>CM038222.1:123638675-124238675 GCA_021442155.1 Cymbidium sinense | reverse complement strand
AGATCAGTTATTAATGCCAAAGCCGTAGCAAGCCTATTAAAAGAAGCTAGGGGCAGTAGTAGCATTGGATAAAGGAAAATAATTGGCCAGAGTTCAGTATGAGAGACCTCAAGCTCAATAGCCTTCGCTTCCGCCTCCTTTACCATCGCCTGGACCATCTTATCGGCCACCGCAGCAGCCTCCCTGGCCTTTGTCACCTCCTCCTCAGCCATACTCTCAGCAGCGGTATACATACTTGACACCAGGTAACTATCACCCAACTACTCTTTTAGATAAGTTAAACAAATTTTATTCATTTAAGAAGAAGGTAGTGAGAAAAAAATCTTTAAGAACCTCTTAAAGAAACCTGATTTTCAACTACTCAAGCCTAGGAAGCCAGAGGAAGTGGGTAGGAGTAATGATCCTAACTTTTACTCCTGCCACTGCATGCTAGGCCATGTTTTGGAGGATTACTTTACATTTAAGGACTTACTTGAGCATAGCTACAAGTCGGACGCTATAGTTATCCCTAAGAAATATTTAGTAGAATAACCATCCAGTTCTATTAGGGTAATCCTTAGGGATACATATGATCCCCGCAAAATTAAAGAAGGTTGGGATATCTCTTTATCTCGAACCTCTAAAAAGATCATTTTTAAAATAAAAAACTTCTTCAGCAAAGTGCCCTGAGGTAGCCTCCAACATCAAGGAAGGTTTGTGAGTTACCAAAGATAACTTGGGGAAAGTAGGAGCTTAGCAATAGCAGTAGCCCATACTTTCCTGGGATAACCACGTAGTGTAACCACTGATCGAGTCCAGCCTCTATTCCACCATTGTTGCTACTACTTTAGCCTACATTCCTACTTTAGCTAGTTCTTCTTCTAGTAGACATCTTGTATCAATAGATGAGATATCAAATCCTTCACTCCACTTTACTAGATTTCTGTCATGTACCTCCTTTTAAATCTAAGAAATCAAGGAAGAAAGCTAGTTTGAATTAGATTTGTGCCACTTATGATGGGTTATCTGATTCTACTCCTTTAGAAAACTCTTCAAGGTTTAATAATTATAACAACTATGATCATCCTTTTTCTAATTTAGAGATGGACTTTCTTTTTCTAAATAATATGGGCTCACCTCTTGAGATAGACTTAGAATCATCTGCTTCTGAGGGTCCTATAGGAGAAGCTGTAGGTATGTCCGATGAGCAGGTATAATCTTTCACTAACCCGCCATAAGAGATCACCGAAGTTAACCTCCGTAGTGGCAAGGTTCTACCTCATAGGGCTCAAGATAAGGGAAAGGAAGTCAGTGGTACCAGGGAGCAAACAGTCCCTCCATAGGATGCTCCACCCATGGAGATGCTTATGGATGATCAGCCAAAAGTTAATTATAATGTCCTCACTCACCTAAGAAAGTGGCCAGCTAAGTTAAGTATATATGATGCCTTTATCCTATCCAAAGAGATGAGAGAATTATTAATCAAGGCCCTTCTTGATCTAGAAATATGCTTAGCTCAGTTGTCCGCTGTTGGAGAGGTGGTACATTATTCAAGAGAAGCCTAGGAAGTCTCATTCATCGATGAAAACCTTATTCTAGGAGATATGGAGCACAACTGTCCCCTCTACATCACAATGGATATGGGCAGATTCAGACTTTATAGGGTGTTGGTTGATCCAAGTGCATCAATGAATATTATGAGCCTGAAAACCCTTGCTTATTTGGGAGTTGACATCTCTGAACTCTAAGGAGATCAGATAATGTTGAGAGGATTCAATGAATAGGGTGAGAGAGCTTTAGGCTCCATAATGTTACCTTTGAAATAGGCGACTGGAAGACTGAAGCCAAGTTCTATATAATTGATTCGAATACATCGTTCACCACTTTGCTTGGTAGGCCTTGGATACACCAGAATAAGATGGTTCCATCCTCTCTTTATTAGTGGATCAAGTTTCGAAGAGATGGAATCGAATACTATGTCAAAGGAGATGAAATATCATTCTTAATTAAAGAGGTCGAAATATATGAGGATGCGACCTACTATCTTCCTCAAAATCAAAATATCTATTCTCGCAAACTTGGCCAAAATTTGAATGGAAAGAAAAAGAAAAAGAAAAAGAAGAAAAAGAAAAAGAAAAAAGAAAAAGAAAAAGAAAAGGAAAAAAAAAAAAAGAAAGTACAAGTGAGCGAGAAAGGGACACCATGGAAGAGGTAGAGCCATATGTTACATTCCACCCAGAATTCGTTCCACCATACGGACATATGGGTAGGATGACTCGACCTCCACCTAGTAGAAGTAGAGGTAGATACAGAGGTAGCTCCAGAGGTGAAAGACCTTCTGGTTGGTGGCCAGCTAATAAGGGTTATGTTCTAATTCATAGGAGTACTCCTGCTATTCACATAGACTTAGAATCAAGCTCAAGGACGAGTCTCATGTGATTAGTATACCAGCCAACCCCTCTCAATGGGTCTCGTTGGAGATGACACTCGAGCCAGACAGTGACAAAGATCAGGCATCCAAGCAAAGCATAAATGTATTCAAATTAGGATTATGTAAAACCATTAGGCAGCAGTTGGAAACCTTAGCTCTAACCCCACTTTCTTCTCAAAAAGTTGAGAGTTTGGTAGTTAAGGAAGCCCCTAGATCTTCCATGGATGTTAAGCCAAAGAGATTTCTGTTGGGACCATCATCCTCAAGTCAAGAAGCACATTTAGAACTTGAGGACAATTCATATAAAGATTTAATGGAATTATCTTTTGATTGGTACTTACCTTGTGTTCATAATCTTTCAAAGAAAGGCTTAGTTCCTTACACACGGTCTAAGCATGGGTCAGAGTATTTCAAGAAGCTATGGAACAAAAAAGGCAAGGATGCACAATCAAGACCAAGACTAGGATTCATTACAGTGGGTCTAGTCGATGATGATGATTACTGCTTAATTGTGACAAATCATCTAGAGTCTAATAGGATCTTCTCAAGCCACACTAACTCTTATGAGGAGGTGTTTTTAGAAACTTCAGATGATCCTGATAATTTTTAAATCAAAGATGCACCTCCATAATTTGAAGAAGAAATAAATTGAACCATCAATAAGCTCAAAGAAATCAACCTCAGGATAGAAGAAGATCCATGCCCACATACATCAATTCTATATTGAATGAAAAAGAAACCAATGACTTAGTCAAGCTATTGACTGAGTTTTAGGACTACAATGCATGGAGCTATGAAGAGATGCCCAGATTATCTCCTGACATAGAACTCACAAACTAGTAATAGACCCTAACGCTAACCCTATTAAGCAAGCTCCTAGACGCATGCGGTTAGAAATTGAACAACAGGTCATTTTTGAAATCGAGAAATTGATCGATGTTGGCTTTATCAGGGAAGAAAAATACCCTACCTGGTTAGCCAATGTCATCCTAGTTAGGAAAAAGAATGGCCAAATTCACATATGCGTCAATTTTAGAGACTTAAATAAGACATGTATTAAAGATGAATTTTCACTTCCTATACCAGAGTCAATGGTGAACATTGCCTCATCTCATGCAATATTATCCTTCATGGATGGGTCATCTAGCTACAACTAAATTAAGATGGCCCTCGAGGATGAGAAGAATACTGCTTTTCAAACCCCAATCAAAATCTATTGTTATAAGGTCATGCCCTTTAACCTTAAAAATGTTGGTGCTACTTACCAGCAAGCTATGACTCAGATTTTCAATGAACTCATTCATCATCAAGTAGAATTCTACGTCGATGATCTAGTTATCAAAAGTAAAGAAAAGGGAGACCATCTCTTTTAGTTTTTGAACGGTTAAGATAATTCAATCTCAAAATGAAACAAGTGTGCATTCGGTAGCTTGAAGTTCCTTGGTTTGTTGTCAGGAGAAAATATATAGACCCAAAAAAGATCAAATCTATCTTAGAAATGACACCCCCTAAAAGTCTAACTCAACTCAGATCATTCCAAGGTCGGTTGGTGTATCTAAAGCACTTTATCTCCAATCTATCGGGGAGATTCAAGCCATTTTCAGCACTTGTCAAAAAGGATGCTAAGTTCAAGTGGGATGACAAGTGCCAATAGGCTTTCGAAGACATCAAATAGTATTTGGTGAAGCCACCAGTTCTAGCAGCCCCTATCCTGGGCAAGCCAGTTATCCTTTACATTGCTGTATTGGATGACTCCCTTGGCACTTTGTTGGCCCAAACCAATGACGAAGGGAAGGAGAATGCTCTCTACTACCTCAGCCGTTATTTGATCCCTACTGAAGCAACCTTCCCACCTATTGAGAAACATTTCATAGCTCTCATCTTCGCATCCCAAAAGCTACGACATTACATGCTCTCTTATAAAGTAAACTTGATTTCAAGAACCTATCCATTACAACATCTCATGACACAGCCTATGTTATCCATACAGTTGGTACGTTGGTCCATCATTCTTTCACAATTTGACATCACATTTGTACCCCTCTGTGCTATGAAAGGACAGGCACTAGTGGATTTCTTAGCAGCACACCCACTTTCTACTGATTCCCTGCTTAGTGATGACCTCGCCGATGAAAAAATCATGAACTTAAGGGAGGTTGACAATCGCTGTTGGAAAATGTATTTTGATGGTGCGACTTCCTCTCAAAGAGGAGAAGAACCACGATTTACTATTCCAGAAAAGATAAGGGTAGGAATCATCCTTTTAACTCTGAACCACGATGTGATGAGATTCTCATACTATCTCTCCAATCCATGCATCAACAATGAAGATGTGTATGAGGATTTGATTGTCGGTCTGGACTTAGCTATTACAATGTGTGTCAAAAGCATCAACATCTATGGGGATTCTGAGCTGGTCATCAACCACATTGTTGGGTCATATAAGGTTCTAAAACTTAAGCTTCATCACTACCATGAGTACACCATGAAGCTATTGGCCCAAATCCATGAGGTCACCATCTACAAGATTCATCGAGGAGAGAACGCAGTAGAAGATGCTTTGGCCAAACTTGCCAAGGAGTTGGCATGTATGGAGGAAGAGTCCATTCCAATAAAGGTCCAAAATAGACAATTCCTATCCCTTGTTGATGCTGAACTCATCAAGAAACTCTCTCTTGAAGGGGAGGTTGCTGTTGCCAAGAAAGACGAGGAGCTAGATTAGAGGCAACCATTCATAGATTACTTGACTAGAGGAAAACTACCTCAAGAAAAATCATAAGCCCATCAGATGAAGCATAGAGCTCTCTCCTATGCTCTCATGGATGACATGTACCAATGGTCTTTCGATCAAATGTGGTTATGCTATTTAGACAAACATGAAGCCTATAAGATCATGACTGAGGTACATTCAAGTCTATGCGGAGCACATCAAGCCGGTCTGAAGATGAAGGAAATGATCAAGAGACTAGGATACTATTAGCCTTTGATGATTACAGACTACATGGATGTAGCTAGGAGATGCCATCAGTGTTATATCAACGGTGTAGTCTTGCACCAACCACCCAACATTCTACACCCTCCATTGGCCTCATGGTCATTCGAGTGTTGAGGGTACTGACATAGTGGGTCCGATTGATCTTCCTTTTTCTAAGGGTCATCGGTTCATCCTAGCTGCCACCGACTAATTTTCCAAGTAGGCGGAGGAAATCCCACTTAGAGAGGTCATAGCTCAGCAAGTGCTCCAATTTTTCAGGAACCATATCGTATATAAGTTTGAGGTGCCTCTAAGAATTATATCTGATAATGGTATTGCATTCAAAAGCATCAAGATCAACACCTTCTCTATGAGACATAGTATAGATTGGAGATAGTCCACTATCTACTATCCAAGGGCGAATGGCCTAGTAGAAGCCTTCAACAAAACTCCCATCCATATACTAAAGAAGACACTCGACGACAACAAGCGATAGTGGCATGAGCAGCTAGTTGAAGCCTTGTGGGCATACTGCATCACATACAGAACTCCAACCCAATCTACCTTGTTCTCCTTAGTGTATGGGTCTGAAGCCGTTCTACCATTAGAAGTTTAGTTCCCATCACTAAGGATAACAATGGGTAGTAAAATCATAACAGAGTAGAATGCCAGGTTGTGTTTAGAAGAGCTTGAATGTTTGGAGGAGAGCTGCCTACGGGCATGTCAGAACCTTGAGTTGTACAAAGGAAAGATGATCCAAGCTCACAACAAGCTGGTCCGCCCTAGAGCTTTTCAAGTAGGAGAGCTTGTTTTAGTTCAAAGAAAACCAATTGTTGCCTATCAAAAGATGGGAGGCAAGTTTGAATCCACTTGGGAATGCCCTTTTGTCATAAAGAAGGCCTACTAAGGAGGATCTTATCAACTTATTAATTGTAAAGGGGAACTCTCGATGCTTCCAATCAATGGGCTCTATTTAAAGAAATACTATCCATAAAATCATTTTTGAAAATAATTATCTTCAAAAATTCCTTTCTAATTCATCAAAATATTCTCTTCATTCGAAGCATTGTTTGCTTATTTGCAAATCTGCCACGACGTGTTTAGGGTAGCTGTAAGAGAACCTAAGAGGCATCCTATCATTCATTCAAAACAAAAACATAAATTAAACATGAATCACAAGCGCTACTAGAGTAGGTGTAAGAGAACCCAAGAGGCATCCTATTTTGACTAGCACGACTAAGTTAGGTGTAAGAGAACCCAAGCAGCATCCTTTCTTAGTAGGATCATAACTGTCATTCGTGGAATCATTTCATCAACTCTTAAGCATGTTTTAGGATAGGTGTAAAAGAACTGAGGCGACATCCTGTCCTTATTTAACATAAAGAAATATCTTTTATCTCGAGCTATTTTAATGTGGGAGCAATCCCCCTGTGACCCTTACTCATTAACTGCTCTAGGTCGGATTGACGTGTTACCTAGCTAATGCGTCACCCTAGTGGTCTTTTGTTCAGGAAGATGTGATTCCTCATGCTTTCTTCTCTAACTTGGCCATTGCAAACTGATGAGCACCTTGTTGGCATGGTTGGCCTTACTGCGTGGTCGGTAAGCTACCATCATGATTGGCTGTGTTTAAGAGGATGTAAGTCTATACACTTTCTTCTTAAACTAGCCATCGTAAAAAAACTGGGTCGAGTTGAGGACTAAGGTATGCCCCCCAACAGCTCATTTTTTCTCGACTACTTTTGAGTTGATATAAGTGCCCAAGTGGAATTCACTCAGTAGTCATCCTAGGTCGGATATAAAGAAATGATTATCCAGTTCTATAGGAGGATGTGAGTCCCATTGCTTTTTCTTAGGTTGTCACAAAATGGGCACCTTAGGTTGGTTAATGTTTGCTATCGTGTGACTCACGTGGATACACCACTCTTGGAAAATATGAGTCCTCACACTTTTTTCTTGAGTTGGCCATCGAATACTTATAGACATTATCTTCTTAAGGGATCAGGATAAAGCCCTTAGTGGCTCCTCCCCTGCAGGCACTCTACTTGGGTTACGTCTTTTGCGACCCTATTTAGACACTACCCGGGCTACTCTTGGATTGGATAGTCCCCCTTTTCTAGTAGCCACCCTTATGGTTAGAGAATTTATTTAGCAGATGCATAGATTCTCCCTTGGACCAGTAAATCTGAGATAGGTATAGGCTAATATAAGCTCCTTCTCAGTGTGATCCCTCACAAAATAATAGGGTCCACGATAAATAAATAAACTAATAAATTAATTCGCTTGTGGATTAGGAATTCAAGCCCCCAACAACCCCTTTCCCAAGCAAGCATCCTATCTTTAGGGAAGTGTCAGCAAAACTCCCTATAGGAATTGCCTGACTACACCTGAGTTGAGATAAGTCCCAGTGACACTCTCTTAGTCTCCCCTTAGGTTCAATCTATTTTGTCACAAACAGGTTTTCCCCGATTTTCTCTGAAGATGTAAGTATACTACATTCTTTCTAGCATGGTCCATGGCCACTAGCCCTTGGGGTTGACATGCTATCTTGCTAATGCATCGCCCTAGTAGTCTTTTGTTTAGGAAGATGTGAGTCCCCATTATTTTTTGCCTGAATTAGCCACTACAAAGTGAAAGACACCCCTTTAGTTGGATAGTTCTCCCCTTCGGCTAGGAAACTACCCCCTTTGGATCGATAAATCTGAAGTAGGCCAAGGCCGGCATGGCCCGCACTCAGTACGACCCATCACAAATCGATGGGATCCATCAAATATAATTAAAATGAAATTAGTTTTTACTATCTTTGAGTGATTTAAGTCCCCCAATGTCATTAACTTAATAGTCAACCTAAGGTTGGGTTAGATTCATTATGTCACCAATAGATCACCCCAACGACTGATCCCTACTTTGGAGGATGTAAGTCTTCTATGCTTTCTTCCTAGTACACCCATGACACACCGAAAGGCAAGGTTGGATAGTTTTACTATTTGGCTGGTTGACTACCCCTTTGGATTGGTAAATCTGAAATAGTCGAAGACTGACATGGCCCCTACTCAGTACGGTCCATCACAAATCGATTGGGTCCATCTCAAAATTCAAAATTTAAAATCTAAAACAAAATCAACTAACCACCCTAGTGGAGTCAAACTAAACAATCAAATTGACCAGCTTCTCTTCAGTGAGATGCAAATCTTTCCAATTTTCCCTGTGGATTCCAAATTCTAATCCCTAGCGGATTTCATAACTTCTTATCCCGAGTGGATAACTTGAACCTTTTCCACTAGTAGAAGGCTCACTTACTCAATCCTTAGTGGATTCCTCCTTCACTCTCTTATGTCTTTGACATAAGTAGAGTTACATTGCACTAAGATCTTGTTTCCTTTTACACCTTGGGTTTAGGAGTAGATCATTTATGTTAATGCTTGCGATCATTCGAACGTTGTTTATCATCTTGGTCAACACCAATACATGTGGTACTCCTTGTTAGTCACACCACACCTATTGGGCTCCCTTTGTTGACCTCACTTTTGGAGTGAGCTCTCAACTTCCCCATCTTAGACATAGGACTTCTCTAGACACGAAGTGTTCCTTAGTCTTGAGACACTTATAGTGATTAGGTGAATACTTAACCTAACCCTGGAGACTTAGAAGGGTTTATCATAAGATTAGGCTATGTATTAGGGATTTAAGGCAACCACTTACCCTATAGCTCAAATCTAGCCCAAGTACACTCCTTCAAACCAATCCAAATCAAATCTCAAATCAATTCCAACTCAATTAATTTTCTCAAATCTCAAATCAATCCTAACTCAATTAAGTTTCTCAAATCCAAATCAACTCCAAATTCAATTCCAATCCCAAATGATTCAAATCCAAAATCAATTCTAAATCCAACTCTAATTCCAGATGATTGAAACCCATGATCAATTCCAAATCCAAAACCTTCTTAAGCCTTATGAATCACATCCAAAGCTTAGCCAAACCATTCAAATCAACCCAAAGCCAAGTGATTTCTTTATAAATCACTTATTCCATCATTTTTATTCATAACTATAAATGAAATTGGCATCCAAATTATCCAAATAAAATAAATATAAATCAAATCAAATCAAACCCCTTTTTCAAACTTTTTGAACTACGTTAGCCAAATTCATAATCAAATCACTCCTAATTCACATGATTCTCTCATGGATCATTTATATTCTCCTTTATCTTCACAAATATAAATGAAATATAAATTCAAATGGTCAAAATCAAATCAATATAAATTCAAAAATCACATCTAAACCCAATTTATATCATTTAAGGTAATTTATTGGATTTACCCAAATCATTCTCAAATGAATCCAAACCCTTGGATTTTCTCTTCAAACAATCACTCCTTCAATCACATGCTAAAATATAAACATAAACTACAATCACCAAGCCAAAATCAAACTAAACCAAGGCAAACCCATGGTTATCCTTTTGACTTGAAATTGTCAAATGAACCAAAACCCATTTGACTCAAAATCACTTGCAATTGGATTTATATTTCCATCATAAGTCTATATGTGAGTTCAACCAAGCTTGAATTAAGTCATGATCAAGCTAATTCACCCTTTTAGGTTCACTTGACCCAAAATAGCCTAAAGACCCTTTTTGAACCAAGTTCTAATCCAACTAGAATTGGGTTGAACCAAGGCCACCCAAGCCTCAAATTGTGATCAACAATCATTCCAGAATGATCAATCACTCAAATTTGGTCAAATCATGTCAAACCTAGCTTTTGACCAAGTCAACACTTAGCCCAAATGAGACCTAAACAAGACAAAATTCACTATGAGCCAAATTGATTGAAACCATTGATCTAAACCAATCCATAATCAATTATTAAACATGACCAAGCCCTCACTTGAGCTAACCAAATTGGCCTTCCTAGCCAAAGTTGACCCAAATTGACTATAAAAAAAAGCCAAAATGGGTCAAATCTTGATCTAAGAGAAATTTATTGCAACCAATGGGTCAAATTCATTCCAAATTGATTGTTGAACTTGACCAAAGCTTCAATTGACTAATTAGACCCAGCCTAGCCCAATTGATCATGAACCCAACTTGACCCAAAAGGTCAAATCAACTTGAAATCAAACCAAATAAGAATTGATTGAAACCAAAGCTTGATGATAAACCAAACTTAAACCAACCTATGACCTAACCTAATTGGGTCAAATGGGTCAAATTGGTCAACTTGACCCATTTGACCTAAATGAACCTAAATGAATCAAAACCAAATATAAACAAAATTAAACTAAACTAATGATACCCATGGGCTCCAAATGATCATTTGAACTTAACCTAACCCAAGGTTTGACCAAATTTGACCAATTGGTCAACCTAACCCAATTTGACCCAATTTGACCTAAATGGGTCAAATTGAGCCAAATCAAATCAAATGAACTCCAAATCACTTAAAATTTTGCCCAACCCACTTTTAAATTATTTCAAATCTGCCAAAATCAAACTCATAGCCAAATGACTACTTTGCCCTTGGGTCAAAGGGTATCCCATGATGAAATTCACTTGGAATTTGGCCATTCCTTTCCCAAGGCCACTTAATACCCATCTGTTGGTCCACACGGGCACCAAGGAAGGTGGTGAACATGATCCAATGAGCTTGGGTTGGCCATACCCAAGGGGAGGCCAAATTAACCTCCCAAATCACCCTTGCTCACTTGGCTTACCAAATTCACTCTCTAATCACATGGGCAGCCACTCTCCCTCACTCCTCCACCCAAAATGACCCATGTGGGATATTTTCCAGCTCAAATCAATCAACCAATCCAAGACATTAAGCCAAAATGGCAAATCAACCATCCACCATTCGATCTAAGGAGGGGGAGATATACCCCCCTATTCTCACTCATAAAAAGTGAGACTCATTCATCAAAGCTCTCGAAGTCGAATAGAAGCCTCCCCAAGCTTTTCCCAGCCATTCCTGAGCTTCCTTGCTTCCTATTTCTCAATTTTACCCAAATTTGGAATCGGGGAGATCAATCCCAAGCTGAACTCACTCAACCCTCAACATAGTGTAATTAATCTTGTACATAGCATCCTTGGTCCAAGTCAAGTAAAAAATGAATCAAATCTCGAGCTTCCCGATGACCAGAGCTAGGAGTTCGATTGAAGCTAATCACTAACGTGCCATGGATTGGTCTTTCGAGCTACTACATCGAATCAAAGATTGTGCGACTCAATAGGGCTTCGTTTCATCCAAACGAAGCTTCCTCAATCATTGGAACCACTAGTCACAAGCTCTGGTGAGGTATGCTATTGAAACCAACCTTAGAGCAATATTTGCTTGGTCCTTTGTGAAAGAAATCATTATGTCATGCGATCTCCACCGTTAGATGTGTTGTTTGTGCTTCCCTGAATTCATGGGATGAGTTTGAGCTCCATTTAAGCTCGGGTGAGCTTAGATCGAGTGACAATCGATGGATGACATCCATCTCTCACCATTCGGGAGGAGACAGATTAAAGACTGTCTGTTCTGCATGATCGGATTGAACGGTCCAGATCAAATCATTCTTTAGATCTCTATGATTTCCTCCTAAACCATGGGATTAATCTCGGCCATCCAATCTTAGATCGGACAGCCCGCAGAGAAAGCACGTACGCCGCCAGCTGACTCAGTCGACGGATGTGACAACTTAAATAACCAATCCTATCACGCCACATGGAGAGTGCGTTGCATCAGTTGCCATGTGGCCCGACGGGATTAGGAGTTTAATTAGGCTTAATTAATCTGATTTTAAGGGTGAAACTTCCAAAATTTATAACTAATTATAGAAAAATCTAAAAATATAAATATATACTCATTTTAAAGATAATTTAGAGGAGAATAATAGAAATTTAAAATCAATTAATTTTGAATAGTTCTTTTGACTCAATTTAGGTTTTATTAGAAATCTAATTAAGCTAATTACTCTCTAATTACTCCAATAATTAATTCCAAACTTTCTAAGATTTATTAGTGGAATGACCTCTACCTTCTATGATTTTCTTGGAATTTATTGCTTGATTAATTAAGGGAATTGCTTGTTTCATTCTTAATCTCTCTCTTAATTAATTAAATGATTAATTAGCATGTTAAATAGTAGTCAATCCATTAATTAAGTTGGATAATCTTTATGAAATAGTGAATGGATATAGGGAATGAGATTAGGACCTCTTCTCCAACCTTTTCCCCTAAGTTTATTTCATTTGGATAACACCTAATCAATTTGCAACTAATTAATGGCTTAATCACTTCATTAAATAGTTTAATTAATCAAACTCAAAACTAAATCATTCTAAAACTCAATCATTCAATTCTTGGGTAGATTCTTAGGTGTTCAATAACCTAAGAGAATTCCAAAGGAAATTATAATCAAACTACATGTGTAGGAGGGTTATAAAAATACTTAATCAAACCCTTTAGCTTAATGAACCAATAATTGTGAGCCAATTGCATTAGGCTCCTTTAATTCTTAGGTGCATTGTTGATTTAATTTCCATGTTGTTGCATATCATATGTTGGCTCATAATTACTTGGATAATCATGTTAAAGTGGTATAGGTAAGGGGTAATTAATGGATTTAATTTATATCTTATCCTAATCAAAACTTAAAATCAATCTAACTATTCTAAATTAAACTAAACCAATTCACACATGGGGGAATGGGTTAGGACTAGCAAACCCTTCTCATATCTCCTAAGTCAAATCAAATTCAAAGATAAAAATCTTCTTAAAGAATTTTGATTTATTTTAAATGATCTTATTTTATATGATTGTTCTTAGGAATTAATTAGGGTGAATGAATTCATGTGCTTACATTCCTTTATTTCTTTCCAATCATGCTAAATATTGTTTTCCATATGAAATCTTGCATTCATTTCTTTTAAAAATTAATTAAATAAAATATTTTCTTTTATGTCAAATTGCATGTGTTGGCTAAAATTAAGAATATGAGTGGTTATTATCACTATTAAACCAAAAATTATTTTTCAAAACCTATAAATCAAATACTATAAATGAAGTGATGCTAGTTATAAATATTTATAAGCTTCCATGTGATGATAGCATAAGATGTGTATTATGAAGTTCTCTTTCCTTCTCTTAACATGGATTCACATAGGCTTTGCAAGTGTATAGTTTATTTGAAAAGAACATAACACTTGCCTAAATCTATTCCAATGCATCTCTATATTAAGACTTAGGAAGGATCTTCATATTACACCTATAAATCATACAAAAAAAATCAAATATAATCCATTGTATGATTCCTTATCCATTTGGTTCTTTTTGTACATCTACATGTATCAAAAAAAGTGGTATATCAGTCTGGACATCCGAGGGCTCCGAGGCTTTAAGTAGCCTTAAGTAGGTCTTATAGCTTACGCCCCTGGTGGCACCGTACTCACTTATAACTTTTATACATGCGGATGTGCATTTAGCTAATGGATAAAAAATCCCTCTTTTCTACATAACAAAGACATGCATTAATGATCCAATTAACAAATGGAATATCCAAATTTTCAAATCACATCTCTTTGCAATCATCATCAAAGTGTGCTAAGATTTTCATTACATGTATTGGTATGCTTAGGATTATTCATATGCATGGTATACATGGTGGAAAGAAATGAATGGGCATGTGTTGTCTGATAGTAATCCACCCTAACTAATCTTAAGATGCCTTTCGTATTGAATAGGGCTATTTAAAGAGAATCCAAACTTAGGACTAATTAAAACACATATTAAATCATTCATTAAAGAGAATTTAATTAATGAATCTACCTTAGAAATGCTTTAAGGTAGGGATGAAAGAGAGCTCTCTTCTCTTTTCTTCTCTTCATAACATTTAGTCAGTAAGTGTAGGTTCATTCAAACTAAATCAAATCACCAACTAAAATTTACAAGTCAACTAAATCACTTAAAATGAAACCACTATCAAAATTGAATCTTTCACACTTGGAAAATTTCAATATTAAAGCCTAGCTATGACATGCCACACAAGCCTTAAATGGCACACACATTAGACTAAGTCACCACTTCTAGCTCTATGTTAGGGCGGTGCATGGTTTGATACATGATTTTATTTTGTGGTATAATTATTTAGACTAAATATTAGGGTGTATGTGCGTAGACTGGATGATAGGGTGATCTTAGCCTAATCATGTCTTCTATAGGGGATTGTGCTTAAGGGGCCGCTGTAATAAAAATAAAATGGAATATAAAATCTTTTCCTGTACAGGTTGTTTAGCCCCAAAGCATAGTCCAAATTAGGTCAAGTGGACTTGGTTACCCATGTGAAAGGTGCTAAGTCCAAATTATTAATATAACTGCTTGGGTTGTGCAATATGTTTAGCTAACCTTTATAGGTTTTGATAGATTTACCTTTCCCATTTTGATGTAAATTTTATAATTAGGATTTGGAATGAATGTTATGGGGGATTAGGATGAACATTGGTTAAAGTGGTCATGCCCTTTTTGTACCAAATCAAAGAAGCAACTAAAGGAAAGAAAGCTTGAAGAAATGAAGACATAACATGAATTTCTTTTAATTGTAATTATTCAATTATAATGGTTGTATAAGGGTAGAGCTCGGCTACCCATTTTTCTTTTTCGGGTTGTGCATTGGAACCCGATCACATTGACCTCTTATTCTTTTGTGCTAATTTATAAATTGATTGATGTTATGTTTATGATTTCACAATTAGGATGACATGATTTTTCTAGTTTCTTAATTGTTTGATGATTGTTGAATGGCCTAGGTGCAATTAGGATCTTAGGAAAAAATAAATTTTCTATCCAGTTAATCAATTCAAAATTAAACTAAATGATTCATAACCTCACGTAAAGCTATGGTAAAAAAATTCTATGTGGTCGCCTTCATCTATTGTGAAAAGAAAGAATATAAAAATTCATCTTTTTAGGATGCCATGTAAATCCGCATATGTGCTTATTTAGGTGATCGGGTACATCATCAAGGAATAGTGTATTATCTAGGGAGATAGAAGTCACTATCCTTTAATGGACCTAATCACCTCAATAAGGACTCTTCAATGGGTCTACATATGTACCAAAGATTCTTCCCCTACTTTATATGGAAAAGTAAAGCAGGATTTATTTTAATCCAAGTTCATTAAGTTCCCTACAGGGGCAAGCCCCCATTGTTAATTACATCCTAAGAGATGGGATCCCTTTAGAATACTCTCGATTAAGAAAAATGATCATTGTATTCAAAGATTTCAATAGGAAAGGGCTACCAATTGATTGGTTCATTTTTAAAGATCAAATGGGATTGATCAAAGAGAGGGAGTTATTATCGAAGCCAAAAGGAAGATAAGTAGGAGATGCTCATGATGCTAAGAAACCTAGCGAGCATCTCAAACTATCCTATAGTTGGGCTTTACATTTTTGAAATTGATTTAATTTGTTTGAGTTGAATTTTTCATTAGAAATTTAAGACTTATAATTGCATAACACAATATTATGAAAATTGCTTAAGAAGTGAGAAATTATGCTTATGGCCCGCAAAGGAGAGAAGCAATCTCAGAACCTAAATCTAGGGAGCTTTAGCGAGGGCCGAAAGCACAACCTAAATCTAAGATGAAGGATGGGTATTTGGTTTGCCTCCACAAGGGAGGGCAAACCACCTGACTGTTTGGACTTACAACTGCCTGGGGGTGGCCACTAACTAACTCCTCCTATGATTTTAAATTCATGTAGACAAGTCATATATTTTATGCAAGATAGCTAGGTTGTTTTTTATTTAGAAAGAGACCAAGTATTTAAACTCAATCCCTAAAGAGACTAGATCATGTAAGGACATACTTTAAATGATCTAAACCTAATACAATTTAGATTTCATTTTATTTTCATTTTTGGAAAATTATTTTGACTCAGGCTAATAGAATTCATATGCATAATGCATGAGAAATAATGTTATTGGCCAAAAATTAATTAGAAGGGAGGAGTTGTGTTTCCACCATGAATCTCAAAGGTCAAGCCAAGTTTCTATGGCAAAGGTGGAAGCCCTCCAATAAAGAGTGAAACAAGATGCATTTGTGGATGATGTTATAAAGGAAATGCTCATCCAGCTAAGGGATTGCTAATTCTTTTATCTTGAAATTTAACCTAAGCTTCAGTGAGGTTATGAGTTGTTATATTTAGTAAAAGATTTATTTTTCCCTAAGAGCCTAATCCACATTCAAGCCATATATAAAATAAGGAAGAAACTAAGAAAAGATGCCACTTAATGCACAAGCTAAACAAATCATAAATCAATTTATAAAGCTAATCGTAAAAGAATAAGAGGCCATTGTAGTCGGGTACCATCGTACAAACTCAAAAATAAATTGGGCAGCCAAGCTCCACCCTTATACATCCCAGATTATAAATGAATTAAATACAATTAAAGAAGGGATTCATTATTATGGGGATCTTCATGTTTCATTTCTTCATTCTTCTTTTCTTCTTTCTTCTTTGGTTCCATCTTTTGGATGGTTGGAAGGTGGATGCTCCAAAGGCTTCACATTGTGCATAAGGTAAGATCTTATGACCAATGCTCATCCTAATCCCCATAACAATCATTCCAAAATCCTAATTGCAAAATTTACATGAAAAGGAAAAAGTAAATCTAGCTAACACCTATAAAATAAAAGTTTGCTAAAAAAACCAACAAATCTCAAGCATGTATATTAGACTTATCACCCAACACATGGATGACTAAGTCCGCCTGACCTATTGGATTATGCTCAGGGGTATAAGCACCTGCATAATAAAAACATTTATATTTTTATTTATTACAATGCCCTTTAAGCACAATCCCCTGTAGAAAATAATGGTTAGACTAAGATCGCCCTACCATTCATTCTATGCACATTCATCCTAACATCAAGTCTAAAACTTATATCACAAAATAAAAGTAAGCATTAAACTATGCACCACCCTAACATAAAGCTAGAAGTGGTGACTTAGCCTAATGTGTGTGCTTTGGAGGTTTATGTGGTATGCTTAGTTATGGCTTTAAGTTAGAATTATCTAAGTGTGAAGCATGCTCAACATAGAGGAGGGTTTCATTTAAGTGATTTAATTATTTTGGATTGATTTTAATTTTATATTTTGATTAGGTTCAAGTGAACCCTACAATTAATTACTAAGTTATAAAGAGAGGGAAAGGGAAGAGAACTTCTCTTTCCTTCCCTAACCTAAGTAATTTTTAAAGTGGATTCATATTTTAGTTTTTATTTAATGAATATTTTGATTAAGTGTTTTAATTAATATTAAGTTTAGATAAACTCTAAACAAACCTATTCAAAAAGAAAGGCATTTTAAGATTAAGTAAAATGAACCAAATTCACAAAACATACATCACTTCATTTCTTTCCCAACATGTATAACATGCATATGAATGAGTCCTAAGCATATATATACACATAAATAAGAATATTTAACACACTTTATGATGCATTCCAAGTGATTCATTTAAGAAAATTTAAAAGTATATGATGCATGATTTTCATTAAGTAGAAAAAGGACTTCTTATCCAATTTTCACATGCACACATGAAAGTAAGAAAAACATAAGTGAGTACAAAGCCATTGTTAACCAAAGGTATAAGTTACAAGACCTACTTAGGGCTACTTAAAGCCTCGTAACATCAGGGTTGTCCAGACTAATATACCACTTTCCTTAAATACAAACATGTGCAAAAAAAAGAAATGAATGGAAAAGAAAGAATGCAAAATTTGTATTAGTTGATTCATTTTATATGTGCAAGCAGGCATCCTTCTTAAGGGATAGTATAGGAATGAATAGGATATAGAATTAGGAAAGTGTTAGGTTCTTTTCAAATGAACCATACATCTTGCCAAATCCTATTGAAAACTATACTAAAAGAAAAGGGAAGAAGAACCTACACTAAGCACATCCTTATATTTTTCTCACATGCAAAATTATAATTAAAATATAAGTAACACACTTTCAATTTTGATAATTGATTCATATGTTTTGAAAATAATTTGAATTTAATAGTGCTAATAGCCACTCATATTCTTACTTTAGCTAACACATGCAAATTTGACATAAAGTAAATATTTTCATTTTAAATTTGAATTTTTAAAAGTATGGATGCATGAAACCACATGACACATATTTAACATGTTGGGGATTAATTAATGCAATGAAAGCATGTAAACACATTCACTTTAATTAAATCCTAAAGGCAATCTTTTGAAATAAGAATGCTTAATGTAAATCAAAGTTTATTTAGTATAATTTTTGTTTGATTTGGAAATTGATTAAATTTTGAAAATGTGGATTGAGTTTACTGTTCCTAACCCATTCCCACATGATTTTGACATTTTTGTTTAATTTTAAGATGATTAGATTCATTTTAGATTTTTATTTGGTTAATGTATGAATTAAGCATGTTAATTAACACTTACATACACCACCTTAGCATAATTAACCAAATAATTATGAGCCAATGAGATGAGATAAAACCTCACAAGAAATTTAAATTTGCAATGCTCCTAGGAAGAAAGAGCCTAATGCAATTTGGCTCATAATTAATGGTTAATTAAGCTAATGAGTTCACCTTAAGTAATTTCAAAACACCCCTCACACATATGAGTTGGGTTTTAATTTTCTTAAATGAACTTAGGCTCTTGAACACCTAAGATTCTACCCAATATAAATTAATTAAGTTATGGATGGTTTTAGAATTTTAAAAATTAATTAAAAATGTAATTAGAGAATTAACCATTAATGAAGAGAGGATTAAGGAAAGAAAAAGGGGTTTAGAGAATAGTTTAGGGTAAATACACCAAAATTATTCCCTAAGTCTCCTATTGATTGGATCAAACCTTAATCAACTTCAATAAGGATTAAAATACTAATCAAACCCTTAATTATCCTTGATTACATAAAGGGGGTAATAAGGAAATGCATTTGTGATTCCCCCAATTAAGCCATCAATAAATCCCAAGAAAATTAGGGGAGGTAGAATTCATACCCCAAAACAGACCCAAGGAGTTTGAGATTAATTAGTGAATTAATTAGGGAGTAATTAGCAATTTAAGATTTATATTAAAACCCAAAATCAGATAAAGATACTATCAAAATACATTAAAATCAATTTTAAAATATTCTAGATTGAATTATCTTTCAGTGGAAATTTACCTCATATTTTTCTGATTTTTATTTAGGGAGATATGAATTTTTAAAGCTTAGAGGATTAATTAGAATTAATTAAAACCTAATTAAATCCTTTAATCCATGGCATGACACGCAGCGACGGCGGTCATGTGCACTTTCCACACATCGCATGGTGAGTTGCCACTTAAACGTCTCATCATGGCAGGCGTGGTGGCGGCGGTACACGATTTAGCCTCAGCCGTCTAATCAAGGATCACACAGCTGAGATTAAAGCCATAATTCCAAAAGGATTAAATCAGATCTAAGCATGCATATGATCTTGGCCGTCCATCCAAAATGCGTGGATGGATGGCTATAGATCTATCCCTGCCAAAGCCCATAAATCATAGGAACCATCCATGATTTAAGCTTTGATATGAGCTCGATTGAGCTTGGATTAGGATAAAACTTTGCACACACCATCAGTGGATTAATGGAAATCCTATCTAATGGTTGAATTTTCAGTCCATTAAACTTTCTTTCATAAATGACCAACACACCTTAAATTCTAATGATCGAAAAATGTCATACCTCACTGGAGGTGATCATCGACGCTCGATTCTCTTAGGGAGCTTCGTCTGGTTGAGAAGAATCTATGGTGAAAGAATTAGCTCATTAGGTTGAGTAGTTTGCTCTATGGACCAACTCCCCTTGCTCTTGCTTGTGGGCTTGATCGAACTAGCTCTCCTCTTGCCTTTGGAGCTCGTGTGAAGGCTTGGGTGCACTCGACTTAGCCCCTGATGGAATATGCGAAGGGAATTGTACTAGTTTTTAGTGAAGAGGAAGTTTCAATTTCAATTTTCCTCCTCTTTTTTCATTATCCAAAACTCAAGAATGGGAAAATGTCCAGAGCTCTAGGAGACTTGGGATCACTCTCTGATGGCTCCTAACACTCTCCCTTACTCAATCGACAATGGGCTTGTGAAAATTGAAGTGAATTAGGGGGAGAATATCTCCCCCTATGGAAATCAGACGACCGAAGCTATCTTTTCCATTTTGATCCAATTGGAAATATGGAAAGGGTTGTTTGAGCTGTTAGATGTTGGAATACAGTCGGTTTGAGCTAAGGAGTGGATTGGTAACCTCCCATGTACTTCAAATTTAGTGGAGGGAAGTTTTCTATTTGGGGTCAGTTTTGGCCTTGGGTCTATTTGGGCTGACCCAAACTCATTGGGTTGGGTGCACCACCCTCCATAGGGTCCACTTAACCTATTAGAAAGGTATCAAGTAGATATGAAGAGGGCTTGACCAAATTCCCCATGGATTTGACAAAAAATTATTCTATGGCCTAGGGGTAGAATGATCATTTGGCTAGTTATTGAACTTGGGTTTGTTTAGTATGTTGAGAAAATAGGTTTGGCCAAGTTTCATTGGATTTGGAGTTCATTTGATATAGTTTGGCTCATGTTGACCCATTTAGGTCAAAATGGGTCAAGTTCACCAATTGGTTAAATTGGGTCAAACCAAGGATTGGGTCAAGTTCATATGACCATTTGAAATGTTTTGGTGGATTTGGTTTGATTCAATTTGATTTAGTTTTGAGTTTGGCTAATATGACTTCATTTAGGTCAAATGGGTCAAGTTGACCAATTTGACCCATTTCACCTATTTGAGCTAGGTCATGGGTAGGTTTAGGCTTGGTTAGTTATATGAAGTGGATTGGTATCTTTGTTTTCATTTAATTTTGGTTAAGTTTGAATTTGGCTCAACATGAACCTTTAGGTCAAGTTGGATTCAAGGTCAATTGGGCTAGGTTAGGTCTAGTTACCCAATTGAGGCTTTGGTCAAGTTCAACAAGTGATTTGGATTGAACTTGACCCATTAGTTTCAATCAATTTAGCTTAGATCAAGTTTTGACACATTTTGACTTTTTAGGTCAAGTTGGGTCAACTTGGGTCAAGTGGCCAATTGGGCTAGGTTAGGCTCAAATGTTGACTTGGTCAAGTTCAAACATAGTTCATGAATGAACTTAGATCAATAGTTTCAATCAATTTGGCCTATGGTGGATTTTGACTATGTTGGGTTTCATTTTTGCTAAGTGTTGACTTGGTCAACCCTTAGGTTTGAGTTGGTTTGACCCAATTTCATTGATTGATCATCCCATGATGATTGTTAATCATGATGAGAGGCATATGTGAGTTTGATTCAATCCAATTTGGTTATGAATAAAATTTGGCTCATAAGGGTACTTTAGGTCACTTTGGGTCAAGTGAGCCTAAGTGGGTCAAATGGCTTGGTCAAAGCTTGATTTGAGTTTGATTGAACTTGTATATGGACTTATGATTGAAATATAAATCCATTTGCAAGTGGTTTGAAGTCAAATGGGTTTTGATTCATTTGACAATTTCATATTCAAAGGAAGAAAATGATAGAATTTGGGGTTTGATTTTTGAATTGAGTTTTGATTTAGTGACTAAAGTTTGTATTTATATTTGGGTTAATGATTGTAGGATTGATTGAATCATGAAGGAAAAATAAGAGTTTGGCTTAATTTGAAGTTGATTTGGCTAAGTTCAAGATTTTGGCTTGAAAGGCTTAGGTTAGATTTTGAGTGGATTTGAGTTTAATTTTTGGAAGTGGTTTTGATTGTTTAAATTTATATTTCATTTATATATGTGAATATAAATGAGAATTTAAATGGGTCATGAGAAAATTTCAAGGATTTGAAGTGATTTGATCATGATCCAGGCTAAATCTTTTAAGAGAGAATTTTAAAGGACTTAAGAAATTTTGGAGTAGGGATTTGAATTTTGGAATTAGATTTGATTGATTTATATTTATATTTCATTTATATATGTGAATATAAATGAGAATATAAATGAGTTATTAGAAAATCTCATGAGTTTGAATTGATTTATATCATGATTTAGTCTAAGCCCTTAAGAGAAGATTAAGGACTTAGGAATGATTTAGACTTAAGAATTTCATTCATGAATTTCAATCATGGATTTCAATTATGAATTTCAATCACATGGAGTTGATTTGAGTTTGTAGAAAATCAAATAAGATTGATTTGAGGTTTGACTTGAAGGAAGGAATGTGCAGAATGGTTCAAGCTAAGGGTAGGAAAATTTTCTTAGCACCCCTAAGGCATGACCTATTCTTATGGCTAACTCTTCTAAGTCTCTAGGGCGAGGTTGAGTGTCCACCTAATCACTAGATGTGTCTTAAGACTAAGAAACTCTTAAGGTCTAAGACAAGTCCTATGTCTAAGATGGAAGGGTTGAGAGCTCATTCTAAAAATGAGGTCAACAAAAGCCTAGTACATAAATCAAGATATAAAAGATTTAGCAACCCCTTAGCTAGATGTTGTATGTCTCATATCATGCATAAATCATATTGTCTCACTCTTGCCAATAGAGGGCTTTCACCTTTGCTAGAGAAAATGGCTTAACCTTTGAGAACCATGGTGAAAATGCACCTCCTTCTTTCTGATTTTGGTCCATAACTTATTTTCTCATGCATTAGGCATATAAATTCACATAGCCCGTGTCAAATAAAATTGTCCAAAAAAAAAATCAAAATAAAACTTGACAAAATTTGCATTAGATTTAGGTCATTATTCATGCCCTTCATGATCTAGTCTCTAGGGGTGAGTTTAAGGACTTAATTTCTCTTCTAAGTAAATAGAAACCTAACCATCCTGTAGAGCATATGACTTGCCTACATGTATTTAAAATCATATGAGGAGTTAGTTGGTGGCTACCCCAGGCGGTTGTAATTTCAACAGTCGAGTGGTTTAGCCCCTCTTACTGAGGTAAACCATACACCCATTTTATCGCTTAGTTTTAGGTCATGCTTTGGCTTATACTGAAACTCCCTAGATTTAGGATATGAGGTTACTATTTCCATTTGGGGCTACAAGCATAAATCCTCACCTCTTAGGCATTTCTGCAATCTTATATTGTGGAATTATAAGCTTTAGATTTCTAATAAAAATTCAAGTCAAATATATAATTCTTCTCAATTTTAAAAATATAAAGCCAAACCATAGGATAGTTTGGGATGCTCATTAGGTTTTCTAGTATCATAATCATCTCCTACTCATCTCTCTTTAGTTTCGATAATAACTCTCTCCTTTTGATCAATCCCACATGATTTTCTAAAAATAACTAATTGATTGATAGTCCTATCTTCAAAAATTTTTGGAGACAATGATCATTTGCCTTAATCGAGAATATTCTTAAGGAACCTCGTTGCTTAGGATGTAATTAACTATGGGGGCTTGCCTCCATAGGGAACTTAATGAACCCATCTTATAATAAACCCTACTTTACTTTTCCATGTAATGTAGGGGAAATATCTCTAGTACAATAGAAGGCCCATTAGCCTCAAGAGTCCTTATTAGGTGATTAGGTCCATTATAAGATGGTGGCTTCTGTCTCTTGAGATAGTACATCATTCCTCAATGTTGTACTCTATCACCTCAATCAGTACCCCTCTAATCTACGTGGTGTCCCTTATACAATACAAAAAAGAAATACCACAAGTCGTATGACACTCCTAGTGATTAGGTGAACACTTAACCTAACTCTAGAGACTTAGAAGAGTTAGCCATAGGGATAGGTTGTGCCTTAAGTATTTAGGAAGACTTTCCTACCCTATAGACCAAACCAAATCCTTTCTTCCTTCTTCCAAATCAAATCCCAAATTTAAATTCAAATTCTAAAATCAAATCCAACTATTAAATGATTGAAATCCATGATCAAATTCAAACTCCAAATCCTTTCATAAGCCCTTTGATTTTATCTTATGGACTTAGTCTAAACCAAATGAAAATTAACCCTAATCTAATTGGTTTTTTCAATTATCAGATTCAATCTCCAATCAAATTCCAAATCATAAATTAAATCCAAATGATTGAAACCCAAATCAAATCAATTCCCAAGTCAAGCCCTTTTGACCTACATCCCTAGATTTGATCAAATTTGCTTCCAAATCACTCCACACTCAAGTGATTTTCTCATAACCCATTTATATCTTCATTTGTATTCACAAATATAAAAGAAATATAAATTCAAAATGCCAAAAGTAAACCCAAATAAAATCGAATTCCCAATTTTAGCACTATTAGCCAAATTCTTGAACTTGGCTAAGTGATACCCAAACCAATTCAAAACTTATGGATTTCTTCATAATTCAATCATTCCTACAATCAATGACCCAAACATAAACATGAACCACAATTATCAAACTAAATCCAAGTCAACTCAAGTCAAATCCTTGTTGACCTCTCTTGACTTGAAATTGTCTTATGAACCAAAACCCATTTTGCTCCAAACCAATTATAATTGGATTCATATTTCAATCTTAGGCTCGTGTGCGAGTACAACTTAACTTGAATCAAGCCATGATCAAGCCAATTGACCCATTTAGGCTCACTTGACCTAAAGTGGCCTAAAAGACCTTTTTGTGCCAAGTTCTAATCCAACCCAAATTGGATTGAACTAAGCCCATCCAAACCTCACAACATAACCACCAACCACCCTAGGGTGATTCAATGCCTTAATTTGGGTCAAACCTAGCCTTTGACCAAGTCAACATTTAGCCCAAACTAGCCAAAATCCACCATATGCCAAATTTATTAAAAACCTTTAATTCAAACCCACTTAGAGTCAATGATTGAACATGACCAAACCCTCACTTGAGCCAAACCAAGCCTAATTGGCCATTTGACCTAAGTTGACCCAAATTGGCCTAAAAAGCTAAAATAGGTTAAATCATGATTTAATCCAAATTGATTATGACCAATGGCTCAAGTTCATTCCAAATCACTTATTGAAGTTGACCAAAGCCATAATTGAGCCCAAGCTAACCAATTGGTCAACTTGACCCAACTTAGCCCAAATTGACCTACATGGTCAAATCAACCAAAATCCAAATTAAATCCTTATTAAATCAAACCAAACCGTACAATAATTTTCAATTAGGAAATTGAACTTGATTCAATGCCTAACTAACCCAATTTGGTCAAATTGGTCAAATTGGTTAACTTGACCCATTTAACCTATATGAACCCAAATGAGCCATAATCAAATCCAAAGTAAATTGAATCAAACCAATGACACCAATACATTCCAATTGGTCATGTGAACTTGACCCAAATCTTAGTTTGACCCAATTGTTCAACTTGACCCAACCTAATCCAACTTGACCTAAATAGGTCAAATCAAGCAATATCAAACCAAATAAACTCCAAGCCACTTAAAATTTGAGCTAACCCACTTTTGACACATCCCAAATTTGGCCAAATCAAACCAATAGCCAAATGACCATTTTGCCAATGGGTTTAGGGCATCCCATGAGATAAGACACATGCACATTGGGTCATATTCTCCCCTTAGCCACTTGACACCCAATCATAAGTCCAATTAGGCCCCTAGGACCATGGCTAACCTGACCCAATGCTGGTTGGGTCAGCCATGACTCATGGGGATGTGAAATCACCTCCCCATCCCCATTAGAGCATTTTAAACCACTAAGGACAAGCACCACCTCTCTTGGTAGCCACCTCCACACCCTTACCCTGCCAAATTGAGCCACATCATCCACCCAAGGACATTCACCAACCTATAATTTGGCTAATTGATCAAGAAGAAGTCAAACAAGTTGTGACCATCTGATCCAAGGAATGAGCGGGTATACCCCCCTCATTCTCAGTCAAACTCACACACACACACACTTGATTCAACCCTAATAGCTAAGGAGAAGAATCCTAGAGCCATTTCCAAGGTTTCCCGAGCTCCCCAAAATTCCCATTCTTAGTTTTATGCAAAACTGAAATAGGGGAGGCCACCTTCGATTTCCATTTTCTCAAACCTCCACCAAAGTGCAATTAACATTGCACACACCTTCCTTAGAGCTAAATGAGCAAGAACGAATCCTTTCCCAAGCTTCCCGACGTCTGGAGGGTAGTGTTCGATCAAGACCAACCACCTATGCCTAGTGCCTTGGTCTCCTGAGCAAACTACACCAAATCAAAGCTCATGTAGCTCAACAGGGCTTCATTTCTGCCAAATGAAGCTTCCTCAATCGTTAGAATCATCAATCATAAGCTCCAATGAGGTATGCCATGAAAAATGATCCTTGAATGAAAATAGGTTAGTTTTTTGTGAAAGAAATTTCAATTTCATGTAATTTCCACTGTTAGATTTGCTTATTGTGCTTCCCCAAATGTGTGGGATCATTTTCATCTTGATCTAAGCTCGGGTGAGCTTGGATCGAGTGATAATCGATGGACAATAGCCATTATTTGATGCTCTAGAGAAGATAGATCATGGACCATCCATCCCGCATGATCGGAATGGATGGTCCTGATCTAATCATGTGTAGAGCCTCTAATTAATCCTTTGAAATTGTGGGTTTAATTATGGTTTTCCAATCTTAGATCGGACGGTTGACAGAGTTACCGTGTGAGCCGCCATCCGAGTCAGCACTTAGATGTGACAACTTAAATAGCGAATTCCATCACGCCATGTGGAAAGCACACCGCGTCAGCTGCCACGTGGCCCGACGGGATTAAGGCTCTAAATAGACTTAATTAACTATTTTTTAATCCTGAAACTTCCTAAATTCATAACTAATTTTAGAAAAATCCAAACAAATATAAACTTAGGTTCATTTTAAAGATATTTTAGAGTAGAATTAAGAAAAATTATTATGAACAGTGGTTTTAGCTTAATCAAGGTTTAATTCAAAATGTAATTAGCTTAATTACTCCATAATTAATCATTCAATTAATCTCAAATTTTTTGTGTATGTTTAGGGGGATGATCTCTGCCTCTTCTACTTTTCTAGGATTTTATTGGTTTCTTAATTAGAGGAATCAATTGATTAAATATTAATCACTTTCTTAACTTAATTAGTGATAATTAAGCAAATGAACAGTAAATTAATCAATTAATAAAGCTCATTAACCTCTATTAATGGTGATGAAGTCTAGGGAAATGGATTGGGACTCCCTCTTCCAATCTTTTCTTCTCCAATCCCTTAAATAATTAATTAATTAACACCCTTTAATTAATTAATTAATTAATATAATTAATTAAAAATCCAAATCACATCCAAACCTTAATTAACTAATTGAGGATTTAAAGACTGAGATTTAGTCTCCCTTCTTTGTCTCTTTCCCTAAGTCCATCTCATTTTTATTGGTTAAGGTTATTTAAGACTTAATTAGCTAATTAATGAAGTTAATTAATTCAATTGAATTTATTTCTCTAATTTAACCTTGGGTATCTCTTTAGGTGTTCAATAACCCAAAGTGAGAGATAATGAAATTATGGTTAGCTCACATGTATGAGAAAATCATAAAAGTAGTTAAGTGAGATCCCCGAAACGTAATTAACTATTAATCATGTGCCAATTTCATTAGGTCCCTTTCATTTCTTAAGAGCATTGCAAATTTACTTTTGATGTGGTTGCATATCATATTGGCTCACTATTAATTAGTTAATTAACTTAAGGCGATGTAGGTAAGGGTTAATTAATCCACTTAATTCATACCTTAACCCAATTAAAACATAAAAATCAACTTAATTACTTCTTCATTGAACCAAAATTAACTCACACATGGGGAATGGTATTAGGACTAGCAAATATCTTTCACATTTCTTAAATCAAATCAAACTCAAAATTAAAAATATCATTAAAGAACTTTGGTTCATTTTAAATAACCTTGTTTAGTATGATTGTCCTTAGGAATTAATTAGAATGAAAGAGATCATGTACTTATGTTCCTTTATTTCTTTCCAATCATGTTAAATGTTGCTTGCCATATGTAATCATACATTCATTTATTTTAAAATTAACTAAATGAAATGGTTTCTTTTATGTCAAATTGCATGTGGTGATTTAAATTAAAAATATGTGTGGCTATTACTACTATTAAATCAAAAGTTATTTTCAAAAGCTTATAAATAAACACAACATTTGTCTAAATCTATTCCTATGCATCTCCATGTTAAGACTTAGGAAGAATTTCATATCACATATGTAAATCATATAATCAAACCAAATATGACTTCTTGTATGACTTCTCATTCTTGTGGTTCTTTTTATACATTCAACTGTATTTGAGAAAAGTGGTATATTAGTCTAGACACCCTGGGGCTACGAGGCTTTAAGTAGCCCTAAGTAGGTCTTGTACCTTACGCCCCTGGTGTTGAACAATAGTGTCGTACTCACTTAAAACTCTTATACATATGTATGTATGATGTGACCAATGAATAATAATCATAATCAAATAAATCAAATACAACTTTTGCATGGGATTTTTTCTTATCCTTGTAGTTGTTTATATATCTATATGCATCTAAGAAAAGTGATATATTAGTCTAGACACCTCGGGGCTATGAGGCCTTAAGCCCAGTAGTCTTGTACCTTACCTAGGTCAATAATAATAATGCACTCACTTAAAACTTTTATACATGTGAATGTATACCTAGCTAATGGATAAAAAATTGCTCTTTTCTATTTAAAAGACATGAATTCATAATTCAATTAAATGAAATTTTTAAATTCCAAACACACTTCTTTGCATTCATCATTTAAGTGTCCTATAACATGCATTATATTTATAGGTATGCTTAAGATTTAATCATATGCATGATATACATGATGGAGAGAAATGCATAAATATGTCTTATGTGATAGTAATTCATTCTAATTAATCTTAAGATATTTTTCTTATTGAATAAGGGCATTTAGAGTGAACCTAAACTTAGGATTGATTAAAACATATAACAAGCCATTCACTAAAGGAAATTGATTAATTAACTTACTTTAGAAGTGACTTAAGGTAAGGATGAAAGAGAGATTCCCTCACTTTCTTCTTTTTATAACACTTAGTTGTAAAGTGTAGACCATATGAAATAAAAGAAAACACTAAGTAAAATCTTCATATCAATTAAATCACTTAAAGAGAAATAAACCCTTTATAAATTAAATCCATCACACTTAGCGAATTATAACCCTGAAGCCTAGTCTTGTTCACACACATTAGACTAAATTACCATTTCTAGCTTTATGTTAGGGCAGTGTATGGTCTGATGTTGTTAGGGTGTATGTGCGTAGTCTGGATGTTAGGCTACTATTAGCATAATCATGTTTTTTATAGGGGATTGTGATTAAGGCACCACTAAATAAAAATATATAAATGCTTTTGCTATGCAGGTTGCTTATCCCCTAAGCATAATCCAAGTTAGGACAGGTGGGCTTGGTTACCCATGTGTGGGGTGCTAAGTCCAAATTATTCATATAACTTCTTGGGTTCTATTGTGTGTTTAGCTAACATTTATTTTATAAGTGTAGCTAGATTTATTTTCCTTCTTTTAATGTAATTTTGCATTAGGATTAGGATGAGTGTTATGGGGGATTAGGATGAGCATTGGTTATAAGACCAAGTCTTATGTACCATGTGATGCCTTTGGAGCAAGCATATCCAAATCAAGCCAAAAGGAAGAAATAAATGGAGCAAATCAAATGGAGAAATGGAAGATGATGAAATGAAGAAGGAAGAATGAAGAATGAAGACCCCCATAACATTCATCATTTATAATTGTAATTATTCTCTTGTAATCCGGGTTGTATAAGGGTAGAGCTCGGATACCCACATTTTTTTTTGCGCTATACGATAGTACCCAACCGCATCAGCCTTTTTATTCTTTTACGATAGCTTTACAAAATTATTTGATATTTTGTTTAGCTTATGCATTATAAAAATCATGCCTTTTCATAGTTTGTTTATGATTGGTGATTGTTGTATGGCCTGGATACGATTAGACTCCTAGGATAAAAATTAAGTTTTCCACCCAAACTAAAAAAACTCATAACTAAACCTCTAAAATAACTCATAACATCATATAAAAGCCTAGGCATTAAATCAAGATAATAAAATATTTAGCAACCCCTTAACTGGATGTTGTATGTTAAATATCAGGCATAATCATCTTATTTCACTCTTGTTAAGAGAGGGCTTCCATCTTTTTTAGATAGTAAAGGCTTAATCTTTGAGAGCCAATGATGGAAGAACACCTCTTTCCCTTTTGGTTTGACCCATAATCAACTTCTCATGCATTTAGGCATACCAAATCCCATAACCTGTGTCAAAATAAAGAGTCCTAAATTAAATGAAATTTGATAAAAAAGTTGCATTAGATTTAAGTCATTATTTATATCCCTCAAGCTCTTGTCTCTTAGGGAGTGGGTTTAAGGACTTAGTTTCTTTTCTAAATAATAATAGCTTAGCCATCTTGCAAACGTATATGACTTGCCTACATGGATTTAAAGCGTAGGAGTTAGTTAGGTACCACTTCAAGCGATAATAAGTCTAGGAGTTTGGTGGTTTACTCTCTCTTGTGAAGGTAAACCATATACCCACTTTCACCTTAAATTTAGGTCGTGCTTTGGCCCTTGCCAAAGCTACCTAGATTTAGGATCTTAGGTTGTTATTTTCTGTGGGCTACAAGCATAAATCCTCACCTCTTGGGTATTTCTAAAACATTGTATTGTGGAATTATAAGTCCTAGATTTTTAATAAAATTTCAACTCAAATAAATAAATCTCCTCAACTTCAAATATATAAAGCTCAACCATAGGATAGATTGGAGTGTTCACTAGGTTTCCTGGTATCATGAGCACTCCTTACTCATCTCCTTTAGTTTCAATAATAACTCTTCCCTTTTAATCAATCCCACTTGATCTTCTAAAACACAATCAATTTATTGATAGTCCTATCTTTGAATTCTTTGGAGACAATAATCGTATACTTTAATTGAGAGTTTTCATAAGGGATTAATTTTATCTTAAGATATAATTATCTACGGGGGCTTGCCCCCATAGAGAACTTTTGAATCTGGTCTAAATAAACCCTACTTTATTCATCCATATAAAGTAGGGAAAAAATCTTTAGAATATTTGAAGACCTATTATGCCTTAAGAGTCCTTATTAGGTGATTAGGTCCATTGTATGGTAGTGACTTCTATCTTTCGAGATAGTATACTATTCCTCAATGTCATACCCGATCACCTAAATAAGTACACCCTCAGCTCTGCGTGGTGTCCCCCCATATACAAATGAACTCGATAATAAACACCATAGATTTTTCTAGCGACTCCACTAGGGAAAGTTCCTCTCTGCATCTCTAGTAGATGATTGTTGTCTCCAAGCATCGATAGTGGACTTACATTTTATGTGAGTCTGAGACTATCTTTCTTTCCATTGGCATTTAGCTTATTTCATTCTTAAGGAAAGTTAGCCAACATCCTTTAGGTTTTAGGACCTCACTCCGTGTAGGACTTGAAACCCCTATTGGCTTCCCCTTAGTTAATTTGAGTTCACTTGGGTCTATTAGCTAGATTGACCAAATTGGACCCAAATGAGGGTTGAATTACATTTAATTAAGTTTTTTAAGTAATTAATTTAATTTCTTTTTATTTTGGCTCGTTATGTTTCATATTGGTCAATTTTTGTGAGGTTGACTAATTGACCAAATTAGCTAAATTGGGTGTAATTGAGAGTTGAGTCATGTTTAACCATCAACTTAAGAATGATTTTGTGCATTAGTTTGGTTTAATTTATGTTGAGTTAAGTTTTGGTTCAATTTTTAGGTCAAATTGGGCTACATTAGGTTAATTGAGCCCATTTGATAAAATTAGAGGGAAATTAGTTATGGAAGATGCTCAATCATGTAACTGAAATGACTATAAGGCTTTAGATTGATTTAATTTGATTTGGATAAGTTTATTTTGGTTTTAATTATGTTTTGATTTAATTTGGTCTTCTGGGTCAAATTGAATCAAATAGGCCAATTGGCTAAATTGGATTAGTTAAGGATTAGGATATGATCAATCATCATTTTAGAAGTTATTGATAGCTTTGATAGGATCCAATTTAGAAATGATTAGATTTTAACTCAATTAGGATTTTATATCAAATTGGGTCAAATTAGGCTAAGTAAGTCAATGGGTTAATTAGATTACAATGGAGTCTCAATTATGTTTGATTGAGTCTTTTAGGTGGTTTGGAGCAATTGAGTCAATTTAATTTTATTTGATTTTTTAAAGACTTCGATGATTTTGAGCTAAAATAGGTCAATTGCATCAACCATGCTAGTTGTCTCAATCTAGGCTTAATTGAATTTAGAATTTAGTTTAGAATTACCTAATTTAAGTTTTTATTAAATTTTATTGAATTTGGATTTTATTGGACTTACCATGTGCAATTGGGTCAGGTCAGGCCCTGTGTTAAATTTTAAAATTAATATTGTTTTCAGATTATGATTTATGTTTTGCTTTGATTTCTTATTTCTATTCTTGCTTTAGTTTGGGTTGTGCAACTAGTTAATAAATGTAATATTCTAAGTGTCTAATTAGGAAGCCCTTATCTAAGATTAGGGTGATTGTCAACCTCTCTAAAAAAATGAGATTAATAGAACCTTAGTGCTAGATCAAATCCTAAGTCTAAGAACAAGGTTGTCAGCAAAGTGTAAGATTAACACCTAATAAGGGCGGTAACTATAAAAAACCAATAATCTATACTTGGAACCCATATATTCCCCCTAATATGTAATTAAATGTATACTCAAGACACTTATGCCATAATGAGTATGATCAAAAGTTTTTTTTGAGTAAATTACTTGAACAAATTTCTCAATTGCGACTCAATTGAGTATACTCAGTGAACATATCTCATGAAGTATATTTTAGCCACAGATAATGAGAACAAGTACCTAGCTAGCAAACATGAATTGGCACTCACCCTTATCATAGTAAACAAGTTGCATCCAATAAGTATTTGTCATTCCAAGTGATTGCATTAATAAAATTAGCTCATTCAATAAGAGAAAGGAAGTGTAAAAAGAAGGAGTCTTTTATTTCTTCAAAAATTTCATATAAAAAATGTGAACATGTAGGTATACAAATGATAACATATACATTCTCTGAGTCTCATGAAAAAAAAAATAGAAAGAAGAGGAGGAGAAAAAAAAAAGATAGCTAGTGCTTTTTTCATCATCACCTTCATTAGAGTCTAATTTTGACAGAGTAAGTACATTATTGAAGTCTAAAAACTTGGCGTCTAACTAATCATTCTTCACTGGCTTGGCTATCACATAGTCGGAACCTTCTTTGAACTCTTATCGTAATATATATTTTTGTACTCATCAGAATCTCCTTTCACTAAAACTCCTTAGTATTGTGGTAAGATAGCTCCACCTCCAGTTCCTTCTTCAGTTCTTCTAGGAAAGTCAGCTCTAGAATGGCTCACTCCTCCTCCTTGAGGCATAACACCCCCTTGATCTTAGTGAGTTCACCTTTAAAGACTTCAAGCTTGGCCTTTACAACCATAACCTCTATCCTCTTTGTTGATAGCTCCTCCCTCTTCAATAAAAACTTATTGCAGACCTCCTAGATTAATTACCATGCAATGCTTAAGTAATCATGTCTGCAAAAGGTAGCTATCTATTGGGGAGGTCCATAAGAAGTCTAGCCCATCAAAGAAGATTCACATCCCTATATTGAATGTCTTACTCATTAGCCCGATAAGGTTAGGAGTAAAGTTTACTCACATTGTACTTTGACTCCATGCCAGTCCTGCTACTCTTGTTTGGGTGATCGCAGGAAGTTGAGCTTACTACTCTTTTTTTGGACTATTTGGGTAGTAAAGTTAGTCTTGCTTCGCTTCTTTGGCTGACTGTTGAAGGGTGGCTCAGCAGAGGCCAACTTGTTGTCGACCCCTTCACACTTATTTAGGAAGCCAATCACCATAGAATCACGATGGAGGTGCACCAACCATTATTCTCTACAAATTAACAATAAAATAAGATTACATAACTAAACAATAAATCATAAATATGATATAAAAACTTCACCGAAGAGGAACTCATGGACTTTGCTAAAATGGAGATTGCAGTTGATGTCCGATCCCTTACATCACTTTCTCTAATATCTCCTTCCTTATGACTCATATTAGAGGCTTTCACCTTGTCCTTAAGAAAGGGGTGGGAGTAGTCGATAGCCAACCAAACTGTTGATAATGCATAACTTTGTCCATGTCATCCTAACATTGTTCGATGGGTCATGGATTTTTAGAAGAACCACTAAAATGCGAATGGTGCTTGATGATGAAAACATAATAGAATTGTTGCATGTTACAAGCTAATACCTCTTTTATTAGAATATGATGAAGGTGATATTGCTTTCCATTGAGTTTAGCAAGACTTGGGCAGGCACCACCCATAATAGTCAAGAATGTCCACCCACTCACAGAGAAGTGAGAAGTGAAATCCTAACCAAAGTGGTCCAAGGGGATGCACAACTCATTCGGCTTGATGGTATTGAATCACATCTGCTCATCAACCACTCACACCAAAAAATTTGGATTGCCAAGGAAGTAAACTGTGAAAGATGAATGAGGAATTTGTTGGCTGAAGCTTAGGCAGCTCTCTAGCCTCAATTTACACAAACCTAACAACTATTCTCTTTAGAGCCATCATCACCATACCATGTCTTATTATCACTCAAAAATATATATAGTGGGTGAGAAAGCAATGAAGTAGCTTGTGCAACATGAAGTTACTCACTTAGGAAAAGGGTGAAAGATAATAAAGATTAAATCAATCATAGTGAATTTTTTTTTACATTAGTGTGGTGTTTATTTTTCAAACTTTGAATTTGAAAAATGTGAAGTTGGAACACCACGTAGATCCACAGATGTACTCATTAGGGTGATCGGGTCTGACATTCAGGAATGATGTACTATCTTGAGAGATAGAAGTCACCATCCTACAATAGACCTAATCACCTAATAAGGACTTCTAAGGACAATGGGTCTTCGAATGTACGAGAGATCTTTCTCCTACTTTACATGGAAAAATAAAGTAGGGTTTATTTTAAACCGGGTTCATTAAGTTCCCTATGGAGGTAAGCCCCCATAGTTATTTACATCTTAAGGAATGAGATTCCTTAAGAATACTCTTGATTAAGGTAATTGATCATTGTCTCCAAAGATTTCAAAGATAGGACTATCAACAAATTGGTTATTTTTGGAAAATCAAGTGGGATTGATCAAGAGGAGAGAGTTATTATTGAAACCAAAGGGAGATAAGTAGGGGATGCATATGATATTAGGAAATCTAGTGAGCATCCCAAACTATCCTATGATTGAGCTTTATATTTTTGAAATTTGAAGAGTATTATATATTTGAGTTGAATTTTTATTAGAAATTTAGGGCTTACGATTCCACAACATAAGATCGTGGAAATGCCTAAGAGGTGAAGATTTATGCTTACAACCACAAAGAGAAACAGTAATCTCAGATCCTAAATCTGGGGAGCTTTGGCGAGGGCCAAAGCATGACCTAAATCTAAGGAAAAAATGGATATATGGTTTATCTCCACAAGAGAGAATGAACCACCCAACTGTTGGACTTACAACTGCTTGGAGGTAACCGCCAACTAACTCCTCCTATGATTTTAAATACATGTAGGCAATTCTTATGCTTTGCAAGATGGTTAAGCTGTTGTTTATTTAGAAAGGAGACTAAGTCCTTAAACACACTCCCTAAGAGACTAGATCATGAAGGGTTTGAATAAATGACTTAATCTAGTGCAAATTTTGTAAGTTTTATTTTTATTTTTGGACATTTTTATTTAACATAGGTTATGGGATTTCATATGCCTAATGCATGTGAAATTAGTTATGGGACAAAATCAGAAAGAAGGAGGTGCATTTCCACCATGGCTCTCAAAGGTCAAGCCATTTTCTCTTGCAAAGGTGGAAGCCCTCAATTAGCAAGAGTGAAGCAATATGTTTTTATGCATGGTGTGAGACATACAATATCCAATAAAGGGGTTGTTAAATCTTTTATTATCTTGATTTATGTCCTAGGCTTTAGGTGAGGTTATGAGTTGTTTAATTTAATTTTGAGTTGATTAAGTGGATAGAAAATTTACTTTTACCTAAGAATCTAATCACATCCAAGCCATTCAACAACCATCAAGCAATTAAGAAATTAAGAAAATCATGCCATTTCTAATACACAAGCTAAACAAATATCAAATATTTTTATAAAGCTAGCATAAAAGAATACGAGGTCAATGTGGTCATGTACCACGACACAACCCAAAAAGGAATGTAGGTAGTCAAGCTCTACCCTTATACTACCCAGATTACAAATGAATAATTATAATTTAGAAGGAATTCATGTTATGGGGTCTTCATTCTTCATTTCTTCTTGTCTTTATTTCTTTCTTTCTTTTTTTCTTTCTTACTTAATTTCTTTCTTTCTTTCTTTGATTCTTTGATTTGGGATGTAGTTTGCTCCAAGGCTTCACATGGTGTCTAGGACATGATCTTATAACTAATATTCATCATAATTCCCTTATAATAATTATTCAAAATCTTAATACAAAATTTACATTAAAATGGGAAAGATAAATTTAACTAAACCTATAAAATAGAGATTAGCTAAAGACACCACACAACCCAAATAGTTATATGAATAAATTGGACTTAGCACCCCACACATGGGTAGCTAAGTCCACCTGTCCTAATCTGGGTTATGCTTAGAAGTATAAGCAACCTGCACAGCAAAAGCATTTATATTTTTATTACTATGCCCCTTGAGCACATCCCCATGTAGAAGACATGATTAGGCTAAGATCGCCCTATTATCCAATCTACGCATATGCACCTTAACATCCATTTTAAAACCATTACATCGCCAAACAAAATTAGGCATCAAACCATGCACCGCCCTAACATAGAGCTAAAAATGGTGACTTAGCCTAATGTGTGTGCCATTGAAGGCTTGTGTGGCATGTCTTAGCTAGGCTTTAAGGTTAGAATCCTCTAATTATGAAGGATTCAATTTAGAGGGTGGTTTCATTTTAAGTGATTTAGATGATTTTTCAATTTTAGTTGGTGATTTGATTTGGTTTGAATGAACCTACACTTAGTTACTAAAAGTTATGAAGAGAAGAAAAGAGAAGAGAACTTCTCTTTCATCCCTACCTTAAGTAATTTATAAGGTAGATTCATTAATGATTTTTCTTTAGTGAATGCTTTATTATGTGTGTTAATTGACCCTAAGTTTAGATTTGCTCTAAATAGCCCTATTCAATAAGAAAGGCATCTTAGGATTAATTAAGGTGAATTACTATCACATAACACACAATTCTTTATTTCTTTCCACCATGTATACCATGCATATGAATAATTCTAAGCATATTTATACATGGAATGCAAATTTTTGCACACCTTGATGATGAAAGCTAAGAGATATGATTTGAAAATTTGGATATTCTATGAATGCATGCTTTTATTATGTAGAAAAAAGGGATTCTTCATCTTTTAACATAATGCACATCCACATGTATAAAAGACATAAGTGAGTACGATGCTAATATTTTCTACACCAGGGGTGTAAGGTATAAGACTTACTTAGGGCTACTTAAAGCCTTGCAGCCCCGGGATGTCCAGACTAATATACCACTTTTTTTAAATACATGTAGATGTATAAAAAGAAATAATTGAATGAAGAATCATGCAAACAATTTTTGTTTGTATGACTTAGTTGTATAATTTACATATGTAAATCTAAGGATCCTTCTTAAGTCATAACATAGAAATGCTTAGGAATAGATTTAAGCAAGTGTTGTGTTCTTTTCAAATGAACTATACACTTTGCAGATCTTATTCAAATCCATGTTAAGAGAAGAGGAGGAGATAACATAAAACACATCTTATGCTATAATCACATGAAGCTTATAAATATTGATAAGTAGCATCACTTCATTCATAATCTTTGATTTATTAGTTTTGAAAATAATTTTTGGTTTAATAGTGATAATGGCCACTCATATTCTTACTTTAGCCAAAATATGCAATTTGATATAAAAGGAAACATTTTATTTAATTGATTTTTTTTTTTTTGAAAATATATGAATGCATGATTTCATATGGAAATAATATTTAGCATGCTTGGAAAGAAATAAAAGGATATATGCACATAGCTTCATTCACCCTAATTACTTCTTATGGACAATCCTATAGAATAAGATCATTTAAAATAAATCAAAATTCTTTAAGAAAATTTCTATTTATGGATTTGATTTGACTTAGGAAATGTGAAAAGAGTTTTCTATTGCTAACCCATTCCCCCCATGTGTGACTTGGTTTAGTTTAATTTTAAAATAATTAGTTAGATTTTATGTTTTGTTTAGGTTAAGGTATAAATTAAATCTATTAATTACCCCTTATATATACCACTTTAACATAATTAAATAAATAATTATGAGCCAACATATGATATGCAACCACATGAAATTTAAATCAATAATACTTAAGAAATAAAGGGGCCTAATGCAATTGGCTCACAATTATTGATTAAGCTAAAGGATTTAACCAAGTACTTTCATAACCATCCTACACATGTAGTTTGAATATAATTTCTTTTAAAGTTTCTTAAGTTATTGAACACCTAAGAATCTACCCAAGATTAAGAGATTAAGTTCTGGAATAATTTGGTTTTGAGTTTAGTTAATTAAGCCATTTTATGTAGTGATTACATCATTAATTAATTTGCAAATTAATTAAGTCTTTATCCAAGTGAAATAGGCTTTGGGGAAAAGATTGGAAAAGAAATCCTAATCTCATTCCATAAGTCAATTCACTATTTCAAGATGATTAACCAGCTTAATTAATGAATTTATCATTATTTAATAAGTTATTTAATTATTTAATTTGTTAAGAGAGGGATTAAGGATGAACTAAGCAATTCCCCTAATTAATTCAATAATAAATTCCAAGTAAATCATGGGAGGCAGAGGTCATCCCACTAATCAACCTTAGGAAGTATGAAAATAATTACTGAAGTAATTAAGGAATAATTAGACTAATTATATTTCCAATAAAACTCAAATTGAGTTAAAATCACAATTCAAAAATAATTTATTTTGATTTTCTATTAATCTTCTTTGAAATATCTTTAAAATGAAGTTGACTTTGTATTTTTTGGATTTTTCTACAATTAGTTATAAATTTTGAAAGTTTCATGATTAAAAATGAATTAATTAGAGCTAATTACCCCCTAATCCCATTGAGCCATGTAGTGGCTGATGCGAAGCACTTTCTACGTGACACGATGGGATAGGTTATTTAAGTTGTCACATCCATGGCTAAGTCAGCCGGTGGCAGACGTACTTTCTCCATGAGCCATCCGATCTAAGATTAGACGTCTGTGATTAATCCCATGGTTTTGGCTTAAATGAAGGAATATTTATCGTGATTTAATCTCAATCGTTCATTTTAATCACATGGAATGGATGGGGTGTGATATATCTCCTCCTGAGTTGCGAGAGATGGATGTCATCCATCAATCATCGCTCGATCCAAACTAACCCGAGCTCGGATGGAGTTGAAACTCACCCCACACCTTCGGAGGAGTACAAACAATGAATCTAATAGCTAGGATCTAATGGGATTAGAATTCTCTTCAAAAAGGGTCAAGCAATATTTCTTATGCCTACGATTTTGAGCAATACCTCACCGGAGGCTCTCACCGGCACTTCCAATGGAGGAGGTAGCTTCGTCTAGTAGAGATGAAGATTTGTTGAAGGTATCATGCCTTGATTTGAAGTGGATGGCTTGGTTGACCAAGCTCCCCTTCAATGGCACTCAGCTTTGATTGAAGTGCTCCTTCCCGTGGCTTGGTGACTTGAGGAACAACTTGATTGAGCTCGACGAGGTCCCTTGATGGTGCTTCCAAGAGTAATTTGGATCTGATGGAGAATTGAGTGTGTTGGAATTTGATTTACCTCCCCTATTTCTTCTTGAGCAAAATTGATAAGAAGAAAATGGGGGAGCTCGGGAATGCTTGCCAAGGCTTGGAGATGCTTGCTTTCGATTCCTAGAGCTCAATGAAATTTAGTGTGTCTAGTTTGAGTGGGAATGAGTGGGAGTATATATCCCCCTCCTTGGATCAGATGGTCAAGACTAGCTTTGGGTTGTTAGACACTCCATGTGATTAATTTTAGGCAGAGGAGTGGACGAGAGGGAGTGCCCATGTGCTAGGTGAGTGTATGGGGTGATCCAAGTGTCTAATTCCCATTGGAGGGGTCGGTTAGCCTTGGGTTGTGTCATGGCCGACCCAAGGTGATTGGTCATATTCACCACCCTTCTTGGTGTCTAAGTGGACCACTAGGAGGATGCCAAGTGGCCTTGAGAAAGAATATGACCAAATTCTAAGTGAATTTGGTGCTATGATACCCTTTGACCTAAGGGTAATGTACTTATTTGGCCTTGTTTTTGATTTGGGCAGATTTGAAATGATTCAAAAGTGGGTTGGGCCAAATTTCAAGTGATTTAGAGTTCATTTCATTTGATTTAGTTCAACTTGACCCATTTAGGTCAAATTGGCTTAGGTTGATCAATTGGTCAAATTGGGTCAAACCATGGGTTAGGTCAAGTTCAAATGATCATTTGAAGCCTATGGGTATCATTGGTTTAGTTCAATTTGGTTTATATTTGGTTTTGCTTCACTTAGGATCATTTAGGTCTAATGGGTCAAGTTGACCAATTTAACCCATTTGACCCAATTGAGTTAGGTCATGGGTTAATTTAGGCTTGGTTGATCTTTTGAAATGTATTGCAAGCTTCAATCAATTTTGGTTTGATTTGATTTCAATTTTATTTGACCTCTTAGGTCAAGTTGGGTTCATGGTCAATTAGGCTAGGTTGGGTCTAGTTGGCCAATTGAAGCTTTGATCAAGTTCAACAATCACTTTAGAATGATTGACACATTGGTTGCAATCAATTTAGCTTAAATCAAGATTTGACCCATTTTGGATTTTTAGGTGAACTTGGGTCAACTTAGGTCAAGTGGCCAATTAGGCTTTATTTGGCTCAATTGATGGCTTGGCCAAGTTTAATCATTGATTATGGATTAGTTTAGATCAATGGTTTCAATCAATTTGAGTTATGGTGGATTTTTGCTAGTTTGGGTTTCATTTGGGCTAAGTGTTGATTTGGTCAAAGGCTAGGTTTAACTTTGGTTTGTTCCAATTTGAGTGATTGATCATCCTAGGGTGATTTTTGCTCACAATGTGAGGCTTAGATGGGCTTAGTTCAATCCAATTTGGGTTGGATTAGAATTTGACTCAAAAGAGATATTTTAAGTCACTTTAGGTCAAGTGAGCCTAACTGAGTCAATTGGCTTGATCAAGGCTTGATTCAAGTTTGGTTGAACTGACATATGAACTTATGATTGAAATATAAATCTAATTGCAAGTGATTTGGAGTCAAATGAGTTTTGATTCATTTGATAATTTCATGTCAAAAGGGTGAACATGGGTTTTACTTGGGTTAGTTTGATTTTGGTTTGATGATTGAGGTTTATGTTTATATTTAGGCATGTGATTGAAGAAGTGATTATTTGAAAGAAAATTTAAGGATTTGGATTGCTTTGTGAATGAATTGGTTAAGTTCAAGGATTTGACTTGAAATAGTATAATTTGGATTTTGGTTATATTGGATTTGAGTTTTGAATTTAGTTATGGTTATTTGAATTTATATTTCAATTATATTTGTGAATATAAATGAGAACATAAATGGGCGATGAGAAAATCTTTTGAGTTTGGAGTGATTTAGATTTGATTTGAGCTAAGTCCATAAGGTGAAATCAAAAGGGCTTAGGAAAGATTTGGAATTGGAATTGATTATGGATTTCAATTATTTGGAATTGATTCAAGATTTGCATTTTGAAATTGATTTATGATTTGAGAAAATCAATTGAGTTGGAATTAATTTAAGATTTGATTTTAAAAGTTTGGTTTAAAAGAAGGAAGCAAGAATTGGGTTCAAGCTATAGGGTAGGCAAGTCCTCCTAATACCCCTAAGGCATAACCTATTCCTATGGCTAACTCTTCTAAGTTTTTAGTGTTAGGTTAAGTGTTCACCTAATCACTAGAAGTGTCTTTAGACTAAGGAACTCTTAGTGATTAGAGGAGTCCTACGTCTAAGATGAAGAAGTTAAAAGCTCACCCCAAAAGTGAGGTCAACAAAGAGAGCCTAATAGGTGTGGTGTGATTGACAAGGTACATCGTACGTATTGGCGTTGACTAAGATAATCAACAATGTCGAACAATCACAAGCCCTAATAGAAATAATCTACTCCTAAACTCAAGGTGTAGAATGAATTAAAAGCTCAGTGCAATGTGACTCTACTCATGTTAAAAACATAAGAGAGTGAAGGGGGAATCCACTAGGGATAGAGTATGTGAACCTTCCACTAGAAGTGTCAAGTTATCCACTGGGGATGAGAGGATTAAAATTTGGAATCCATTGGGGATAAAAGATGTGAACCTTTCACTAGGGAAACAAGTTCGGGTTAGATTGAATTGACTCAATTAGGGAGATTGGAAGGATTTTCATCTCATTCAGGAGAAGCTAATTAACTTGATTTGTTTGATTTGACTCCACTAGGGGAGGTTGGTTGATTTTATTTCAGATTTAAAAATTTTGGATTTTGAGATGGACCATGTCGGTTTGCGATGGACCACACTGAGTAGGGGCCATGTCGGCCTACTTAAGATTTACCAATCCAAAGGGAGTAGTTTCCCAGCCGAGGGGAGAACTATCCAACCAAAGGGGTGCCTTTAGTTTGTAGTGGTTAATTTAGGGAAGAAAGCACGAGGACTCATATCTTTCCTGAATAAAAGACCACTTGGGTGACACATTAGCAAGGTAACATGCCAACCTGACCTAGGGCTGCCCATCAGTTTGTGGCAGTCATGCTAGAAAGAATGAGTAATAGACTTATATCTTCCAAACCGAAGTGACTGTCAGGGTAATCTATTTGTGGCAAAACAAATTGAACCTGACCTAAGGGTGACTGTAGAGAGAGTGCCAACCCAGAGACTTATCCCAACTCAAGTGTAGTCAAGCAATTCCTATAGGGAGTTTTGCTGACACTGCCCTAAAGATAGGATGCCTTCTTAGGAAAGGGGCTGCTGGGGGTTTAATTCCTAATCCACAAGCAAATAAATTTATTTGTTTATTTGTTTGTTTATTTATTTGTTTATCGTGGACCCTATTGGTTTGCGAGGGATCATACTAAGAAGGAGCTTATATAAGCATAGACCTATCTCAGATTTACTGAATAAAAGGATAATCTGTGCATCCAATTAATAAATTATCCAATCACAAGGGTGGCTATTAGGAAAATAGGACTGTCCAATCCAAGTGTAACCTGAGTAGTGTCTAAATGAGGTCGCAAATGACATGATCCAAGTAGAGTGCTTGTAGGGGAGGTGCCGTTGAGGGCTTTATCAAAAACCCTGTAGAAGATAATATCTATAGGTATTCGGTGGCCAACTCAAGGAGAAAGTGTGAGGACTCACATCTGCTAAGAGTGGTGTATCCACTAGGTGAGTCGCTGTCAGCATAGAAAACATCAACCAACCTAAGGTACCCATTGGTTTGCAACAATCAGTCTAGGAAGAAGGCATCAGGGACTCACATCCTCCTATAATGAAACTGATTGCCTGGATAGGCTACCTTCGGCTCGACAGGTTTTATCCGACTACTAAGTGAATGCCATTGGGATACTTATATCAACTCAAAAGTAGTCAAGAGGAAAAGAAACTCTGGGGGACTTATTCTAAGCCTCAAATATACTCGATCTACTCAGATCATGATGGCTAGTTATGATGAAAAATTTTTATAGGGAGTCACCTTCAAAACTATGGGGAGAAAGAAAAAGGCAAGACACTATAAAAATTCATCTTTTTAGGACACCACACAAATCAGCAGATGTACTTATTCAGGTGATTGAGTATATCATCAAGGAAATAATGTACTATCTCAAAAGTCAAAAGTCACTGCCCTTTAATGGACCTAATCTCTCATGCATATGTATGAGAGATTCCTCCCCTACTTTATATGGAAAAGTTAACCAAGGTTTATTTTAAACTGGGTTCGTTAAGTTCCCTGCAGGGGCAAGCTCTCATAGTTAATTATATCATAAGGGACGGGATCCCTTTGGAGAACTCTCGATTAAGGTAAATGGTTATTGTCTTTGAAGATTTCAATAGGAAAGGACTATCAATCAATTGGTTTATGTTTAAAGATTAAATAGGATTAATCAAAAGGGGAGTTATTATCGAAGCTAAAATGGAAGATAATTAGGAGATGCCCACGATGCTAGGAAACTTAGTGAGCATCTCAAACTATCTTATAGTTGGGCTTTACATTTTAGAAATTGATTTAGTTTGTTTAGGTTTCTTTTTCATTAGAAATTTAGGACTTAAGACTCCTTAACACAAGATTAAGACAATGCCTAAGAGATAAGGAAATATGCTTATGACCCGTAAAGGGGAGAAGCAACCTTAGAACCTAAATCTAGGGAGCTTCAGTGAAGGTCGGAAGCACAACCTAAATCTAAGGCAAAAATGGATAATTGGTTTACCTCCATAAAAGAAGACAAGCCACCTGCCAGCTTGGATTTACAACCGCTTGGGAGTAGCTGCCAACTAACTCCTCCTATGATTTTAAATACTTGTAGGCAAGTCTTTATGCTTATGCAAGATAGCTAGGCTATTATTTATTTAGAAAGAGACTAAGTCCTTAAACTCACTCCCTAAAGAGACTAGATCAAGTAAAAGAACATGCTTCAAATGACCTAAATCTAATGCAATTCAAATTTCATTTTTTATTTTCATTTGGACAATCATTTTGACTCAGGCTAATAGGATTCATCTGACTAATGCATGAGAAATCAGATTATTGGCCAAAATCAGTGAGAGGGAGGAGGTGAGTTTCCACTATGGATCTCATAGGTCAAGCCAAGTTTCTCTGGCAGAGGTGGAGGCCCTCCAATCAAGAGTGAAATAAGATGCATTTGTGCATGATATTACAAAGGAAATGCTCATCCAGCTAAGGGTTTCTAATTCATTTATCTCAATTTTAAACCTAAGATTTAAGTGAGGTTATGAGTTGTTTAATTTTAATTTGAGTTATTAAGTTGGATAAAAGATTTCTTTTTTTTTTCTTAAAGAGCCTAATCCACATCCAGGCCATACATAAAGCAAGGAAGAAATTAGGAAAATCATACCACTTAATACAAAAGCCAAACAAATCATCAATCAATTTATAAAGCTAATTGCAAAAAGAATAAATGACCATTGTGGCCGGGCACCACCGCACAAACCTGAAAATATCAAATGTCGGAAGCCAAGCTCTACCCTTATATAACCCAGATTATAAATGAATAAAATTACAATTAAGCAATGAATTCATTGTTATGGAGGTCTTCAAGTTTTATTCTTCATTCTTCTTCTTTCTTTCTTCTTTTCTTTTCTTCTTTCTTCTTTTAGTTCCTCCTTTGGAAGGTTGGAAGGTGGGTGCTCCAAGGATTCACATGGTGCATAAGATAGGATCTTATGACCAATGCTCATACTAATCCGCATAACAAATCATTCCAAAATCCTAATTATACAAATTTTTACATGAAAAGGAAAAGTGAAAATCTAACTAACACTTGCAAAACAAAGGTTAGCTAAAACACACCACACAAATCCTAAGCATGTATATTGGACTTATCATCCCACACATGGGTAACTAAGTCCACCTGGCCTATGGATTATGCTTAGGGGTATAAAGTACTTGCAAGCAAAAGCATTTATATTTTTATTTATGATGGCACCCCTTAAGCACAATCCCCTACAGAAAAGAATAGTTAGACTAAGGATGTCATACCATTCATTCTATGAGCATACACCCTACCATCCAGTCTAAAACATATACCACAAAACAAAACAAATATCAAACAATGCATCAACCTAACCTAAGGCTAGAAGTGGTGACTTAGACTAATGTGTGTGCTTTGAAGGTTTGTGTGGTATGCTTAACTATGGCTTTAAGTTTAAATTTTCTAAGTGAGAAGGACATGTTCAACTTAGAGGAGGGTTTCATTTTAAGTTGTTTAATTATTTTGGGTTAGTTTTATTTCATGTTTTGAATTGGTTTAAGTGGATCCTATAATTAATTACTAAGTTATGAAGAGAGGGAAAGAGGAGAGAACTTCTTTTTCCTTCCCTAACCTAAGTGATTTCTAAAGTAGATTCACATTTTAGGTTCATTTAGGTAAATGTTTTGATTACATCTTTTAATTAATCCTGAGTTTAGATAAACTCTAAACAACCTATTCAAAAAGAAATGCATTATAAGATTAAACAATATGAATCAAAATTCACATAACACACATAACTTCATTTCTTTCCCAACATATATAACATGCCTATGGATGGACCCTAAGCATATCTATACATTCAAATGAGAGTATTGAACACACTTTTTGATGCATGCTAAGTAATCCATTTAAAAAAAATTTAGAAGTTGAATATGCATAATTTTTCTTAAGTAGAAAAGGTATTCATTATCTAACATTTCACATACACATATGGAAGTAAGAAAGGAATAAGTGAGTATAGCGCCATTGTTAACCAAAGGTGTAAGGTACAAGATCTACTTAGGGCTACTTAAAGCCTCACAATCTCGGGATTGTCTAGACTAATATACCACTTTTCTTAAATACAAACATATGTATAAAAGAAATAAAATGGAAAAGGAAAATGCAAAAGTTGTTTATTGGATTCATTTTTGTTTATGCAAATTATGTATGCAACTATAGGTAACCTTTCTTAAGTGATAGCATAGGGATGGATAGGTTATGGAATTAAGTAAGTATTGGGTTCTTTTCAAATGAACCCTACATCTTACCAACTCCTATTCAAAGCTATGCTAATTATAAGAAAGAAAGGAAACCTATGCTAAACATACCTTTATAATCTATCACATGCGAACTTATAACTGAACTAAAAGTAGAACACTTTTAGATTTGGTATTTGATTTATGTATTTGAAAATAATTTAAATTTAGTAGTGATAATAGCCATTAATATTTCTACTTTAGCCAACACATGAAAATTTGACATAAATTAAACAATTTCATTTTAAAATTTGAATTTTTAAAACTATGAATGCATGATATCACATGGCATACACCCTAACATGTTGGGGAAAGATTCAAAGTTATGAAAGTATGTAAACAAACTCATTTTACTTAAATCCTAAAGACATTCTTATAGACTAAGAAAATTTAGAATAAATCAAAGTGAATTTCAAAGTGATTTTTATTTAGTTTGAAGTTTGATTTAATTTTGAAAAGGTGAGATGTGTTTGCTATTCCTAACCCATTCCCAGATGTGTTTTGTATTTTTATTTAACTTTTAGATAATTAGATCCATTTTTATGCATTGATTAGGTAAAGGTATGAATTAAGTAGCTTAATTAACCCTTACCTACACCACCTTAGAAGAATTAACTAAATAATTATGAGCCAATGAGATGACATAAAACCCACAAGGAATTTAAATTTGCAATGCACCTAATAATGAAAAGGTATAATGCAATTTGGTTCATAATTAAAAGTTAATTAAGCTGAGGGGTTTAACTTAAGTAATTGCAAAACACCCTTTCATACTTATGAATTGGGTTTTGATTTCCTTAATTGTGCTTAGGCTATTAAACACATAAGAATCTACCCAAAGTAGATTAATTAAGTTTTAGAACTTTTTTAAAATTTTTTGGAAATTGAATAAGGGGATAATTAATGAATTAATCTTTAATAAAGAGGAGATTAAGGAGAGAAGAGGAGATTTAGGGAATAGCTCAGGAAAAATGCCCCAAAATTATTTCCTAAACCTCTTACTTATTGGATCTGACCTTAATCAACCCTAATCATAGGGTAAAATTACTAATCATACCCTAATTATGCTAAATTACATAAGAAGGTTAATTAAGGAAATCATATGAAATTATTCTAATCTAGCCTTTAATAAATCCTAAGAAAATTATAGGAGGCAGAAGTCATCCCCTAAAACTTACCCAAGAAATTTAGGATTAATCAGAGGCCTAATTAAAGAGTAATTAGTAAAATACACTTTCTAATAAAACTTAAATTCCAAGAAAATGATAACTCAAAACTCATCAAAATTAATTTAAAAATGTTTTAGGTTTAATTATCTATCCATAGGATTTTATTTTATATTTCTTTGAATTTTCCATCAAGAGTTATGAATTTTTTGAAGTTCTTTAAGTGAATTAGGAATTAATTAATGCATTTTATTAATCCCTAACTAATCCCTAGCTCAAGGCGCGATGTGTCATGGCGGTGGTCAGCGCGCTTTACATGTGTCACGCCATGAGGGGGTAACTTAGGTTGTCACCTCACAAACGGCGGTGATGGAGCACGTGCTTTAATTCTCCATCGTCCGATCAAAGATCGGACGGCTAAGGATCTCGCCCGCATTTTAAAAAAAGTAAATAGATTTCTAAACGTGCTAAATAATCTCAGCCATCTATCTAAAATGTGTGGATGGACAATTGAGATGATCCAAGTTCTTCCCTTTGATCAACAGAGATCATCCATGATTAAGGGGAAGATCCAAGCTAGATCTAGCAAGGAATGAAACCAAATTCAACCCACACCATCTAAAGACAAAGAGTGGAAAATCCAATGATAAAAAATTGATAGGGTGAAAATTTCTTTCATAAAGCTCCACACAACATTGAGTTTAATGATTGGAAAATCCTATACCTCACCGGCGCTCGATTCCCTTGGAGAAGCTTTGTCTGGTTGAGGTGAAGCCTTACTGAGAGTATGAGCACTTGAGATGAAGTGGATCAATGTATGAACCAACTAATGCTTGCTTGAGCTTTAGCTTTGATTGAATTGGATCCTTCCTTACTGTAGGAACTCCAATAAAAGCTTAGGTGCACTTGACTTAGCTCCTAGATGAAGTGTGTAAGAGCAATTAGAAGGAAATCAAGTGTGGAAGAAGTTGGCAATTGGATTGAGCTCCCCTATTTTTTCACTGTGCAAAACTTAGGGGATAAGTGGCTTGGGCCAACAAAGCACCAAGGGAGTCATCCGATGCAATAGTGTAGAGGATAAGTGGCTTGCTCAGGATAGGGATTGCTAGAACTAGCGGCTTAACCAAATATTGTTTGATGTCTTCAAAATCATGCTGACACTTATCATCCCACTTGAACTTAGTGTCCTTTTTGATAAGTGCTAAAAATGGGTTGCATCTCCTTGATAGATTGGAGATAAAGCATCTTAGATATGCCAACCACCCTTGGAAAGATCTAAGTTGAGTTAAAATTTTAGTGGGTGGTATTTTTAAGATAGCTTTGATCTTTTCTAGGTCTATCTCTATTCCTCGGTGTTGGACAAAAATCCCAAGGAACTTCCCTGAAGTTACTCCGAATGCACACTTTAGGGGGTTCATTTTTAGGTTAAATTATCTTAACCATTCAGAAACTACTCTCAAGTCAACGAGATGGTCTACCTTTTCTTTTCTTTTGACTACTAGATCATCAACATAGCATTCAACTTGATGATGAATGAGTTTGTTGAAGATCTGAGTCATGGTCCACTGGTATGTAGCACTGACATAAGTCCGAAAGGCATGCCCTTATAAAAATAGATTCTGATTAGGGTTCAAAAAGTAGTGTTTCTTTCATCCTCGAGGGCCATCTTGATTTGGTTATAGCTAGGTGACCCATCTATAAAGGATAAAACTGCATGAGATGAGGTGATGTCCACCATTAAATCTGGTATAGGAAGTGGAAATTAATCCTTAGGACATGCCTTGTTTAAGTCCCTGAAATCGATGCATATGTGAATTTGGCCATTCTTTTTCTTAACTAGCACAACACTAGCTAACTAGGTAGGATATTTTTCTTCCCTAATAAAACCATCATCGATCAGTTTCTTGACTTCAAAAATGACCTGTTGTTCAATTTCCAATTGCATGCGTCTAGGAGCTTGCTTGATAGGGTTAGCGTTAGGATCTATTGCTAGTTTGTGGACTGCTACGTCAGGAGATAATTTAGGTATCTCTTCATAGCTCCATGCAAAGCAGTCCTTAAACTCAGTCAATAGCCTAACTAAGTCATTGGTTTCTTCTTCATTCAATAGAGAATTGATGTATGTGGGGCGTGGATGTTTTTCTATCACGAGGTTGATTTATTTGAGCTTGTTGATAGTTGAATGGATTTATTCTTCAAATTTTGGAGATGCATCTATAATTTGAAGCTCATCTAGATCATCTAAAGTTTCTAAACACACATCCTCATAAGAGTTAATGTGGTTTAAGAAGAACCTATCAGACTCCAAATGATTGGTGACAACTATGCAGTAATCATCATCGACTGAACCCACTGTATCGAATCCTAGTCTGGCCTTGATTGTGCATCCCTTCCTTTATTATTCCATTACTTTTCAAAGTACTCTGACTTGTACCTAGGCCATATATAAGGAATCAAACCTTTCTTTGCAAGGTTATGAACACAAGGCGATTACCAATCAAAAGGTAATTCTATTAAGTCTTTATATGAATTATCCTCAAGTTCTACATCAGCTTCTAGACTTGAGGATGATGATCCCAATTGGAATCTCTTTGTCTTGGCATTCATGAAAGACTTAGGGGCTTCTTTAACTACTAAACCTTCGACTTTTTGTGAAGAAAGTGGGGTTAGAGCTAAAGTTCCCAATTGCTGCCTATTAGTTTTACATAAACCTAATTTGAATACATTCATGCTTTGCTTGGAGGCCTGGTCTTCGTCACTATCTAGCTTGAGTGTTAACTCCAATGAAACCCGTTGAGAGGGGCTGGCTGGTATGCTAATCACATGAGACTCATCCTTTGAGCTGGATTCTAAGTCTATGTGAATAGCAGGGGTACTTCTATGAACTGGAACATGACCCCTATTGGCTAACTGCCAACCAGAGGGTCTTCCACCTCTGGACCTACCTTTGTATCTGCCTCTTCCTTTGCCTGGTGGAGGTTGAGTCATCCTACCCATATGTCCATATGGTGGAAGGAACTGTGGGTGGAATGTAACATGCGGCTCTACTTTTTCCTTGGTGTTCTTTTCTTGCTCATTTGTATTTTCTTTCTTCTTTTCTTTCTCTTTTTCTTTTCCTTTTTCTACTTTTCCTTTTTCTTTTGTATTTGAATTTTGGCCAAATTCATGAGAAAGGGTGTTTTGATTTTGAGGAAGATAGTAGGTCGCATCCTCATATATTTTGACCTCTCTAACTGAATATGGTTTTTCATCTCCTTTGACAAAGTATTTGATTCTATCTCTTCAAAACTTGATGCATTGATGGAGGGAGGATGGAATCACCTTGTTCTAGTGTATCCAAGGCCTACCGAGCACAGCAGTGAACGATATATTTGAATTAATTATATAGAACATGGCTTCGGTCTTCCAGTCACCTATTTCTAAAGGTAACACTATGGAGTCTAAAACCCTATCGCCTTGTTCATTGAATCTTCTCAACATCATACGATCTCCTCAAAGCTTAGAGATGTCAATCCTCAAGTAGGCAAGGGTCTTTAGACTCATAATATTCACTGATGCACCTGGATCAACTAAAACCCTAGAAAGTTTAAATCTGCCCATATCCATTAAAATGTAGAGGGGATGGTTGTGCTCCATGTCCCCTAGAAGAAGGTCTTCATCAGTGAATGTGGCTCCCTGAGCTTCTCTTGAATAATGTGCCTCCTCTCCAACAATGATCAACTGGGCTAAGCATATCTCTAGATCAAGAAGAGCCTTAATTAATGATTCCCTCATCTCTTTGGATAAGATAAGGGCATCATATATGCTTAGTTTAGCTGGAAACTTTCTCAGGTGAGCGAGATTATAGTAATCAACTTTGGGCTAATCATCCACAAACATATCCATGAGCGGAGCATCTTGTGGAGGGGCTTCTTGTTCATTGGTACCAATGAACAATTTTCCCTTATCTTGAGGTGTTTCCCTAGGAGGTAGAACCTTGCCACTAGGGAGGTTAACTTTGGTGATTTCTTGTGGTAGGTTACCTGCTCGTTAGGCATACCTACAACTTCTCCAATAACACCCTCAGAATCAGATGATTCCAAGTCTATCTTAAGAGGTGAACCCATAGTATTCAGAAAAGGAAAGTCCATTTTTGAATCAGAAAATGGATGATCTGGGTTGTTATAATTATTATTAAGATTTGAAGAGTTTTCTAAAAGAGCAGACTCAGACAGCCCATTAGAAGTGATACAGATGTAATTCAAACTAGCTTTATTCCTCAATTTCTTGGACTTAAAAGGAGGTACATAGTAGATATCTAGTAAAGTAAGTGGGGTGAGGGATTTGATGCCCTCATCCGTCGATACAAGATGTCTACTAGAAGAAGAAATAGCTGAAGTAGAAATGGCGACTGAATTAGTAGCTGCAATAGTGGAATAGAGGCTGGGCTTGGTCGGTGGCTGCGCTACTTGGCTATCTCAAACAAGTATGTGCTAATGATGCTACTGAGCTCCCACTTTCTCCAAGTTGTCTTTGGAAACTTGCAAACCTTCCTTGATATTGGAGGTTCAAGCTGCCTCAGGCACCTGCAAGGAAAGTTTCTTGATTTTTGAAATAATCTTTTTAGAGGTTCGGGATAAAGAGATATCCCAACCTTCTTTTATTTTTAGAGGATCACATGTATCCCCAAGGATTACCCTAACATAATTGGTTGGTTATTCCACTAGATATTCCTTAGGGATAATTATAGCACCTGACTTGTAGCTATGCTCAAGCCAGTCCTTAAATGTATAGCAATCCTCCAAAACATGGCCTAGCATGCAGTAGTAGGGACAAAAGTTAAGATCATTACTCCTGTCCACTTCCTCTAGCTTTTTAGGCTCGATAGGTGAAAATCAGATGTTTTAAGAGGTTCTTAAAGATTTTCCTGACTACCTCCCTTCTAAATGTATAAGATTTATTTAATTTATCCAAAAGAGTAGGTGGGTGATAACTTCCTAAGGGTGGGTATGTGTACCGCTGCTGAGAGTATGGTTGAGGAGGAGGTGGTGAAGGCCATGGAGGCTACTGCGGTGGATGATAGGATGGCCTAGGTGGTGGTAAAGGAGGTGAAAGTGACAGTTATGGAGCTCGAGGTCTCTCATGCTGATCCCTAGCCGCTTATTTTCTCTTATCCAATGCTGCTACTACCCCTAGCTTTTTTTCAGAGGCTTTTTGCGAGTTTGGCTTTGATGACTGATTTTGAAAAGCAAATTGTTTGGCTTCTCCTTGTAACTATCCACTTTGTTGATTAATTTCTCAAATATCTTAATGGTGAAACCTTTGAGCATGAATGCGATCAAGCCATGAATATTCTTTAGTATAATTTTGATGGCATCCTATTCAGACAACCGTGGTTCGCATTTCATACTTAAATTGTGTCATCTAAGGATATAATCAATGAGGGACTCACCGGGGTGTTGTTGTGCTACAACAAGATCAGCCACAGTTATCCTTTGCTAAGCTCTTGCAAACCTCTTAATAAAGAGTTTCTCTAGCTCAATAAAAGTCTTCACTGAACTATTGGGGAGTTCATCATACCAATCAAAGGCTATGCCTGTTAAACAACTAATAAAAAGATAGAATAATAGTGTATCACTACCACCAGTGTTGTAATAGCTAGCCCTGAAGTATTCTATGTGTTAGCGAGGGTTTCTGCTACCATCAAAACTCTTGAAAGAAGGAGGCACAAAACCCTTAGGATATTGGATAACATCGAATTCCTCTAGGTAGGGTCTACCCTTTGGAACTGATGAACCACCTCGGGCTTGTGCCAATGCTTCTCTCAGTTGTTGTTCAACCATGAGTTTAATATCTTTTTCTTATATGGAGGTACTGTCCACTACCTTCCTATACAAGTTAGTGCTGCCCTGCTCTACTGGAGGCGAACTCTTAGGTTGATCCAAGACATGCAGTAACTCAGGAAGATTGGTCTCCATAATAGTAGGATGTGTTGTTGGGGCTTGATTGTGAAGTTCTATAACTACTGCTAGAAAATCTTAAAGCCTATTTCCCATATTATCAGTCTGCTCATCTTTCAGTTTGAGTTGTTGAAGGAAGTGTTGGGTCGAGTGGGCTGTGTCATCTTGTTCGACCGTAACACCTTACAAACTCTAGTGATCCCTAAGGAGGGAACCCATGGTATCAACCATATGCACCCCAGCTAAGTCTTCCAATAAACCATCTTCGCTGGGATAAAACCTAACCTTCTTTTTCTCTAGGTTAGACCAGCCATACCCTATGATTTTCTTCTTCTCAATGAGATACCGTGCTACGATATCATCCAAGAAGAGGTCCAATTGTGCAGGCACAAATGCTCATGGCTGATCGATCGTGGGATCATGCTCATGAATAGAGATACATCTAACCTCCCTGGCTACTAGAGAGCTAGCCCTATGAGGGCTATGCTCAATAGAATAAATGTGCTCATGGATGTCAACTACTATAGATGGAGTACTTCCCCAAGGGGGATCTATCACCATCGTGATAAAAGAACTGTCTCCTTCTCTCTTTACTGCTACTACATCCATGATCTGCTTAGGTGGTGGTTGTGATGGGATGACTACGATGTTATGAGGTCACCACTCCCTATTTATCCCTACCTTATGTAATATCTAAGGTAGATTCATTAATGATTTTTCTTTAGTGAATATTTTATTATGTGTTTTAATTAATCCTAAGTTTAGATTTGCTCTAAATAAACCTATTCAATAAGAAAAGCATCTTAGGATTAGTTAAGGTGAATTACTATCACATAACACACAACCATTTATTTCTTTCCACCATGTATACCATGCATATGAATAATCCTAAGCATACCTATACATGCAATGCAAGTTTTAACACACTTTGATGATGAATGCTAAGAGATATGATTTGGAAATTTGGATTTTCCATGAATGCATATTTTTATTATGTAGAAAAGAGAGATTCTTCATCATCCAACATAATGCACATCCATATGTATAAAAGAAATAAGTGAGTATGGCGCTATTATTTTCTACACCACGTGTGTAAGGTACAAGACCTACTTAGGGCTACTTAAAGCCTCACAACTCTGGGATGTCTAGACTAATATACCACTTTTCTTAAATACATGTAGATGTACAAAAAGAAATAAATGGATAAAAATCATGTAAAAGATTTTTGTTTGTTTGATTTTGTTGTATAATTTACATATGTAAATGTGCGGATCCTTCTTAAGTCATAACATAAAAATGCATAGGAATAGATTTAAGCAAGTGGTGTGTTCTTTTCAAATGAACTATACACTTTGCAAATCCTATTCAAATCCATGTTAAAAGAAGAGAAGAAAATAACATAAAACACATCATATGCTATAATCACATGCAAGCTTATAAGTACTTATAAGTAGCATCACTTCATTCATAATCTTTGATTTGTAGGTTTTGAAAATAATTTTTGATTTAACAGTGATAATAGCCACTCATATTCTTACTTTATCCAAAACATGCAATTTGACATAAAGGAAAATATTTTATTTAATTGATTTTCAAAAGAGATGAATGCATGATTTCATATGGAAAATAATATTTAGCATGCTTGGAAAGAAATAAAGTGATGTAAGCATATGACTTCATTCAACGTAATTAATTCCTAAAACAATCCTATAAAATAAGATCATTTAAAGTGAATCAAAATTGTTTAAAGAAATTTTTATTTTTAAATTTAATTTTACTTAAGAAATGTGAAAAGAGTTTGCCGGTCCTAACCCATTTCCCCCATGTGTAAAGTGGTTTAGTTTAATTTTAGAACAATTAGATCAATTTTATGTTTTGTTTAGGTTAAGGTGTGAATTAAATCCATTAATTATCCCTTACCTACACCACTTTAACATAATTAAATAGGTAATTATGAGCCAACATATGATATGCAACCATATGGAACTTAAATTAGCAATGCACCTAAGAAATAAAGGAACCTAATGCAATTAACTCATAATATTGATTAATTAAGCTAAAGGGTTTAATTAAGTACTTTCATAACCATCTTACACATGTAATTTGATTATGATTTCCTTTAAAGTTCTCTTAGGTTGTTGAACACCAAAGAATCTACCAAAGAATTAAGAGATTAAGTTATGGAATAATTTGGTTTCGAGTTTAGTTAATTAAGCCATTTATTGAAGTGATTAAATCATTAATCAATTTGTAAAATCATTAAGTCTTTATCCAAATGAAATAAACTTAGGAAAAAGGATTGGAAAAGAAATCCTAATCTCATTCCCTAAGTCCATTCACTGTTTCAACTGGTTAACAAGCTTAATTAATGAATTTATCACCATTTAATAGGTTAAATAATTATTTAATTGATAAATGAAGTGATTAGAGATGAAACAAGCAATTACTCTAATTAATCCAATAATAAATTCCAAGAAAAATCATGGGAGGAAGAGATCATCCCACTAATTAACCCTGAGATGTTTGGAATTAATTACCGAAGTAATTAAAGAGAAATTAGCCTAATTACATTTTTTCTAATAAAACCCAAATTGAGTGAAAGATACTATTCAAAATTAATTAAACTCAATTTTATATTATTCTCCTTTGAATTATCTTTAAACTGAACTTGAGTTTGTATTTTTTGAATTTTTTTACAATTAGTTATGAATTTGGAAGTTTCGTTATTAAAATTGGATTAATTATGCAAATTAAACCCTATAATCCCATCGGGCCACCTGGCGATTGATGCGGCGCGCTTCCCGCATGGCTCGACGGGATAGATTATTTAAGTTGTCACATCCACTGCTGATTCAAATAATAGCAAATGCACTTTCTCCATGGGTCATCCGATCTAACAAGGATTAATCTCACAGTTTAGGCTTAAATTAGAGGGATTAATGTGCGATATAATCACAACCGTTGGTTCCAATCATGTGGAACGGACGGTGTGTGATTTTCCTTCTTCCTAGAGGCGAGAGACGGATGTCATCCGTCGATCGTTGCTCGATTCAAGCTCACTCCAGCTCGGATGGAGTTCAAACTCACCCTAGACCTTTAGAGGAGTACAAGTAATGAATCTAATGGCTAGGATCTAATGGGATTACAATTCCCTTCACAAAGGACCAAGCAAAAATTCTTATGCCTACGATTTTGAGCAATACCTCACCGGAGGCTATCACTAGAGCTTCCAATGGAGGAGGTAGCTTTGTCTAGTAGAGATGAAGCCCTGTTGAAGGTATCAAGCCTTGATTTAAAGTGGATGGCTTGGTTGACCAAGCTCCCCTTCAATGGAACTCAGCTTTGATCGAAGTCCTCCTTCCCATGGCTTAGTGACTTGGGGAACAACTTGATTGAGCTCGACGAGGTCCCTTAATGGTGCTTGCAAGAGTAATTTGGATTTGATGGAGAATTGAGTGAGTTAGAATTTTGATTGGCCTCCCCTATTTTAGCTTGAGCAAAATCGAGAAAGGGAAAATGGGGGGAGCTCGGAAAGCATGCAAAGGCTTGGAGAAGCTTGCTATCAATTCTAAGAGCTCAATTGAATTCAGTGTGTATGATTTGAGTGGGAATGAGGAGTAGTATATCTCCCCATCCTTGGATCGGATGGTCAAGACTAGCTTTGCCATTTTAGCTCAATTACTTGGATTGATCCTTTGATTTGTGCTATTAAACACTCCATGTGATTCATTTTAAGCAGAGGAGTGGAGGAGAGGGAGTGCCCATGTGCTAGATGAGTGTATGGGGCAATCCAAGTGTCCAATTCCCATTAGAGGGGTCGGTTTGGCCTTGGGTTGGGTCATGGCAGACCTAAGGTGATTGAGTCATGCTCATCCTCCTCCTTGGTGTCCATGTGGACCCCTAGAAGGATGCCAAGTGGCCTTGAGAAAGAATATGACCAAATTCCAAGTCAATTTGGTCATAAGATACCCTTTGACCTAATGGTAAAGTGGTCATTTGGCCTTGGTTTTGATTTGGGCAGATTTGAAATGAGTCAAAAGTGGGTAGGACAAATTTCAAGTGATTTGGAGTCAGTTAGTTTGAATTGGTTCAACTTGACCCATTTAGGTCAAATTGGGTTAAATTAGGTTACATTGACCAATTGGTCAAATTGGGTCAAACCATGGGTTAGGTCAAGTTCAAATGATCATTTGGAGCCTATGGGTACCATTGGTTTGGTTCAATTTGATTTATATTTGGTTTTGGTTCATTTAGGTTCATTTAGGTCAAATGGGTCAAGTTGACCTATTTGATCCATTTGACCTAATTGGGTTAGGTCATGGGTTGATTTAGGCTTGGTTGAACATTTGAAATGTATTGCAAGCTTTGGTTTCAATCAATTTTGGTTTCATTTGATTTCAAGTTGATTTGAATTTTTAGGTCAAGTTGGGTTCATGGTCAATTGGGCTAGGTTGGGTCTAGTTATCCAATTGAAGCTTTGGTCAAGTTCAACAATCACTTTAGAATGAATTTGACCCATTGGTTGCAATCAATTTGGCTTAAATCAAGATTTAACCCATTTTGACTTTTAGATCAACTTGGGTAACTTAGGTCAAGTGGCCAATTTGGCTTGATTTAACTCAATTGATGGCTTGGTCAAGTTCAATCATTGATTATGGATTGCTTTAGATCAATAGTTTCAATCAATTTAGCTTATGATAGGTTTTGGCTAGTTTGGGTTTCATTTAGGCTAAGTGTTGACTTGCTCAAAGGCTAGGTTTGACTTTGGTTTAACCCAATTTGAGTGACTGGTCCTAGGATGATTATTTCTCACAATGTCAGGTTTAAATGGGCTTAGTTCAATGCAGTTTGGGTTGGATTCGAATTTGGCTCAAAAAGGGTGCTTTACGTCACTTTGGGTCAAGTGAGACTAAGTGGGTCAATTAGCTTGATCAAGGCTTGATTCAATTTGGTTGAACTCACATATAGACTTATGATTGAAATATAAATCCAATTGCAAGTGATTTGGAGTCAAATGGGTTTTGATTCATTTGACAATTTCAAGTCAAAAGGGTGAACATGGGTTTGACTTGGGTTAGTTTGATTTTGGTTTGATGATTGAAGTTTATGTTTATATTTAGGCATGTGATTGAAGAAGTGATTGTTTAAAGAGAAAATCCAAGGATTTGGATTGATTTGAGAATGATTTGGTTAAGTTCATATATTTGACTTGAAAGTGTATAAATTGGATTTTGGTTAGATTTTGATTTGACTTTTGAATTTAGTTTTGGTTATTTGAATTTATAGTTCATTTATATTTGTTAATATAAATGAGAATATAAATGGCTTATGAGAAAATATTTTGAGTTTGGAGTGATTTGGGTTTGATTTGAGCTAAGTCCATAAGATTAAATCAAAAGGGCTTAGGAAAGATTTGAATTTGAAATTTATTATGGGTTTCAATTATTTGGAATTGATTCATGAATTGGATTTGGAATTGATTTTTGATTTAAGAAAATCAATTGAGTTGGAATTGATTTAAGATTTGATTTTGATGTTTGGTTTGAAAGAAGGAAGCAAAGATTGGGTTCAAGCTATAGGGTAGGCATGACCTCCTAATACCCCTAAGGCATAACCTATTCATATGGCTAACTCTTCTAAGTCTCTAGGGTTAGGTTAAGTGTTCACCTAATCACTAAAAGTATCTTAAGACTAAATAACTCTTAGTGACTAGAGGAGTCCTACGTCTAAGATGAAGAAGTTGAAAGCTCACTCCAAAAGTGAGGTCAACACCCCTCTTTCGACTTTGAGCTAAATTGAGAAGGAGAAATCAAGGGAGCTTAGAAATGGCCTTGGGAAACTTGGAGAAGCTAGGTTTTGATTCCTAGAGCTCAATTGAATTAAGTGTTTCTCATTTGAGTGGGAATGAGGGGGAGTATATTGCCTCCTCCTTGGATCGAATAGTGAAGACTAGAAATTCCATTTTTGATTAATGGAGGAGATTGGTTGGTTGATTTAGGCTGTTATACACTCCATGTGATTCATTTTAGGTGGCGGAGGGAAGGAGAGTGAGTGCCCATGTGCTAGGTGAGTGCATTGGTGATTCCAAGTGCACAATTCCCATTAGAGGGGTCAGTTTGGCCTTGGGTTGGGTAATGGCTGACCCAAGGTGATTTGGTCATGTTCACCATCCTCCTTGGTGTCCATGTGGACCACTAGTAGGATGTTAAGTGGCCTTGAGAAAGAATATGACCAAATTCCAAGTGAATTTGGTCATAAGATACCCTATGACCTAAGGGTAAAGTGGTCATTTGACCTTAGTTTCAATTTGGACAGATTTGAAATGACTCAAAAGTGGGTTGGGCCAAATTTCAAGTGATTTGGAGTTCATTTGGTTTAAATTGGTTCAACTCGACTCATTTTGGTCAAATTGGGTCAAATTGGGTTATGTTGACTAATTGGTCAAATTGGGTCTAACCGTGGGTTAGGTCAAGTTCAAATGATCATTTGAAGCCTATGGGTATCATTGTTTTGGTTTAATTTGGTTCATATTTGGTTTTGGTTCATTTAGGTTCACTTAGGTCAAATGGGTCAAGTTGACCAATTTGACCTATTTGACCTAATTGGGTTAGGTCATGTGCTGGATTACGCTTGGTTGATCATTTGAAATGTATTGCAAGCTTTGGTTTCAATCAATTTTGGTTTGGTTTGATTTCAAGTTGATTTGACCTTTTAGGCCAAGTTGAGTTCATGGTCAATTGGGCTACGTTGAGTCTAGTTGGCCAATTAAAGTTTTGGTCAAGTTCAACAATCAATTTAGAACGAGTTTGACCCATTGGTTGCAATCAATTTAGCTTAGATAAAGATTTGACCCATTTTGACTTTTTAGGTCAACTTGGGTCAACTTAGATCAAGTGGAAAATTAGGCTTGGTTTGGTTCAATTGATGGCTTGGTTAAGTTCAATCATTGATTATGGATTGGTTTAGATCAATGGTTTCAATCAATTTGATTTATATTAGATTTTGGCTAGTTTGGGTTTCATTTGGGCTAAGTGTTGACTTGGTCAAAGACTAGGTTTGACTTTGGTTTGACCTAATTTAAGTGATTGATCATCCTAGGATGATTGTTTCTCACAATGTGAGGCATAGATGGGCTTAGTTCAATCCAATTTAAGTTTGATAGAACTTGGCTCAGAAAGGTGCTTTAGGTCACTTTGGGTCAAGTGAACCTAAGTGGGTCAATTGGCTTGATCAAGGCTTGATTCAAGTTTGGTTAAACTCACATATTGACTTATGATTGAAATATAAATCCAATTGCAAGTCATTTGGAGTCAAATGGGTTTTGATTCATTTGACAATTTCAAGTCAAAAGATGAACATGGGTTTGATTGAGGTTAGTTTGATTTTGGTTTGATGATTGTAGTTTATGTTTATATTTGGGCATGTGATTTAAGAAGTGATTATTTGAATAGAAAAATCTAAGGATTTAGATTGATTTGAGAATGGTTTGGCTAAGTTTAAGGATTTGACTTGAAAGAGTACAAGATAGATTTAAGTTGGATTTGGATTTGAGTTTTGAATTTAGTTCTGGTTATTTGAATTTATATTTCATTTATACTTGTGAATATAAATGTGAATATAAATGGGTTATGAGAAAAGTTTTTGAGTTTGGAGCAATTTGGATTTAATTTGAGCTAAGTCCATAAGATGAAATCAAAAGGGCTTAGGAAAGATTTTGGATTTGGAATTGATCATTGGTTTCAATTATTTGATTTGGAATCGATTCATGATTTGGATTTTGAAATTGATTTATGATTTGAGAAAATAATTTGAATTGGAATTGATTTGAGATTTGAATCTGAAGTTTGGTTTAAAAGAAGGAAGCAAGTATTGGGTTCAAGATATATGTTAGGCAAGTCCTCCTAATACCCTTAAGGCATAACCTATTCCTATGGCTAACTCTTCTAAGCCTCTAGGGTTAGGTTAAGTGTTCACCTAATCACTAGAAGTGTCTTAAGACTAAGGGACTCTCAGTGTCTAGAGGAGTCTTATGTCTAAGATGAAGAAGTTGAAAGCTCACTCTAAAAGTGAGGTAAACAATTAGTCATTCAATGAAAAGATTATTACAAAATCTCATAGAAATCTAAGGTGGCACATGTATAACCCAAAGTAAGTGGCCAAAATAATAAAGACTCGTCACATGCATGGCGAGTATTGTAGAAAAATGGGTGTCAACCACTTGGGCACAAACTCACCCTCAGAAGGCAAACATTTTGGGAAGAATGACCTTCTTAAGGTAGCTCAAAAATAGCATCCTTCTGCAATAGGGAAGAATGGCCATTTATGAAATTAAGACACCACATACTTGTAGCAAGGCTTATCACTCGTTAATAAGCACTCATCCTAGCAAGGAAAGTCCTTTACATATACTTGATTAGTTCTTTCTTTTACTCATTTTTGTAGCACTCCTTACCCCAAACATTATAAGAGTGGGGTGAGAGGGCCCTTTTAGAGCATTCAGTTGGTGGATTTTGGTTCTAATCATTTTGACTAGCTTATTTTAGGAAATTCCTTAGTTCTTTATTCTCTCTTTCTCTCTGGGACAAGATAATTCCTCCCCTTTTTTGTATTAAGACTACTTAAAACATAACAAAATTAGACCTTTCCCCAATTCTTTTTATTACCTATTGCCATCTCTTCAACCCTACTTCTTAGATATCTTCTGAGGTTCTACCTCAGCCATAGATAGATTTGAATCCAACAATGCAGGTCATGGCAAAAATAGTTATAATACTTACTCTCCATTTAAAAGGATCACAAGTAATTCAACACTGAAGAGACTGGTAACAAATGTGAGTGACCTTTCACAAATATACTTTATTATTATAATACATAAAATTACAAATGTACACGCTGGCCCCCTATATTAAATATGAAGTTGGCACCTATGATAAAAATAGAAGACTTGCTTGACTCAACATACTGTTGAAGTGAGGTCAACTAAACCTTTGTGTTGCCAACCACTGTTGAGACTTAGCCTCTACTGTATGCCTTTATTGTAGCTTAGCCTCCAGCCTCATCCATAGTTCGATTGACACTTGCCTCAATGACTCCACACCTTCCTCCAAGGAGGCCATCCTTTTCGCAAGGCAACAATCTCAGTAGAGTACAAAAGCATCAATGACTCCACTTCAACCTGTCCCCCCTTAGGGCAGGGAGACCCACTCCTCTTAGGCTTACCATTGTTAAGATGAATTGGTGAAGGGAGATGCACCAATATATTTTAAATATCTATCAAGGTGAACCTAGTCTTCTTGGTGGTCGATAAAGTAGGAGCAGTGGCGTCCCCCTCTAGGGTCAAATGGTCCACCCTCAAGGGAAGACTTGAGTCTATTAAGTATCGAAAGAGCCATAATTACCCCTATATGACGAGAAACAAATCCATTAAGCAATAAAAATGGGATTAGTATAAGGCAATTTACTAAGGGTATAATCTTTAGAAAAAGAGGCAACTACTATAACAAGCCAACTTTCTCTTCCGTTAAATGATTCGCATAACAACTCGCGCATGACCAAATGAACTATTTTTTCAAGATTACCTAGGGAATCTAGAAAGATGACTTCAAGAGGGGATGAGTGCTGGTTGTCACCCTTTACTAATGCCTGTACACTTGTCAACCTATATTACAATAGTAAGGCAAGAAATTATGAAATATACATATAATAATGAAGTAACCAAATAATGATGATTCTTACCTTGGTGAACACTCCTCCACCACAGTTTTCATGGAGGTAGTTCTTGCCAGCCTGCTTACTATGACTCACCTTCACCAGATGAAGGAAACTTCATCCTCCTCCTCCACTACCAAAGTAGCATGCAGACCTCCTAAAGCCAATGCAAAAGATAGCTCTACTTTGGAAACTAAGCTTTGTCTGACCAAAAGGGGAGGAGAAACACTAGCTTTTGTCTACGAGTCCTCGCCGCCACCCTTGGTTGGATTAGCAACATTGGTTTGAGTGGGGATTATTGAAGTGGTTGTTTTAGTGTGAGAAATAGTCAAAAACTTCATCAACGTCTTAGCCTTCTTTGCTTTTCAAAGATGAACCTAGAGCACAAATGGTCAATATAACCATGGGAACTCTTTGAATCCATTAGTAAGAGAGCAATTTTTTACAAGTAAGAATAGGCTTGATAAAGGGTAAGCAATGTCAACTCTATAACAAAGTGGGGAGAAGAAATTTGAACCCCAAGCTGAAGCATTTTTAATAGCCTAAGAGTGAAGAAATGCTAACAAAGGGGACGAAGTTAAAGGTGGCATACATTTATGATAAGAAAGCTACTTTACTATCAAATTTTTACATAGCATTTATGATTAATTATATTTTTTTTTTGTCTTTTTATGAGTTATTCCTACAAGTAGAAGAGTCAAAGAGCTATGTGTAACCCATATGCACCTCATGAGCTAGGAGACTAGGAGACTATATAGATCAAGACAACTTAGGCATAATAACCCACAGTCCATCAACTCACCTTAAGATCCATTACTCACTTATATATGGGAAACCATATATCTAAATGCACAACAAATGAAGTACCTTATTAGAGGTTAAGATTCTCAACCAAGGAAACTTGCCACTCGATCACGCCCTCACCACTCATGAACGAGTCATACTTTTTTATTTTATTGACATTTATTATTTACGCTAACTACATGTAACCCTCTCAGCCCCCACTCCCTCCTCATCGAGTAGGATATGGCATAATTAGTTAACATGGACAAGTATATATCAAAAATGGAGTTATGGAAGTTAAGGGAGAGTAGCCATTTCCATCTTATCTAGACCCTTACATTCATCTCCTCATAATCGTTCCATGAGTTCCTTAGAAATTAGGGACATATAACTATGGTTAACTATTAAAAGCCTTAGCCAAATGGCCATTATTATTAACTCACAAATTCATCTTCTTTGACTCGAGAGAAGAAACTCGAACTATTTTCCACTCATCAAGGGCTTTCGAGTGAGCCCAACCATCAAAGTCACCTTGTACATAACTGGAGTTTTGTTGACCCTTTCATCCAAATAATATGAGGCCAATGACATTTAGGATTCCTCCAAATTTCACTTATTTAAGGTGTTAAAATTAAAAAAGCCAAGTTCTAAAGGTTAGTCATATATAAATTCTAAACCCTGTTGCTCTATCCTTAGCTTCGGTCTTCTCCATAGCATAGGTCATGATAGTCAAAATTAAATCTTTGGACTCGTCACCCTTAGACTGTTGAAGCTATTATAATTAATTTGATTGAGTTAATTATGCTACCATAAATTAAATATCTTAATTTTAAAATAAAAATTTAATCTATAGATATAAATAGTGACACACACACACACACACAAACACACACACATACACATATTCTGCTTCATGTTGATGAAATATACATGATAAGTAATTAAAATAATAATTAATAGATTTAAATTAATATATATTAGTGAATTAGTAATTAAATGCCAACAAGGTGTTTAATTATGATTTTTACTATTAATAATACTTAATTAGACTATTATAATTAGAATATATATAAACATCTTATCAGTATAAACATGTTAGCATATGTACAATTTATTGGCTAATAAATTTAAAATAAAAGCTTATTTAGCTAAGTAGTTAGTAATTATTTAGTGATTAGGGTGTTAATGTGCGATAATTGCTATTTAGATGGACAAATAAGAGATAAATTGAACTTCATTAACCTAATTAAATATTGGTATTGGAAAGCATGAATTTTTAATAAATCTAACTAGTTGGTGATTGATTAAAAAAAACTCTTTTTAGTTATGACTTGACTGTAATGTAGTTAGACTATCAAATATTTCATTATATGTAACGTAACCAACCATTTGATAAATTAACTGGTTTCCAACCTATATTTTTAAATCTTCATAATAAGGATATTGTCAAGATGATCTTTGCTATTAGTTTACATAAGGTAGCTACCAAAGTTATAATTAGTGTGATGCTTGAATAATAATATCAAACACTATCACTACCACTAAAGCTTTGCATAGGGTTCTATGGGCATATAATCAAGTGAAGTGGAGAATGTTTATTTTGTAATTCTATGGCTGAACTTTAAAGTTGTTCACATATAAAGTTGAGTTATTTAAGTTATATGTTAATAAGAGTTGATGCGATTGTTTAGTTCTTGCACTTAGTTTAACTAAGAACTTAGAAGATTTGAGTTAAACACTTTAAAATGCATCAACTTTATAGATGAAAATTATCTCTAGTAAAGGTATTTGTAATCCAATTCAATCATATGTGTTGAAGGATTTTTTTTTCACAAATGTGAAGAAAACAAATTTTCTCATAAATACTATAAGGTTATTAAGCTTATGAAATTGAAATCATAGAATAGAATGATAAAGGAAGAAGGTCCAAAGGGATTGCTTAAACACCACAAAGAACTATGTATAAAAAAAAATTGAAAGCCACTAAAAGAAAAAGGAAGAACAAGAGGCTATGATTCAGTCAATTCCAACTATGATACTTAAATTCTTTTTATAATAGGAAGCTACATGCCTCTATAATGGAAAGTTATGTATGATTAGAATTGAACAACCTTCTTGACTTTGTAGGGATTTCAAGATGTCTGAGATACATTAAACATAAGAAGTGAAGGATTATAATGATAGTTTTAGTAATTCTTTAACCATAATAATTAAACATTACCTTGAAATTGATGAAACCCTTGGGGTCATCAATTTGTTATAAAGCTATTGAATTTGAGTGTTGTATATAAACATGGTAAAAATATCATAGTTGTCTTGTAGTAGCAATGTAGTGAATAATAATATTTTTAGATAAGATGCAATCATAGAAAAAAATGATAAATTTTTCTTATATGTTTAATTTTAACATGAAAAATAAGGCAATTATATGAGGTATTGCAACGAAATTATCACAATATAGTGGTGTATGAGAAGTTGTAGATGTGCCAATTTTAGTTAAAAGTCTAGGAGTTCAATTAATAGTAGTAGCCTTAGCTTCAATATCCTAATATTTTGCATTGATGGAGGATTGAACTATAATTAATAGTTTCATTATATATTATGAAAAAGCTATATAGCTAGAAAATAAGTGGTACCTTATTATGGACTTTATGTCAATGGAATCTCTTACTTTATTAGAAAAAAAGGTGTGTAGATAAGGTGATTCATGGGAGATATGTATCCATGTGCGAGGGTATATTTAGTATAATGAAGCATCATTTTTATTGTTGAAAATTGTGATCAAAAGGATGACACATGCATTGATATAATTATTTTACCCTAATATAAGATTAGGTCCTATCATAAGGTATTAAAGAGATTCTACTAAATAATTAACAGTACAATTAGAGTAGTCAGTTTGAATTTCTATAGGACTAATAGCTTTTAGGGTGGTAGGATTTTTAAGCTATTTATAGTCAATAACATATTTTGGTTAATTTAGGTAAAGCCCATACTCATAGTCTCTAATAGTTAGTTGGGTGCCACAAAATATGACAGCTAGCTAAGGTTATGCATCATGAAAGGATTAAAAAGATTAAATAATAAATTAGATATATCATTAATATCATTGCCTATAAGAAAAATGCCACTTAAAATAATATTTTATCAATAATAGGCTAAAATAAGTAGTTTTCAATCTTGTCCGAACCCGCCGCCCCAACCACAGACACATTAAATCCTTCCAATATCTTCTTAAACAATATGATTAGTACATATGGAAGATTTTCTTAAAAAAACATTTTTTTGTAGCATGGTTGATCAAATTACATAGTATTGTCATTACTCTAGATTATAATTTAGTTTCTCTTCAATACATAATTAGGTTAATAGCTGATGCCATTGTTAAAAAAAGATGTACATCATATAATATGATTAATAAAACTTTGAATACATGTTATTTAAGTAATGGAGTGTACAACAATTTAAAATATTATAAAATTTATATCATACAATATGAATACCATCATATAGTATAATTAGCTCATAAATATGAGGATCCTCCTCTTATGACTTGGCTATTAGAGTCCTTTTCCATCAAATATTTTGATTTATATCTCTCTTCTACTACATTTGTTATTAGGACCTCTCAATCTTATTTATGCAGCTATAGAGCCCTTCAAAATTGGCCCCATAGTTTTTATCTCCTAAACTAAATATTCATTAGTTCCTACTACTTTAAGGCAGCTTGTGTGGGCATCTCCTTTTCTCAAGTTTTGGTTGATGATACCTACCTTAAGATATAATCTAACTAATATTATTTTTGGTCAATAGAATTTGGGATAGTCAATCTAATCTATTGCACTCATTGGTTCACCCTTTTGTAAGCATAATCACCGAATAAGTGAAGGGCAGCCTGAACTTTCAATGGTCATGGATCTCATCATGTGTAGTATGTTGCAAATCATCATGTTATGCTAAATTATAAAATTAGTCTGGACCATTTTTTAGTTATATTGCTTAGGTGGTTATTGGGCAGTAGTCTGGCTAAAATAAACACTTATTAGGCTTTGGATTCAACTAGGAAGCCTGAGGTAAATATTTTTTGATGTTTTCATTGTACCTTGTAACTGGGTGCTTGATGCCAAGATGTAAATATTTTTATTGTAGTATCCACTTGCTAATAAATTATAATACATATCAACTAGAATATATGTCAAACCATAAAAAATATAACTAATTGCTATTGAAGAGTACATGCTTACATCAAATGAAGCAGTTTCTATCCATTTATTATAAAATGTTGACATTAGTGAACTCAATCTTGTTATCCATTAATCGAGTCAAGCTTGAGTCATAATAAACTCAAATCTTAGTGTGGTAGCCATAAATATAGCTTGAGTACATTAAATGAGCTCAAGTTCAGCTCATCTGCTTACCAGGAGGCTACAGAGGTTGATGAGCTCATCAGCAAAGGCAGTCAAGAAGACAAAGGAAGGTTATTAGTTTATGCATGTGAGGAACCTTAAGAATGGTTAAGGAGGCCTCATAGCATAAAGTAAAGGGAGGATTGAGAGTGGTAGGAAAGCGCAAGTGGGGTTACAAGGCATACATGCAAGTTAAGTTGAGAGGGCAAATTGCTTGGGTAATTATGCTGCTAATCATAGTATTTTTTTACATGAAGAGATATGGGTAGAAAGAATTCATGATCAAATATTGGTTGGATTAGGAAGTAATAGCAGGTGTGATATACGAAGAGGTTGGACCTGGGATTTACTACACATGTATATATTTTTATTGAGCTAGCTTGAGGATAAGTTGGTGATTGAGCTTGTATAGTAATATGATGTTTTAATTTGGAGTTGGTATAGACACCACATAGATCTTAGGGGATACTTATTGAAGTGATCGGGCATGACATTAAGGTATGATGTACCATCTCGAAAGATGGAAATATTAACCTACAATAGACCTAATCACCAAAATAAGGACTCCTAAGGCAGATGGGTCTACATATATACCAGAGATCTTTCTTCTACTTTAAAAGGAAAAGCAAACCAGGGTTTATTTTATGCCAGCTTCTTTAGTTCCTTATGGAAGCAAGCTTCCATAGTTAATTACATCCTAGGAAATGGGGATATCCTAAGAAAATTCTTGATTAAAGTAGTCAATAAATATCTCCAAAGATTTCAAGGTTAGACTATCAAAAAATTGGGTATTTTTGGAAAACTAAATGGGAAGGTTCCAGTGGAAAGACTTATTCTTAGATTCCAATGAAAGATAAGTAGGGAGCACTCAAGATATTAGAAATCCTAGTAAGTGCTCCAATAAACCCATAGTGAGACTTTATATGTTTGAAAGAGAGCATTTATTTTGTTTGAGTTGAAATTTTATTAGAATGCTAGGGCTTATAATCAATCAACACAAGATTGTGGAAATGTCTAAGAGGTAAGGACTTATGCTGATAGCCTGAGGGACATAAGTAGCCCTATAACCTAGATATAGAATTCCTTGGTACAAACCAAAGGCACAACCTAAACCTAATTGAAAAATGGGATATGATAGTTTATCTCTGTAAGAAAGGATAAAACCATCTCGACTCTTATGGACTTATAATCACCTGGAGTGGCTACTAGCTAACACCTCCTATGCTTTAAATCCCTGTAGGCCAATCTTATGTAAGCACAAGATAGTTAGACTATTGTTTAATTTGGAAGGGAATCTAGTGTCCTAAACTCATTCTCTAAGAGACTAGATCATGACTAGAATGAAGACATGACTTAGATTAATGCAAATTTTATCATCTATTAAATTATTTTTCACACTATAATTTGGACAAAAGATTTAGGACAATTATTCCTGAATGCATGATGAAATGATATTGTGGGCTAAATCAGCAAGAGGAGGTGTTCTCCACTACAAGGGATGCCCTCAAAGGCAAGTATTCCCCTATATGGCAAGAATGGTGACCCTCCCTATTCAAGAGTGAATCAATATGATAAGCATGATATTTGACATTCAACATTCAACTAAGAGATTGCTAAATCTTTTAATTATCTTGATTATGTCCTAGACTTTAAAGTGAAGTTATAAATTATTTTAAAATTTAGTTATGAGTTGTTAATGGGGGTAGAAAATTTAATTACTTTTGGTAAAGAGCCTACCACATCTAGGCCACACAATCAATCATCAATCTTTAAAAAACCTATGAAAATCATGTTGTTCTATTGTGAAATCTAAACACAACAACAATCATTCATAAATTTTGTGAAATAATAAAGGTCGGTGCAGCCGGGCACCACCATACACCCCGAAAAAGAGAAAAATTGGGTGGCTGAGCTCTACCCTTATACAACCCAAATTCTAAAAAAAATATTACAATTGAAATTGAATAAATGCTATGGTGGTCTTCACTCATTGCTTCTTTCTTCTTTTTTCTTTGATTTGGTTTAAGGCTTCAAAGGGCCTCCTAGGTCTTTAACTTCTAGCCACTGCTCATCCTAAACCCCATAGCATTAATCTTAATTCCTATTGCAAATATTACATATTTATAAAAAGTAAAGAAAATCTAAGTACACCTATAAAATAGATGTTAGTTAACAATCATTCAAATCAAGCAGTTATATTATTTGAATTTGGACTTAACACCCTGCACATAGGTAACCAAGCCCACTTATTCTTTGGATTATGTGAAAGTGCATGAGCAACCTACAAGCAAATGTATTTATATTTATTTTTAAAGTGACCCTCTTTAGCATAATCCCTTGCAAAAAATATCATTGGGCTAACAATGGATAAACATTCAGTCTTTGTATCAATCACTCTAACATTCAGTCTAAAATATTACTTCACAAAATAAATATAGCATCACAACATACACCACCCTAACTTAGAGCTAGAAGTGGTGGCTTCGAATTCTAATGTGTCTGCAAAGATTTTGTGTGGTATGTCTTAGCTAGGCTTTAGGCTTATCTTTATCTAAGTTTGATAGATTCAAATTACATGTGAAAAGTGGTTTCACTTTAAGTTGTTAAGAAGATTGGTGGATTTTAATTTATATTTTCTTTTATTTTATTTGATATTACTTAGCATCTACTAGTGATAAAGAGAAGAAAGAGGTTTTACCCTCTTCATCCCAACCTTAAGATGTTTTTTAAAGGCATATTATTATGATTTTGTTTTTGTTTAATGAATGGATTAAGCATTTTATTTTTATTGATCCTAGATTTGGATTAACCTTAAAGAATGCTACTCAAGCATAAAAGGCATCTTAAGATTAATGAGATTGAATTCCTATCACATGGACAATGTCACATTATTCCATTTCATCATCAATAACATGCATATTTATGTATTTCTTACTTATACACACAACCTATTTATGTTTTTACACACTTAATGATATTTTTAATGCATGCATTTTGATAGAAAAGAGAGATTTCAATCCTTAGTTAAGCATATAAATACATGTAATAAAGATTAAGCAAGTACATGCTATTATTAAACTATAAAAGTGAGGTAATCTAAGACCTCTAGGGGCTACTTAAAGCCTCGTATTCCCAGGATGTCCAAACTATATACTTACTATCTTTAACACACATAAACATATACATAAACATAAAAATAAAAATTATACAAAAGATTGTATTTTAACAAATCATTTATTCATGTAAAGTAAAGCTCTATCCAAATTCCAGCATATGTATACATATGAATGAAATTAAGTAAGATGTGCCATTATTAAAACCATAGAAGTGAGGTAATTTAAGACCTCCTTGGGGCTACTTAAAGCCTCATATTCCTGAGTTATCTAGACTATATACTTACTGACATTCAAACACATGTAAGCATACACATAAACATAGAAAATAAAGCCACACTTTAACATGTTTAAGCTATAAGTAAATGTGAATCACAAATAACATTCATAGCCAACATCATTTTAGATTTTTATCATTGATTTATAAGTTTAAAAATAATTTGGGATTTATTAGTGATAATAGCCACACTATATATTAGGATTAAGCCAACACATGCAATTTTAGACATAAGTATATTCTCATTTAATTCTTTTTGAAAAAAACATGAATGAATGAAACAAATGGCATAAACATTTATGATAATTGAAAAAGAATAAATAAACATTATCACATGATACATTCAATCACACTAATTCCTAAGGACAATCAAGTTAAATTAAATCCTTCAAGGAAAACCAAAAGCTATTATGAAGTTTAGTTTTGGATTTTAATTATTAAACTCAAAGATGAGTAATAATATTTGTTGTTTTACCTCATCCACATGTTGGTAATTTTAATGTTTGTAAGAAAGTGTAATTAAGTTAAATTTATAAATTAATTAAGTACAAATCATTAAGCAATTTATTTAATTACCCTTTTTTATGCTTCTTTAATTTAATTTACCACTTAATCATGAGCTCCAAATGATATGCTTTTGAGAAACTAAAATTTCAATGCACCTAAAAGGACCTAATGCAATTAGGCTCATGATTAAAGATTAATTAAATTAAATGGGAATCTAATTAAGTACTCTTTTGATTTTCCCACAGTCATGAGTTAATAATAGTTTCCTTAAGGCTTTTATATTATGAAACACATAAACAAGAACACATGAATTCAATTTTAATTATCTAAACCATTTATCATTTTAGTTTAATTTAATTTTTCCATTTAAATTACTTAATTAATCCTTAGTTAAGACATGAATTAATTAAACCATTCCATGGGAAACCATAGAAAAATAACTAGGAAAGAGGTCCTAATAATTTTCCTTCATCATTCCCACTGTTAATAATGATTATACATCATTAATCATTTAAAATTTTCTACTTAGTGTTTTTAATAATTATTAATTTGATTAACTAGAGTAATTAGGATTGAAATTTCAAATTCTCCAAATTACATGGCTAATAAATCCCAAGAAAATTATGGAAGGCAGAGGACATCTCGTAGAGTTGACTACCAAATATGAGACCAATTGACCAAGTAATTAAGCCTTAATTATGATAATTAGCCTAAACTTTAAATCCTAATTAAAAACTATTCATTAATTTAAATTTAATGGAATCCTTTTTATTAAATTATCTTTTGTTTTCCCTTTCTAAAATGAGTTTATTTGTATTTTTTGGATTTTTTTGTAATTAATTATAAATTTTTGAAGTTCTAAGTAATTAATTGCAATTTAATCACTTTATTAACCTCCCAAATAGTCGGTGCCATGTGGGAGTTGATGTGGTGACACTTTCCATATGGTGCTACAAGATATGCTACTTAAATGTCCGACGCGGCGTGCTGAATTAATGACGGCGGACACGATTTCGTCCCCGCTGTCTGATCTTGGCTCAGATGATGGAGGTTAATATCATGGATCTTAATGGTTAAATTGAGCTTTCTAATGGATTAAATCATGGCCATCTGTTCTAATCATGCAGAACGAACGGTGGATGATCTTTCATCCTCGGAGCGCTAGAAGACAGACATCTTTCGCCTTCCACCGCTTGATCCAAGCTCACCGGATTTCATGGGATGTCAGGATCGATTCCAAAATGGATGGGAGGAAAATCTAAGGAGATCATATGGTGAAAATCATGTGCAATGAAACTTTCTTTCATAAGACACCCTCACCTGAGGGGATTTCTATGGTTTATCAAAAAATTAACTCACCGGAGCTCAAGATCGGTGGTCCGTCAGTTGAGGTAGCTTCGTCTTGAAGAGATGAAGTTCTGTTGAGAAGCTCATGTGTTGCCTCCCCATCGATAGCTCTGTGGACCAAACACCACCGTGAAGCTCATTGGTGTTGGTCTTGGAGTGTCTTCCGATGCTTGAATCAATCAGGAATCGATTCATTTTGATCGCTGAAACTTGGGGAAGGTGTGGGAGAAGTTAATTTAAGCTTGGTGGAATTTGAGTGATGTTTGACAGATTGGGGGGCTCAGTTTCATTCATCTTAGCTCTCACCGATGATATGGAGCATAAGGGGATTGATAAAAGCTCTAGGGACCCTCACAATCAGTCAAGAAAGCTCAGTGTGTCATTCGAATTAAATTGGGAAGAGTATACCCTCCTCCCTAAGTGATCTAATGGCTATGATTTTTTTGGCTTTTAACAGACTTTCGATAGGGGTATGTGGCTGGAGATGTGAGTGATGGGCTGAGGTGGAGGCTCTTGAGAATCTGAGGTAGTGGCATGGACTGACAATGTTTGTACACCCTCCTCCAAGTGTTCTAATGGGGTGTCTTAGATGAGTTCACCTCTCATGACCCAAGGCTAAACCCAACAGCTTTGTCTCAGGTTGTTAGTGGTCCAAGTATCCAAAATGAGCTTAGGGTAGCTTCCATGGCTTGAGGGGTAGGTAAGGCCATCCAAATGGGGATTTTGTTCCATTTAGGTGGGTTGGTCCCATGGGTTTTGACCCAAACTCGGTTCACCATGGGTTGGGTGCACTTAGGGTTGACTCATGGTGGCCCAAAGATGAGTCATGCCAAGTTAGGTTAGGTTTGTGCTTGGTTTGGGTCAATTTGACCCATGTAGGTAAAATTGGGTTCAATTGGGTTAGATTGACTCATGGGTCAAATTAGGTCAAACTAAGAATTTGGACATGTTCAAATGATCATTTAGGATGTTTTAGTTTAATTGGTTTGGTTTAATTTGAAGTAGATTTTATTTTGACTCATATGGGTTCATATGGGTCAAATGGGCTAAGTTGATCAATTTGGAACCATGATCTTAGTGTAATGTAATTCATCTCATGTCAGGGGCATACGAGAGCCAAGTAAATTTGGTTTAAATTGATTGATAAATTCTTTCATGTCAAGAACATGAACAGAGATCTGCTGGGGAATCGCACATGAATTGGTTGGATTAGAGATTAAGTTATGCTAAGGGCATAATGGGGGGAGATACACTGAGGATTAAGATTTGATTGGATTTGTATGATTTGGTTTAGGAGGAATTTGCTGGGGATTGAATTTGGAGTAGAGTTGATTTAGTTTGATTTATGGAAGGGGGTTCCACCAGGGCTATAGTTTGATTGAGTTTATTTGGTTTATGTTTTATTGGAATTCATTAGGGATATAGATTTGATTAAGCTTATTTGATTTGTTTGGAGAGGTATTCACTGGGGGATTAAAATTTGATTTATTTATTTTGATTGGTTGGTTGGGATCTACTGGGGATACATATTTGAATTTGTTTGATTCAGTTTGGTTGATCTATTATTGATTGGTTTTGAATTTTGGTTTTGAGTTTGGTTGATTTGATTTTGTTGGTTGATTTAATTGGGTTTGAATATGGTTGAGTGATTCGGAGGAGGATCCACTAGGGATATAAATTTATTAGATTTATTTGATTTGGTTTGTTAATTTAATTTAATTTTGATCAATTTAGTTGATTGATTTTGATTGGGTTTGAATTTGGGTTTTATTTTGGTTTTGATTTGACTCCACTAGGGATATAAGTTTAAACTTGAATTTTTTTTGATTGATTTAATTTAGACCCTATAAATTTATGATGAACCACACTAAAGAGGGGCTATGTAAGTTCAAACCTATATTAGATTTACCAGTCCAAAGGGGTAGTCTACCGACCGAAGAGTATAGCTATCCAACTTAAGGGTTGCTTATCAGTTTGTAATAATTGTGCTAGGAAGAAAGCTCGGGACTTATATCTTCCAAAGTTAAATCAACCATTGGGGTGACTTGCTGATGGCATAACAAATCAAACTCGAGTTAGGATGAGTACCAAGTGAATGCCTCTAGAGGTCTTATCTTAGCTTAAGAGTAGTCAAGGAGATTCCTATAGTGAGTTTTGCTGACAATATCCAAAATATAGGATGTCTACTTAAGAAGAGGTCCCTTTGAGAGTCTTATTTTAATCCATAAAAGATTTCTTTATTTTATTTTGTTGTTTATTTATTTGTTTGTTTGTTTTTTGTCAATTTATTTAGCATGGACCCTATTTGTTTGTGAGGAGCCACACTAAGAAGGAGCCATTGGGGCTTTGGCCTATCTTAGATTTACAGGCCTAAGAGATAGTCTATACATCTGTAGTACATAACTTCCAACCATAGGGGTGGCTACTAAGAAAGGGGAACTGTCCAATCCAGTAGTAACTTGGGTCATGTCTAGATAGGGTCGTGAAAATAATCCAATTAGAATGCCCATAAGAAAGATGCCTCCCTAATCCTTGAAATATAAATCCTGTAGGTATACGGTGGCTGACTCAGGGAGAAAACATGGGGACTCACATTTTCCTAAGTGATGTTATCCATAGCTATCAACAAAGAGAACACCAAACAACTTAAGGTTCCCATCAGTTTGCAATGATCAATCTAGGAAGAAGTAATGGGTACTCACATCCTCTTAAGAAAAATTGATCATCAGGATAGTCTATCATTGGCTAGAAAACTACTATCCAACCTAAGGTGACTACCAAGTGGGGATTCACAAAGAAGGACTAGACCTATACTTGAAGTAGTCAAGAGGAAGAGGATCCACTAGGGATCTTACCCTAATCCTCAAATATATAAATTTGGACCCAGTTAGTGCATGATAGCTAGTTCAAGAAGAAAGCTCAGGGACTCACAGCTTCACTAATACCAACCATCATGATAGCTTATTGGTCTTGCAATAAGACGTACTAAACTATCAAGGCACCCATTAGTTTGTAGCGATCAAGCTAGGAAGAAAGCATTATGTAAATAGATGGATCAAACCTGACCTAAAGCAGCTACTGAGTGAGAGTTGCTGGGGGTTTTATCTCGACTCAAAGTAGCTCGAAACAATTGGATTTATTTTTGATTTATTTTTATTTGTGTCCAATTTTGTGTTTGTGTTGTGTCAATATGAGATAGGATGCCACTCAAGTTCTCTTACACCTACCTTAAACACATTAAAGAATGGATGGAATGGTGCCATGATGGGTGTTGTGACTCCATTAAGGAAGGATGCCAGTTAGGTTTCTTATACCAAACTTAGTTGTGTTAGTCAAAATAGAATGACTCTTGGGTTCCCTTACTGCTATCCTAATAGAACTAAAGATAAATATTTAGTTTTGGATGTAAGTTTGAAGGAATGTTTAGATTGATGAGGAATTTTGAAGGCTGATTATAGATCGATATATTTTTTTGAATTCAAACTGAACCAATGTTGACATGAAAACATAACTTTACTAAGGAATTGATTTTGATTTTTTAAAATTTTTTTTAGGTGTGTGCAAATGAAATAAGAACAACTAAGAGTAGTGTTCTTTCTCCAAGATCCTTGGGACCCTGTGAAAGTAATTGGTCATCCATAGTGAAAGAAATTCACCAAAGCTTCTTAAGTATTATGCTTTAAGTTGCATTTGAATGAAAGAAATTTCTCATTTCAATTACTTGAATTATTCTCCAAATTTGAATTTTTATTCTAAGGGTAATGTCTTATGAGGTAATGTTTGTTGACTAGAAATAGATGATACTCTTCTATCATATTGGTTTAAACTACTTTCCATCCTTCGAAGCACCAAAGTAGGCCTTTTAATGATCATATTCAAAATCTTGATTGGGAGAGTTTTGAGATCTATATTCAACATTAATTAAGGTCTCTCTTTTTTTTTCTTTTTTTTGGAGGTTGCAACTCTAATATCACTTTAATCTCTTTTAGATTAAATTTTGTTATCCCATGATGCTTTACCATAAGCCCTAGAAACTTTCCTAAAGGCATTCTAATTGTATACTTTAGGGGATTCATCTTTAGGTTGTAGTGTCATAACAAATGGAAGAAAACTACTCAAATTGTAAAGAAGGTGTGCTATTTATTTTTCGGTGTTGTGTATGTGTGTGTGTGTGTATGGGGGGGGGGCACCACATAGATTTGAGGATGTACTTATTAAGGTGATTGGGTATGACATCAAGGAATAGTGCACCATCTCAAAAGGTGGAAATCACTACCCTATGATGGACCTAATCACCTAATAAGGACTCCTAAGACATGATGGGTCTTCGAATGTACTAGAGAATTTCCCTTACTTTACATGGATGAATAAAGTAGGGTTTATTTAAATCAAGTTCTAAAGCCCCCATAGTTAATTACAACCTAAGGATGGTGAGTTCCTTAGGAATGCTCTCGATTAAAGTAGGCAATTATTATCTCCAAATAATTCAAAGATAGAACTATTAATAAATTGGTTATGTTTGGAAGATCAAATGGGATAGATCGAAAGGAGAGAACTATTATCGAGACCAAAAGGAGAAGAGTAAGGGATGCTCATGATACTAGGAAGCCTAGTGAGCATCCCAAACTATCCTGTGGTTGGGCTTTATATGTTGAAAATTAAGGAGAATTATATATTTGAGTTGAAATTTTGTTAGAAATTTAAGACTTATAATTCCATAATACAAGATTATGGAAATGCCTAAGAGTTGAGGATTTATGCTTGTAGCCCAAAAGGGAAACAATAACCACATATCCTAAATTTAAAGAGCCTTATCAAGGGCCAAAACACGACCTATATCTAAGACGAAAGTGGCTATATTATTTACCTCCATAAGAAAGGGTAAATCACTCAATTGTTGGACTTATAGCAGACTGGAGTGGCAGCCAACTAACTTCTCCTATGATTTAAAACCATGTGATCAAGTCATATGTTTTGCAAGATGGATAGGTTGTTATTATTTAGAAAGAAAAGTAAAATCCTTAAACCCACTCCCTAAGATACTAGAGTATGAGTGGTATGAATAATGATTTAGTTTAATATAAATCTTATCAAATTTTATTTAATTTGACTCTTTATTTTTGACACAGGACATAGGATTTTATATGCTTAAATGTATGATAAAGTTGGTTATGGGCTAAATCAAAAGAGAAAGAGGTATTTTTCATCGTAGGCTCTCAAAGGTCAAGCCTTTTTTCTATCTGGAAAAGATGAAAACCCTCTCTTAGCAAGAGTGAAACAAAATGACATGCATGATATTAAGCATTCAACATCCAACAAAGGGGTTGCTAAATATTTTATTATCTTGATTTAATGCCTAGGCTTTATATGAGGTTATGAGTTATTTTAGAATATTTAGTTATGAGTTGTATTTGTGGTAGAAAATTTATTTTTTTCCTAAGACCCTAAATAGATCCAGGCCGCACATTAAATCATCATACATGAACTAAAAAAATATGTCATTTCTATTGCACAATGTAAATGAATCATAAAAAAATTTATAAACTCAACGTGAAAGAATAATATGCCGGTGTGATCGGGTATCGTCGTACAACCCAAAAAAGAAATGGGTAGTCGAGCTCTACCCTTATACAACCTGGTATATGAAAGAATAACTACAAGTTACAAAATGATAAGTGTTATGAGGGATCTTCAAGTCTTCATGCTCCCTCCATTTCTTTATTTAATTTGCTCCATTTGATTTGGTAAGCTTCTAAGCATCACATAGCACTGCAGGATTAAACCTTCTGGGTCTTCATATACAAGTTATATGCCGGTGTGATCGGGTATCATTGTACAACCCAAAAAAGAAATGGGTAGTCGAGCTCTACCCTTATACAACCTGGTATATGAAAGAATAGCTGCAAGTTACAAAATGATAAGTGTTATGAGGGATCTTCAAGTCTTCATGCTCCCTCCATTTATTTATTTAATTTGCTCCATTTGATTTGGTAGGCTTCTAAGCATCACATAGCACCACAAGATTAAACCTTTTGGTCAATGTTCATCCTTAACTCCCATAATACTTAACCAAATTCCTAATGCACAATTACAACAAAAGAATGAAAAAGAAAATCTAACTACACCTATAAAATAAGTATTAGCTAAACACACCATACAACCCAAGAAGTTATATGAATAATTTGGACTTAGCACCCTGCACATGGGTAACCAAGTCCACCTGTCCTAATATAGATTATTCTTAGGGGTTAAGCAACCTGCAAAAGAGAGCATTTATATTTATTTTAAGTGACCCTTAAGCAGAATCTCCTATAGAAAATATGATTAGGCTAATCATAGCCTAGCATCCAGTCTACACACATACACCTTAACATCTAGTCTATAATAGTACATCACAAAGCAAGCATACATCAAACTATACACCATCAAATATAAAGCTAGAAGTGGTGACTTAATCTAATGTGTATGTTAAGGATTGTGTGGTATGTACTAACTAGGCTTTAGGTTTAAGATTTTCTAAGTATGAAGGACATTTAATTATAATGGGTGGCTTCACTTTAAATGGTTTAATGGATTTGCAAATTTTTCTTAATGTTTTCTTTTGTTTCACTTGACCTACACTCAATAACTAAGTGGTATAAAGAGAAGAAAAGAGAGGATCACTCTCTTTTCCCTACCATAAGTCACATATAAAGCAAATTAGTTAATCAATTCCTTTTAGTGAATGACTTATTACATGTTTAAATTAGTTCTGAGTTTAGGTTCACTTTAAATAAACTCATTCAATAAGAAAGGAATGTTTAGATTAGTTGGAATGAATTTCTATCACATAACACATGTTTGTTCATTTCTTTCCATCATGTATATCGTGCATATGATTAAATCCTAAGCATAGCTATACATGAAATTTATATCTTAGCACACCTAAATGATGAATGTGAGTAAATATATTTGGAATTAATATTTCATTTGGTTGAATGATTTTGTCATATTAATTTAAAGCTCTATCTAAATTCTTATACAAAAGCATAAGGAAAGAACCTTAAATCACATGACTGATCAACTCAACCAATTAAACAAAGTATGAATGCATGTATTTTTAATAGAAAAAGAGGATTTTCATTCATTAGCTAAGTACACATTGATATGTATAAAAGTTTTAAGCAAGTACGTCGCCAATGTTCTACACCAAGGGAATGAGGTAGGAACCTTTTAGGGCTACTTAAAGTCGTGCATCCCTGGGATGTTGAGACTAATATACCCACTTTACGTAGATACATATGAATGTATAAACAACTATAAGAATAGAAAGTAATGCAAAAATTGTATTTTGATTTGATTGATTTATTTTGTGTAAATGAATTAAAGCTCTATCTATATTCTGATGTCCAAATGCATAATAATAAAATCAAGAAGGTATGTTGTCATTATTTCGCACCAAGAGAATGAGGTTGGAACCTTCTTAGGGCTACTTAAAGCCGTGCATTCCTGGGATGTCCAGACTAATATACCCGCTAACATTCGTACTTATACAAATCAACACATAAATATAAGAAAGAAACCTTACTTCATACACTATATTTTAATTCTCTTGTATTTCCTAAAGTTATAATAGACATGTATATTCATTCATTAATAAACTTTTGAAAATAGATTTGAGATTTAATAGTGATACTAGCCACACATATTTTTAATTAAGACAACACATGCAAATTAACATAAAAGAAATTATTTTTTATTTGATTAATTTGAAAGACATCAATACATGAATACAAGTGGAATACAACATTTTAGCATGATGAAAAAGAAATAAAGAAACACATTCATGTGATTTCATTCAATTCCAACTAAGTTCTAAGGACAATCATATTAAGCAAACTCATTTAAGATAAACTAAAGTTCTTTAAAGCCATTTTTTATCTTTATGAATGGTTTGAGTTAAGGAATGCGAAAGAGGTTTTCTAGTCCTAACCTCATCCCTCATGTGTGAGTTAATTTGGTTTAATGAAGAACAATTAGGTTGATTTTATGTCTTAATTAGATTGAGGTATGAATTAAGTCCATTAATTAACCATTACCTATATCAACTTAAGCTAATTAACTAAATAATAATGAGCCAATATGAGATGCAACCACATAAAAAGTAAATTGACAATGCTCCTAAGAAATGAAAGGGGTCTAATGCAATTAGCTCATAATTAATAGTTAATTAAGCCTAAGAAACTCACTTAACTACTTTTATAGTTTTCTCACACATGAAAGCTAACCATAGTTTCATTAGCTCTCTCTTTAGGTTATTGAACACCCAAAGAGCTACCCAAGATTGATTAAACAAAGTTAGGTTGTCAATGAATCGATTTTAAACTAATTTCATTAAGCTTTTGATTAATTGATTAAATTCTTTGATTATGTTTTAATTAGAATGGTGAAACTAACTTAGGAAAAGAGATGAAGGAAGAGGCCTCAATCCTAATCCCTAAGTAAATTAAACCACTCAATTAAGCTCTAAAATAATTAAGTTCTCTCTTATTTTAATTGGTTAATTGAATTGCTAATTAATTATTTAAGCCTTTTTTTATTGACTTGAAACAAATGAAAAGGCTTAATAAAATGGTTATAAGGAATGAACCAAAACCACTTCCCTAAGACTTCCCATTATTAATAGAGGATAATTATCTTAATTAATTAATTAATCCACTATTAACTTGCTTAATTATCACTAATTAAGGTTGGAGAGTAATTAAGGCTTAAGCCATTGATTCCCATAATTGACTATCCAATAAATTCCAAGAAAAATAGGAGAGGCAGAGGTCATCCCCCTAAATATCTCTAGAAAATTTGAAATTAATTGGACAACTAATCAGAGAGTAATCAGGCTAATTAAATTTTTAATTAAACCTTAATTAAGCAGAAATTACTGTTCTAAATTAGTTAATAATAATTTTAATGGATTCTACTCTAAAATATTTTCAAATTGAGCCCTAATTTATATTTTTGGATTTTTCTAGGATTAGTTATGATTTTTGGAAGTTTCATGCTTAAAAATATAGTAATTAAACCCTTAATCCTATCGGGCCATATGGTCGAAGCCATGTTAGGCTGCCCAAGGGAGGATTTGGGCAAATGGTGGGTGATTGACTCCTTCTTGTGTCCATGGTGGGTTCGTCCATGAGAGGAAGAAAGAGAAGATATTACCTTTGGTACATGGCAAGTGCTAGGTGTGTAGAGTGGGCTAAGGTATCTAAGGAATGCCTCATTTGGCATGTGGAGGGTTGCTATGGGAAAGGCAAAGTGGACTTTGCCACTTATGGAAAGAATCCTATGTAACGAGCTTTGCACATTGGTAAATTCCCTTGGATTTGGTCCCACAAAAATTTAAGCTGGTTTGGGAATGATTTATGGCTGATGTGGATTGGGTATGATCAGCTATTGGGGTCCCATAAGGTGACTTTGAGTGGTTTGGCTCAATTTGGTCAAATGGGTTCATTTTGGGTTGGGTTGGGTTGGGTTGACCAATTGGTCAAATTGGGTCAAACTAAGGCTTGGGTTAGGTTCATATGATGATTTGGAATGTTTTGGTTTAATTGGTTTTGATTAATTTGACTTAAGTTTGAATTTGACTCATTTGGATTCAAAAGGGTCAAATAGGTCAAGTTGACTAATTTGACCAATTTGACCAAAGTGGGTTGGGTTAGGTGTTGAGTCAAGTTCAATTGGTTGATTGAAAGTAATTGTAGGCTTTGGTTTGGTTTAATTTGGATTGAATTTGGATTTTAGCCAATTTGACCCTTTAGGTCAATTTGGGTTAGGTTGGGTCAAGTTGACCAATTGGTCAAATTGGGCTCAATCATGGCTTTGTTTAAATTCAATAAGTTATTTGGAATGAACTTGAGCCATTGGTTACAATCAATTTGGATCAAATCAAGATTTGGCCCATTTTGGCTTTTTAGGCCAATTTGGGTCAACTTAGGTCAAATGGCCAATTAGACTTGGTTTGGCTCAATTGATGGTTTGGTTATGTTCAATCATTGATCATGAGTGGGTTTGAGTTAATGGTTTCAATCAATTTGGCATATGGTGTGTTTTGGCTTATTTAGGTTTCATTTGGGATAAAGGTTGGCTAGGTCAAAGAATTGAGTTGACTTGGTTTGACCTAATTCAAGGTAATTGAATACCCTAGGATGATTTTGATCTAATTTGGGTTGGATTAGAACTTGGCTCAAAAAGGCCTTTTAGGTCACTTTGGGTCAAGTGGACCTAAATGGGCAAGTTGGCTTGATCATGACTTGATTCAAGTTTAGTTGTATTTGTAAATGGGTTTGAATTGGAAATATAAATTCAATTGCAAATGGTTTGAAGCAATATGGATTTTGGTCCATATGATGATTTCAAGTCAAAATAGGCTAACTTGGGTATGACTTGGGTTGACTTGGGTTTGGTTTGATAATTATAGTTTGAGTTTATATTTGGAACACTGATTAAAAGAATGATTGAATCATGAGAAAATCCATGAGTTTTGAATTGATTTGGGTATCATTTAGCCAAGTTCATGAATTTGGTTGAAAAGGCTAAAAGTGGGAATTTGATTTGATTTGGGTTTGGTTTTGGCCACTTGGATTTATATTTCATTTATATTATGAATATAAATGAAGATATAAATGATTCATGAGAAAATCACTTGGGTTTGGAGTGATTTGGAAGCAAATTTGACCTAATTGAGGGATGTTGGTCAAAAGGGCTTAAGGTAGGGAATTGGTTTGGTTTGATTTAGTTTGATTTAATTTAAATGGTTTGAATTTAGATTTCATTTATTTTTGTGAATATAAATGAAGTAATGATTGATTTATAAATAAATCAATTGAGTTTGGATTGATTTGGATTGAGATTTGGTTATTCTTATGGAGGTGGGTCCATATGGCTTAAGAAGGGAATTTAGTTTGGTTTGATTTAGTTTGATTTGATTTGAATGGCTTGAATTTGGATTTCATTTATATTTGTGAATATAAATTAAGGAATTATTGATTTATAAATAAATTAACCAAATTTGATTTGGTTTGAAGGGGGTTTTGGCTAAGCATATGAAGGTGGTTCATATGGCTTAGGAAGGAATTTAGAATTTGAATTTAATCATATGTTTCAATCATTTAGAGTTGGATTTGATTTGAAATTTGGTTTGGTATTTGATTTGAGATTGAATTTGATATTTGAGAAAATCAATTGAATTGGGGTTGATTTGAATTTGGTTAAGGCTAAGTCCATAAGATAAAATCAAAGTGCTTAGGAAGAGATTTAGAATTTGAATTTAATCATAGGTTTCAATCATTTGATTTGGGATTGGATTTATGATCATGGATTTTAATTTAAGGTTTGGTTTGGAAGAAGGAAGCAAGGATTGAGTTTAAGGTTATAGGGTAGGCAAGTCTTCCTAAATCCCTAAGGCATATCCTATTCCCATGGCTAATCCTTCTAAGTCTCTAAGCTTAGGTTAAGTGTTCACCTAATCACTAGAAGTTTCTTAAGACTAAGGAGCTCTTAGTGTCTATAAGAGCCCTAGATCTATGATAAGGAAGTTGAGAGCTCACTCCAAAAGTGAGGTCAATAGATGGTCTTCCTTTTTCTTCAATGTTGATTACTAGATCATCAATATAACATTATTGTTAGTTGGGGATGAGTTTGTCAAAAATTAGAGTCATGGCCCACTGGTTTATGGCACCAACATTTTAAGGCTGAAAGGCATGACCTTATAGTAGTAAATTCTAATGGAAATTATAAATGCAAATTACTTCTCATCCTCTAGCATCATTTGACCCATCCTTGAATGAGGAGACTACATGTAAAGAGGTTATGTCCGCTATTAAGTTTGATATAGGTAATGTGAATTCATCTTTAAGACAAGCCTAACTTAGATCTTCAAAATTAATGTATGTGCAGATTTGAATGTTCTTCCTTTTGATTGGGAATAATGTTGGGTAATCATGTTTGTATCTTTGTTCTTCGATAATGTTAACTTCAAACTTTGATCCTCTTCTTGGTGTAAATGTTCACATCAAAAGTTTGTAAAATTGGAATAGCAATAGTTTCAATTTTGAGTTTGTAGATAGCTACCTTTGGAGATGTATTGGGAACTTTATTATGGTCTTAGGTAAAGTAGTCTTTAAACTACAAAAGTAACCTAACCAAGTCGTTGAAATTTTTCTTCTAAATTATATATGATGTTGGGAGGGTGGGTGGACTCTCTTTATGTTTTGAGGTTAATTTCTTGAAACTTATTAGTTAATAATCTGATTTCCTCCTCAACTTCAGGAGTGCATCCTCTACTTGAAAGTCTTCAAAATGTTTTGAGCAAAGTAGGTAGACTAGGCAAAAGATGATTTTATTACTTCATTTGAAGGTTTATCAATGAGCATTGAATCCTTTTTAGAGCTTGAGGAAAGTGATATGAAGTGTAAATTTGATATCTCATAATAAATATTTTTTTGGTTAGAGGTTAGGAGCAACTCTTAACTTCCAATCCTATAATAATATCATGAGATAGTAAAACTGGAGTCAATGAACTTGCATACCTACTAAATTTCTAGTCATATCATACATGAATCATCCTTTTAGAACTTTTTTTATTGCTATCTAACTCTAGAGACTTGTCAAAATTTGACTCAAAATTTATTTCATATATTATTTTTCTCTCTTTTTCCTTGAATTTACACCTCTTACACATGAATTATCCTTTGGATTCCAAATCAATGTGTATTATTGGCTCTTTACTTTTTCTCTTTCTCTTTTTTTATCATTTTCTTTTTTGCTCTTTCGAAAAAAAATGTTCTCTTTTTTAATTTCATTTTTTCATTCTCTCTTCTTTGAGTCTTTGTTTATATTGTGTTCTTTGGAGGAGATTTATTGTCTTTCTTTTTATAGGATATTCTACGTTAAGTATGACTTGAGGAGGTTGCCACTAATTGAGCAAGAAAGAATCGAGTTAAGTTTCAATCAAACACTTTTCTATCTCCTTAGAGAAGGTGAGCACACTTATTATTTAGCTTAGCAAGCAACCTTCCAAGATTATTTGGGACCTTAAGATTAACCTTCAGAAGACTTTGATGCCCATATTTTGGATTGTGAGGTATATCTTAAGAATGATTTAGAATTTGATTATTTCCAATGACCAGTTTGCTTCTTCCTATGTTGTTAATCAAAGTTGTAGGACTCTGCCACTATAACAATTGACTTTTATGATATCTTCAAGAAAAGTGGTATAGAAATGTTGTCTGCCTACTCTTTTATGGAGCCCAAAGTTTCTCCAATCAGTGCTTCAAAATCTGATAATTCCAACTCTTTTTTGATAGTGATACTATGAAGGTTTAGAATGGGGTTATCTCTACTCGAGTTAGAATCACTAAGACATCAAGTCCATTAGAACTACTATTTTATGGATTATGATCATTATTGTGATTGTCATTTTGAGAGTTGTCTTCTTTTGGGAATTAAAATTCAAGTCATTTGAGTCATACGTATTTGAAATAGATAAGACATACTCAAAATCCTTATTAGTTTCATTCTTTGCTTTTGAAGGAACTTATATGGCCTTTCTTCTTTAGGGTTAGAATTCATATTTTGGTTTTAAGTTGAATTCTATTATAAACCTCTTAATAACCATAATTTTGTGACCCATAATAGTGAATATTGAACTACCATAAGTCATCTTAAGATTCTCAAGCTCTATGTCAAATTTTATTTAGACATTCTTGATTAATTTAATGAATTTAGACCCACACTTATCAAATTTTAATATGATAAGGGGTTTAAATTATTGGATTTTAAATTAAAGCCTTTTATTTATTTATTAAAGCTAACTTGTCAAATTAGTATATGACAGTAAGCTGATTTGACACATTTGGACCACACTAGTTATGATAAATTATGACAAAATGGAGTTCAAATATTTAGATTTTGATTTGGAGAGATTTTAAAGAGAATTTCTTTAAAACCTCACTAGTCAATTGTTGATATGACTATAGGTTCAGATAAATTTGACTGGGATTTAAGAGATTTTGGAACGTTACTTTTCAAATATTAATATGACAGTAGGTTCAAAATTTTAGAACTATTTTTTTAAAACATTAAGAACTTCGACTAAGAAATTTAAATTTGTAGAAGATGAATTATGAGAATATAATTGAGGTCAATTTATCATAAAATAGTTTAGTTGATTTACAAAATCTTAATTTAAATTTTTATAATTAAGAAAAGATGGACAGATTGGGGGATCCAATAAGGATTCTAGAACCTACTCATTATCTAAAGTTGAACAAGAGGTTCTAGAAACGAGGAAAAAGATGTTGGAAACACTTGCCCAATGAAGAAAGGGGAAAGATATCCAACGAAACAAATAGTATTCAAGACTATGAGTGGTATAAGCATACTACCAATATTTGGAGATAATGATTGACTACTAGAGATGGAGAGAAGAACTTTCCCCAACAAAGTCGCAAGAAAAATTTATGGTGTTTTAATTTGGAGTTGCTGTGGACACCACACAGGTCTTAGAGGTACTTATTGAAGTGATCGGGTATGACATTAAGGTATGGTGTACCATATCGAAAGATGAAGACATCACCCTATGATGAACCTAATCACCTAATAAGGACTCCGAAGGCAGATGGGTCTACGTATAAACCAGAGATCTTTTCCCTACTTCACATGGAAAGGTAAAGTAGAGTTTATTTTATGCTAGGTTCTTTAGTTCTCTATGGAAGCAAGCTTCCATAGTTAATTACATCCTAGGAAATGGGGATCTTCTAAGAAAACTCTCGATTAAAGTAGTTAATAAATATCTCCAAAGATTTCAAAGTTAGAATATCAAAGGATTGCATATTTTTGGAAAAGCAAATGGGAAGGTTCAAGTGGAAAGATTTATTTTCAAATTTTATTGGAAGATAAATAAGGAACACTCATGATACTAGAAATCCTAGTATATGCTCCAATTTACCCCATAGTGAGGCTTTATATGTTTGAAAGAGAGAGTTTATTTTATTTGAGTTGAAATTTTATTATAATTCCAAGGCTTATAATACATCAACACAAGATTATAGAAATTGCTAAGAGGTGAGGACTTATGCTCATAGCCTGAAAGACATAAGTTGCATCAGAACATAGATCTAGAATGCTTTGGCACACACCGAAGGCATGACCTAAGTCTAATCAAAAAATGGGAAATGAGGGGTTATCTTCATAAGAGAGGATAAACCTATCCCAACTCTTCTGGATTTACAACTGCTTGGAGTAGCCTTCAACTAACACCTCCTATACTTTAAATTCATGTAGGCTAGTCTTATGTAAGCACAAGATAGTTAGGTTATTATTTAATTAGGAAGGCAAATTAGAGTCCTAAACTCACTCTCTAAAAGACTAGACCATGACTAGCATGAACACATGACTTAGATTAAAGCAAATTTTATCATCTCTTAAATTATCTTTGACATAATAATTTGGCCAAAGGCTTTATGATAATTATGTCTAAATTTATGATAAAATGAGATTGTGGGCTAAATCAGTGAGAGGAGGTGTTCTCCACTACAAGAGATGCCCTCAAAGGTCAAGCATTCCCTTATCGAGCAAGAATGGAGACTCTCCCTATTCAAGTGTGAATCATTATGATATGCATCATATTTGGTATTCAACATTCAGCTAAGGAGTTGCTAAATCTTTTAATTATCTTAATTATATCCTAAGCTTTAAAGTGAAGTTATGAATTATTTTAAAATTTAGTTATGAGTTGTTAATGGGGGTAGAAAAATTAAATTTTCCCTAAAGAGCCTACCACATCCAGGCCACATATTCAATCATCAATCTTTAAAAAACCTATAAAAATCATGTTGTTCTATTGTGCAATCTAAACACAATAATAATCATTCATAAATTTTATGAAATAATAAAAGGTCGGTGTGGCTGGGTACCGTTGTTCACCCCCAAAAAGAGAAAAATTGGGTAGCTGAGCTCTACCCTTATACAACCATGATTTTGGAGGTGATTTTCAAAGGTGTTGCTGCAAAATAAATTGATTAATCATTATAATAGTGGCCAATCAAAGCTAAATAAAAAGGTCTTGGATTTAGTTCAATCAATCCAAGGAAAAAAATTAGAAAATCATTTAAATTTTTTAATAAGGGAGTTTGAATGAATTGAATAAAATAAAACTTGAAAATAATCATGGGTGTTTCAACCAAAATAAGAAGGGAAGAGGAAAAGGATTTATATTAGGAAAGTTTAAGAATTTAATTTATTGAAATAGAAAGTAAGAAAAATAAATAAGGAAAAATTATAATTAAAATAAAATAAAATGATAAAACTAATGAAAAGAATTAGTCATCAATTTATATAAACTTGTATTCTATTTAAATGACATTTAGCAAGGTAAGCTTTTATAAAATTAAACAAATAGGAAAATTACAAAAAACTAGGCATTCATGTCAAATTAATTTAAATAAAATCTTGACAAAAATAAATTAAATTAACTTAAAAATGAAATAAATAAATTTATGATATTACAAGATTTATTTTTAACAAAAATTAATTTTTGAAATATTAATTTTGTAATTAAAACAATCACAAGTCAAGTAATGTGCATATGATTTAGTAAAATGAAAATGCACATATTGATTTAATAAATAAAATAAAATTTATAAATATTTAATAAGATTATGAAATGTTGATTAATATTTAATTTAATTTAAAATGAGCTAATTTACCACTTTTATTCCAAATATATAAAATAAGACTTTAATCCCAGCCAAACATCTAGGAGATGTCACATGAGTGCATTGACATGTTGAGTCTTATAATTCATCTAAAATGCTCATAAAATTAGTAGTTTTTAGTGTATATATTTGTCATCAATAAAATTACATATTTATAATGATAATCATAATAGTTTATTAGATAGTTAAACATATAAAGAAACTATCAGTCATTATCATATAAGGTTTGTTGTCATTTAATCAAATACTAAAATATACAAGGTGCATACTCATCAAATCCAATAGAGAGACTCCAAATATAAACATACTCCCTAACAATCCACAATAAAATATTTTCTAGTTATGAACTTGTTGGTCGAATCCTGCCATTAAGACTCAAGATTTTAAATGCAAAACATCTTTTCAGCATTTATGACACATCTCACTATTATATCATAATTGTTGGGGCCTTTTGTTGACATCAAAAATATCAATAGAACTTAACATTGTATCCTTCTTAAGCACTAAACACTTGAACCAACCTATCCCATTAAGTTGGCCTTAGTAAATCTTTAGAAGGAACCCATGTATGAGGTTAAATTATAAATCTTTCTTACATTACACATTTGAGTCTAGCTAGCCCTAAGGCATCTCTTGTACTACTTATGTTCAACCATTCCCTAATGGATGTAAGTGATGATCTTAAGTAAACAAACCCTCTCATTTTTTTAATTATTTATACAATTGATCATGAGATTTTGAGAAATGGCTTGACAATCTTCAAAGTTAATATGAGAAATTTGACCCATGATTAAGTCAAAGATACTCACTTATCTCTATCCTATTTAAATTTTAAACCAAGTAACTATCCCACTCAACACAATTTGTTAACCACGTTAGATATTCATCTTTGTAATGTTCTTGTCTTGGTTATGAAGCAACTCAGTTTCAAAATCCTTGGACACATTTCTAGTTGATTAAATACTAGGAAAGTTAAGCTTTGCCTAATGTAAGTCAACCTTGGGCTCAAATGAACTCAAATTCTATGTACATCTCATTGACCACTCTAAATTGGCCAATAAATGTCTCCATGTAGTAAAAATATTCTATTATGTATATTGAATCCTTTGATTAGGCCAATTACATCCAAGTTAACTAACTTAAGTTGATCCAATTGGGCCAATATGACCAATTTGTCTTTAACCATTCAATTAATTAAATTAATTTGCCATCTAAACTATTATAATGTTCTAAACATTATTCAAACATCAATTGGCCTAACTTTTTTTTATCCAAATGAATTATTTTTCACCCACTAAATCCCATATTAATTTTTTTTGATTGATTGAACTAACCTAATCTTGTTATCCAATCGAACCCTTGATAAAATTGTAGCTAATGATATCATGAAAAAAATGTCTAGTTCAGCTCAACTTGATTTGAACACTTTATATAAGTCAATATTGGTTAGATAGGCTAAGATATCTAATTTAGGCCCAAAGTATTATATCCATTTTATGGTAAGATTAACTCTACCAAATGGACAAATCATTCTAAGACCTTGGGAAGGGTTTTAGAGATAAACCTTAGAAACATTATAGTGCAACTAAAATAAGTTTTACCACTCTAAATGGGTCAGCTTAACCCATTAACCCAATGGTGTTAAATGGGAAAATTATGAAAATGAAGCCCATTCTACTAATCCTTTTAATATTTTTAAAATATTATAAAAATTCTTGATTATCCATAGCCATAAATAGTGCCCATTATAATTCATTAGACTAATGGAGAATTTAAGATGTCATAAGAAATATTCAATGATGTTAAGAATATGGCATGTGGACCAATACCATGAAGCCATTTTAAACTCGCTTAAGTCTTTCTCTCCAGTCATCGGTAGCCTGCAATCTTCCCCATGGCACCACCAAGCATCCAACTATAGGTTAAACCAAGACCAACCATTATTATGTTATGAATGGTTAGGCTCATGTCCCATGGAAATATAATGAGAAAGCTTACCCATAGGAGTCAAAGGTTTTGCAGTTGATGCTTTAATGCCAATAAGTCGCAATATAAATTATTTTTCAAATCCTAACTAGGAGAGACCTATTACCTTATTGGCCCAGCTCTTATAGGAGTTAATCTAGAGGATACTCACATTGAATTACAAGCAGAACCATAAAGAAGACATAACACTAATATACCACACACTACTGAGGGTGTCCCCACTCAAATCACATCACCCGATGCTAATATTATTATCGGGTGAATCAAGATATGGAGGGAGAGTGGCTGGTGAAAAATCTAGTAAACATATGCTTAAGGGAATAAAGGAATTGAAGAACATCACTCTAGATGATTTGGCAAACATGGCCTCTTCTTCAAATGCTAGAATCCTTTCCACATTGGATGACAAGATTCCTAGAAGCAGTAGAATAAAACACTTACTCCTATGACCAATTACTTAATATGGAGCATAAGATGCATTGCTAAATCAGATGCCTCTTACTATCTCAAAAATATAATCAAATATTACAAGCTTGATTCCTTTACAGTGTTGGGGGAAAAATACAAAAGGAGGTGTGGAAACTTTAACATCCACTCCAATTGTAATTGTAAAATTAGGTTCTTTTGGAAAAAAAAACACTTACATATTCAAATACTTATTGATGACCCATAGTTTTTACAAGTCCTTATAACCTATGGTAATTGCATTATCTTTATCACCTTTATATATGTTGGATGCTTTAGAGATTATAGGAAAGACCTTTGGAAAAAACTTCAATGCATAGTTTCCAATTACAACAAATATTGGGTTGTGGGGGGTGATATGAACATGATTGCTAATTCTAAGGAGAAGAAGAGTGGTGGAAAACAAAGTAACTCAGTAATGAAAGAATTTTTAGATTACAACTCTGATGCTAGGCTCTTTGACCTAGGCTATAAAGGTTCCTTATTTATTAGGAATCATAGTATGACCTAGGAAAGGCTTGATAGAATTCTTGTGAATGGCTGCTGGATGAACCACTTCTATCTCTCAATGGTTAAACACTTGAGTAGGACTGGATCGGATCATGCTCCCTTACCCCTTACAGTTTTCATGGCTCAAAAGCCAAAATTACTCAACTTTCAGATTTTTCAATATGTAGGTTCACAATCCCAACTTTTTAGATTATTTTAATGAAGCTTGGAAAACAAAAATTTTGCACTGTAATCCTTGAATGAAACTTTGGAAGCTCAACAAGAATGTAGTTGCTACTTTTAGAAAATGGAACTAAGAGGTATTTGGGAGCATCAGTAATAAGGTGGTTCTTGCTAAAATAAAGTGTGTGCTCTTGAGTAAGAAATTTATATTCTAGCTAGAACTAAATTGAAGGATCTCCAAGAGGCAATAATGGAACTGCAATCAGTAATCAACATGGAAGATAAGTTTTTCAGGTAAAAGGAAGCCATGATAAACTTTATGGAGGGAGACAAAACACTCTATTTTTTTAAGCCTGTATCAAGGAAAAGAAGGCCCAAATGCTAATTGCCAAGATCAAGAATAGCTCCATTCAATGAATAATAGATAAAGATGAAATTATTATTAATCACATTAAAGTATTTAGTGATGAAAGACAATTGATAAACACTCTCAATCTTCCCTCAGTTCCTTATGAATATGAAATTAAAGCAGCATTGGACTCTATGGATGGCTTCAAGGCAGTTTGGCTTGAAGGGTTCAAGGCTACATTCTACCAAAGATCTTGGGGGATTATCAAGGATGGAATAATAGCAACCATATAAACTTTTTGTAGAGGAGTGGTTATGCATAATTACTTAAAACATTTTCCATCATAATCATTCCAAAGAATAAAAAGGCTTACAGCTGGGACAACTTTAGACCTATTTCTTTAGCCACTATCATGAGAAAAATCATTAGTAAAATCCTTTCAAATCATTTCGAACTGTATCTTCACCAATTGATTAGTGCCAACCAATTAGCTTTTGTTAAAGGTCAAAATATAGTGAACAATTTCCTACTTGCTCAAGAGCTAATGATGGACCTTAATAAGAAAACAATAGGTGGTAATATGGTGGTAAGGCTAGATATAAATAAAGCATTTGATATAATCCATTGGGATTTCATCTGCTTGGTCTTCAAGCTAAAGGATTTAAGCAAGATTTTTGCAACATGATCATGAGATTGCTTAAGAACAATAGCAACTCAATTTTAATCAATGGTGAAACAAAAGGCTACCCTCAAGCACATAAAGGAATCCAACAAGGTGACCCTCTCTCTCCATCCATTTTCATAATTGCATTTAATTATTTCTCCAAAATTTTAAACCAAGCTTACTTTGAGGATAATCAGATTTGTTTCAAAGCTAAAAGTAGAACTATTATCTCTGATCTAGCTTTTGTAGATGTTCTGTTACTCTTCAGCAATGCTAGCAGGAATTCTATGAGAAGACTCATGAACATTATAATTGATTGCCTATGGTCCTTGTGGTCCTTTTAAAATTCTTAATAAAATTAGAATTAATGCTTATAATCTTTATTTTCCTGTTGATATGCTCATTCATCCAGTCATTAATATTGAAGATATTCTAATATATGAATGAGTTAACAAACCTCTACTTGTTCAGTCTAACTCTTTAGTTGGATATATAGTGGAATACTTGAAGAAGCCCTCTTTATTTGATGTTGACTATGTCATCAGTGAAGAAGCACCAATTAATTCAACTTTTGAACATCATTTTATAGTTCGTTGGAAGAACAAGTCACCAACTGAAGACACATGGTTGACCCACACTGATTTAGAGATTTTAGCCTCATAATTAATATAATACTTTTTAGATTTCAAACAAGTTCAATTGAGCCTCAGGGAGTTGATGTAGAATATCATGTGGATCAAAAAAATTTGAGCTCAAGGTATATTTACAAGATCTTAGGCTAAAGCCCAATAAAATTCAAGAAAGAAGAATGCTTAGCGCATATCCTGCTAAGGCCCATTTTATGATTTTAGCTTTTTTAATTATATAGTTTTTAATTTCTTTCGAGAAAATCCAAGCTTGGAACTTTGAATTTAAAATTTAAAGCATGAAATGTGAGGTGGTTGAATCCACATAAAATAATAGCATGTGAAATGGGTGAATGATATAAAATAATAAGGTAACTTAATGTTTCCCATTAATGTGGCCATCCACCTTTCCATCCATGTTTTAAAATTATCTTTTGAAAGATTATTGTAATGACTATAAATAGCCCCATTTGCTAGAATGAAAGGAGATCTTTTTGGAAACTATAAATGATTTAAGTTGTTTTTATGGTTTATGAGCTCGATGGCCAAGTATTGACAATCCTTGGTGGGCATATATTTCTTTTCTCACCTCCAATACCCAAGGTAACTTATTTTAATCTTTATCATACTTCTTAACATCATCTCCAACTATCCACTATGCCTTTTACTCTCCTCCATTTTCCTACACATTCCTTTCACTCAATAATACCTCTACTTCACTGATTACAATCTAGTCCTAGTCCTTATGCCAAAATAACCACTTAAATCATTGATCACTTAGAAAAAATACCTTTAAGGATTCTCTCTTCTATCTTTGTGGGATGGGTTGGGAGTTGTTTTTGTTGTAAGGAAGATTGATATATATTTAACTAGAATTACCTTAACATTTATGTTAGGGTTTATTTAAATCTGGTTGTCCTTCCTATGGATGTAAGCCTCTTTAGTTAATTACCCCTCTTACCGTAGTTAGAGAGCACTCTCGATTAAGGTTGTAAATAACATATCTTTCTGAAATGCATTAGTGTGTTAGAGGTATATTGTGGTTTAGATGATTGTCTAAAAGAAAATAGGAGTGTAATCTCAATCAAGATCCCATGATTCCATCATCCTGGAACTACATTATTCTAGCCTATGAACATAAGAAGGACATAGTCATAATGCCTAGAGAATTTGATTAATAGCCATGGGTTGCTACATTTCAAGAATCTTGAGTAGACTTAAAATTTGAGTGCAAGTTTTGTAAGAGTGTTCATGTGGTGAAAAATTATATAGTGTTTGCATGGTGAATGGATAGATGTTTACATGGTGAATGAATGTAAAGTTGAGCTTATATCCCTTTGGAATGCCAAAAATTAAGGTTGTCCACATGGTGGATGAATGTGGATTTGTTCACATGGAAACTGAATTATAGGGTGTTAGCATGAGAAATAGACAGATGTTTATATGGTGAAAGAATAGATAATTGGGCTTACATCCATTTTGGAATGTCAAGAATTTAGGGTTGTCCACATTGTGGATGGATGTGAATTTATTTGTGTGACAAATAAATTATAGGTGTTTGAATGGCGAATAGACAAATGTTCACATGGTGAACAAATAGAAGATTGGGCTTGCATCTCTTTTGGAATGCCAAAATTACATGGATGTTTGCATGACAAATGGATAGGAAAGCTAGACTTACATCCCTTTGGATTCACCATATAAGTGAGTTATCTATATGTTTGGTAGCATAATAGTGTTTTCATAGTAAACGAATAAAATTTTAAATTTTATTAAACGTACCTAAATTTCTCATTTTAGGGACCCAGTGCCTTGGCGCCATGATTTAGTGCCACGGTGTTGTGATAGGGGAGCCCATTGCTTATGTCGCATGTCACAGTAGTAGGTGAGCTGGAGGCTCAACACCTCGGCACAACATATATATTAAGCCTAGATTCCTCTAATACAAATAGAAGCTATATGAGCTCTATAAATCATAGTAGTATGTGTTTCTCATGCTTCATGGAGATGTTGAAGGGAAGCCACTTCATCACACTTTTCAATGAAGAAAGAATTTGCTTAAGTTTGGACACCTGAATATCTTCCTATGAACAATATTCTTCTATGGCTATGATAACTTGTCTGATCATAGCCCTCCTTTCTAAGAAATATTATCTCTTCTATTGTAGTTCTGGCAATTCAACAAAATTATTGAGGAATTCCATTTGTGCTCTAGAAAGTTTCCTTTGAAAGGATCTCAAGGCTTTGATATTGTGCTTTAGATCTTGGTGAATTAAAGAGACTTAATCTGAGATGGCATTAGCTAATGTTTCTATAGTAATAAGTGTATTTGGTAAGACCTCTTCATAGGTAGTGTGCAGAGAGAATAGTCCAAATTCAACATCTCTAAAGAGGAATTCCCATAACTGTAATTCTCTCACTTTGAGGGCTAGCATAATTTAGTAAAGAATTTGCCTCTACACAGAAGCTGGACAAATCAGGCAGAAATTCTAAGTCAAAACTTACAAGTAGTTGACGTAGGGCCACTATTATATGGTATAAGCTATTCAAAGGACTACTATGCAAGGGAGTTGAAGCCCTCGGGTGTATTCTAAAAATGAAACATAAAATTTCTAGGCTAGATAACTGCTTTTGAATTATATTTTTCTCATTAGAGATAGGATGGCTTTTTGTACTAGAACCCAAATCTAAGGAGTCATCTTGGGTCGCACTCACCAGCACCCAAGTTGAATCTAATAAAATTGTTTCAAAGCTAGTAGCCACTATGCCAGACTCTTCTGCATGTGTATTTTCTCTAGTATATATATGACCAGTACTAATAGGCTAGATGTACACTGGAGAAACTATAGTAGAATCTATGGATAATACCAGTGTGACATTACTCTCCCTTTACTTTGTTGGTAGTTCAACTATTATTGGTTAGGCAGGAACATGAATAGAGTTGTCAATATCTTCAACTCTTATGTTAGAATTAATTATTGGAGGGTTATAGAGATCCCTATTATCTCTCTCTTGGGTATTTGAATTTTGATGCCGTAGATTACTACTACCATTTTGGTCATCTAATGCTCTTTTAGAAGCATTAGTCATATTTCTTATAGGCTAGATTGGTCTAGCCTTTCACATTTTATGGTTGTATATGTCAAAGCCTAACTCCAATAAGGAAGAAAAGGTGTTGCAGATCCACATTGACCATAAATGATTGACTCATGTATGAGTCTCTTATGGAGCTATATAGAAACTAGAATGGGTCCCTAGGAAAAGTGTAAAGACCCATGCTGTAGAGGCTGCCACTAAATGAACTGCTCCCAAGGAATGTGTGTTTATTATATCCATTATCAGATTTAACCCCTATGTAGGAGTAGCTTGAGTAAATTCGAACTACCTAGCCACCTTATTGGGGTTATAAGCTTCTAGGATTACAAATTTATGGCAGTGATAATATAGCTAAGTGGGTCTCAACCGAATAAGATATTTTGTGTTGTGCCTGTATCCTGACTTTGATGATAGTAGGGGAATACCTCTACCATGTGCATTAAGGGAACATGAAGATCTGTATTTAATTCCTATTTATAAAGTTTATGGATCTATTTAGTTGCATAATCATGGTGAAATTTTTCTCTCTAAAATAAGATGGTGTTTCAAGATAATTGAAAGCTTTTGAAATATTAGCATGAATCCATCCATGAAGATATTTCCAACAACATCCACATCGTAGCATTGTGACACTTACTCTACCTAATCCACAATCTAGATTAGCTAGTGCTGTGGGTGCCAGTGATAACCTTTCACTACGAGCGAGTGGGCTAGCCATTAGTAAGGTTGAAGGATGAAATGGCTAGTGGAAATGAAAGCTACTAATGATAGCTCCTCGTCAATATTATGTGCTAATATCTAGCAAAAGTTGACTTTTTTTTCAATTGACTTAAATTTGTCCTTAATAGATGTATGGGCTTCATTATCGACTGGATCTTCAAGCCATATAAAATGTGCCAAGTGCATCCCTGAATGGAGGGAGCTTTCTGACCACGTATCCAAAGTGATTAGATTTTGATGTCTGCAACCTGTCCTCCTTTCTTTGTATAATCTTTGATAATGAGCCAAGGCACAATGTAGTCTTGAAGAATATATGTAACTGCCTTTTCTACAGTGTCCATCTAGTTGGCACTGAAATAGCTCGTGATCTGGTAGATTGGATTCTTCATAGGGAGTTCCTATAATTGGTAGTCCTACTATATCTTGCATATCTGGCATAGTGATTGTCATCTCATGTGGATCGATCTAGCAAGTATTGGTGGCCTTATCCTAGTGTTCTACTATACTTTTTAATCCATGTGAAGCGAAGGTGGCTATAATCAAAGAGTGATACGTAGACTGGTCAATATATACCAACTTTTTTGAGAATATTACCCTGCGTCTACAGGTGGTGTCAAGCCTAATATATGTACCCATTGACAATTGATAGTGGAGTGCCAAATACTGACTTTGGGTCCCAATCCTCTACTTCATAATGTGATATAAGGTAGCCTAGTAGCCTGACTATGCTTGTAGGTAGAGCAGTGTCTTTGGCTGGTTGGAGCACATTTTGATCACCAAAGTTAAGGTGATCTACAAATTATTCTAAAGGTGCATCATGACTATGTCTCAATTTTAAACTGGTTACCCAGTCAATTGGATCGTAGTTAATTGGAGACTATAAGTCAGATAATGGGAGATGTGATGATCAAATAAATGAGTCTTCAAAAATATCTTTGCCTCTTAATATATCTTAGTGCCATGATAACCTATTTTGTATCCTGGCTGTACCACGTGGATCATGGGCCTCAATAATAACCCCCATTTGCTCTTCAATGGGCTTAGTAGAAGGCATATCATTTGGCCTTTTCTAGATAAATATTATAGTTAACTTGTAATATATATGGAATAGAGAAGAACATAGCTTTTTAAGAGTTTTTTAAATCAGTAATAATATATGAATTTATACATAAGCTATGCATATGAGGTATTTCAATTTAGTCTTTTATGTAAGCTTTTTATATTTAAACTCGCTTCACTTATTTATATTCGAATCTAAATTTAGGTTTAGATTCGATCCCTTTTTAGTATGGTGGATTCGATCCGGCTCCTTTGAACATGATGGATTTGATCCGCCCCCTTTGGACATGATGGATCTGATTTGGTCCCTTTTGGGCATGATGAATCATAGTTTAATTTAGATTTGACCCTTTGAATATCATTGTAGACCTCATTTTTAGAATGAGCTCTCAACCCCTCCATCTTAGACATAGGACTTCTCTTAGACTTTAAGAGTTCCTTAGTCTTAGGACACATCTAGTGATTAGGTGGACACTCAACCTAGCCCTAGAGACTTAGAAGAGTTAGCCATAAGAATAGGTCATACCTTAGGGGTGTTAGGAAAATTTGCCAACCCTTAGCTTGAACCACTCCTCACCTTCCTTCCTTCAAGTCAAATTCCAAATCAATCTTATTTGATTTTCTCCAAATTCAAATCAACTCCATATGATTGAAATCCATGATTGAAACCCATGAATGAAATTTCAAACTCCAAAATTTCCTAAGTCCCTTAATCTCCCTTTTAAGGACTTATCCAAAATCATGATCAAATAAATTCAAATTCATGAAATTTTCTCATAATCCATTTATATTTTCATTTATATTCATATATATAAATGAAATATAAATTTAAATCAATCAATCTAAATTCAAAATTTCAAATTCAAAAAATTTCAAGTCTTTTCTAAATTCCTTAATCCTCTCTTAAGGACTTAGCTTAGATCATGAGCAAATCACTTCAAATCCTTGAAATTTTCTTATAATCCATTTATATTCTCATTTATATTCACATATATAAATGAAATATAAACTAAAACAATCAAAACAACTTCCAAAAATCAAACTCAAATCCACTCAAAATCCAACCTAAGCCTTTCAAGTCAAAATCTTGAACTTAGCCAAATCAACTTCAAATCAAGCCAAACTCTTGATTTGCTTTCATGATTCAATCAACCCTACAATCATGAATCCAAATATAAATACAAACTTCAATAACTAAATCAAAACTCAATTCAAAAATCAAACCCCAAATACATTCATATTCTTCCTTTGATTATGAAATTGTCAAATGAATCAAAACCCATTTGACTTCAAATTACTTGCAAATGGATTTATATTTCAATCATAAGTCCATGTACAAGTTCAATCAATCTTAAATCAAGCTTCGACCAAGTCATTTGACCCACATAGGATCACTAGACCAAAAGTGACCTAAAATACCCTTATGAGTCAAATTCTAATCCTAACCAAATTGGATTGAATCAAACTCACCTATGCCTCTCATCATGATCAACAATCATGATGAGATGGTCAATCAATCAAATTGGGTCAAACCAAGTCGAACCTAAGGGTTGACCAAATCAACACTTAGCCAAAATGAAACCCAACATAGCCAAAATTTGCCATAAGCCAAATTGATTGCAACCAATGTTCTAAGTTCATTCATCAACTATGTTTGAACTTGACCAAGTCAACATTTGAGCCTAACCTAGCCCAATTGGTCACTTGACCCAAGTTGACCCAACTTGACCTAAAGGGTCAAAATGTGTCAAAACTTGATCTAAGCCAAATTAATTGAAACCAATGGGTCATGTTTATTCCAAATCACTTGATGAACTTGAACAAAGCCTCAATTGACCAACTAGACCTAACCTAGCCCAATTGACCATGAACCCAACTTGACCTAAAGGGTCATGGTGAGCCAAATACAAACTTAACCAAAATTGATTGGAAATAAAGATACCAATTCACTTCATATGACTAACCAAACCTAAAACCTGACCTAGAATAAGTCAAATGGGTCAACTTGACCCATTTCACCTAAATGAAGTCAAATGAGCCAAACTCAAAATTAAACCAAATTGAATCAAACCAAAATCGCCAAAACATTTCAAATGGTCATATGAACTTGAAGACCCAATTTGGTTATTAAGTTGACCCATTTTGACCTAAATAGGTCAGGCCAAACCATATCAAATGAACTCCAAATCTAATGAAACTTGGCCAAACCTATTTTTCTCAACATTCAAAATTCAAAAATCAGCCAAATGACCATTCTACCCCTACACCATAGAACAAATTTTGGTCAAATCCATGGGGAATTTGTTCAAGAACCCTTCATACCCACTTGATACCTTCCTAATAGATCAAGTAAATCCTATGGAGGGTGGTGCACCCAACCCAATGGGTTTGGGTCAGCCCAAATTGACCCAAGGCCAAAACCGAGCACATGGCTCAAATTGACCATATGGAAAACTTCCCTCTAGCTCCACTCCCTAGCCCAATCCTACCATGTGAAAACTTCTAATAGCTCAAACAACCCTTTTAATCTTGGCAATTAGATCAAAATTGAAAATAAAGCTTCGGCCATCCAATTGCCATAAGGGGAGATATACTCCCCCTAATTCACTTCAATTCTCACTCCCTCATTATTGATTGCGGAAGAGAGAGTCATAATAACCATTCTTGAGTGATCCTATGCTCTCTAAAAGGGATTTGAAATTTCCATTCTCGATTTTCCCTTAAGCAAAAACAAGGGACCTCCATTGATTGGCAAACTTCCTCTGCACTTAAACTCCACCAAATTCTCTTTGCACACTCCACCAGAGGGCTAAGTCGAGCTTGCCTAAGCTCTCTCTCAAGTTTCACAGGCAAGGGGAGGTCTAATTCCATCAAAGCCACAAGGGAGCTAAGAGGGGTTGGTCCATAGAGCAATCCATTTAACCTCAGGAGCTAAAACTTTCACCATAGCTTTGTCTCAACCAGACGAAGCTCCTCCAAGGGAATCGAGTGTCAGTGATCACCTCCGGCGAGGTTAGACATTTTCTAACCACTTAACTCCTTATGTGTTGGTCCTTTGGGAAAGAAATGTTAATGACATGAAATTTTGACCGTTAGATAGGCTTACCATTAGGGTTAGATGGTGTGTGCATGATTTCATTCCAATCTGAGCTCGATTGAGCTCAGATCTTTCCTTTAAAAGTGGACAGTCTCCATTATTCCTCATGAAAGAATAAGGATGATCTCGGCCATCCATCCGCACATTTTGGATGGATGGCTGAGATTAAACACACATTTTAAATCCTATTTCACCTTTTAAAACTGTGGGTTATTCCTGGCTGTTCGATCCTTGATTGAACGGTGGATACAAAATTGCATAGCGCCACTACCACAGGCTCAATGATAAGACGTTTAAGTGACTGCTCATTGGGTGACGCATGGAAAGCGCATCTGACTTAGCCGTTACGTGGCATGTTGTTGGATTAAAGGGATTAATTAGTGTTTAAATAATTCTAATTAATACTCTAAACTTCAAAAAATCATATCTCTCAAAAGAAAAATAAAAAAAATATAAGGTAAATTGCCACTGAAAGATAATTCAATCAACCAATATTCTAAAATTGGTTTTAATGCATTTTGATTATTATCTTTCTCTGATTTTGGGTTTTATTGGAAATCTTAATTTTCTAATTACTCCCTAATTAATCCACTGATTGATCTCAAACTTCTTGGGTATATTTTTGGGGATGACTTCTATCTCTCCTAATTTTCTTGAGATTTATTGGTGGCATAATTGAGGGAATTTTTAATTCATTTCCTAATTATTCCCTTTATGTAATTAAGGATAATTAAGGGTTTGATTAGTGTTTTAATCCCTTATTGAAGTTGATTAAGGTTTGTTTCAATAAATAGGAGGTTTAAGGAATAATTTTGGGGCATTTCCCCTAAGCTATTCCTTAAACCTCCTTTTCCTTCTTAATCTTCTCTTAATTAAGGGATAATTCACTAATTATTATCTTAATTAATTTCTAAAAATTCTAAAACTTTCCAGAACTTAATTAATTTACTTTGGGTAGATGGTTAGGTGTTCAAGAGACTAAGTTCAATTAAGGAAATGAAAACTCAACTCATATGTGTGAGGGGTGTTTTGAAATTACTTAAGTTAAACCCCTTGGCTTAATTAATCATTAATCATGAGCCAAATTGCATTAGGCCCCTTTCCTCCTAGGTGCATTGCAAGTTTAAATTTCTTGTGAGTTTTTATGTCATCTCATTAGCTCATAATTATTTGGTTAACTATGCTAAGGTGGTATAAGTAAGGGTTAATTAACTTGTTTAATTCATACCTTAACCTAATCAAAATATAAAATGAATCTAATCATTTCAAAATTAAACAAAAATTTCAAACAAATGTGGGAATGAGTTAGGAACATGAAACTCAATCCACATTTTTAAAATTAAATCAAATTCAAAATCAAACTAAAATCATATTAAACAAACTTTGATTTACTTTAAGCTTTCTTATTTCATAAGATTGTCTTTAGGATTTAATTAAAGTGAATGTGTTTACATGATTTCATTACTTTAGTTCTTCCCCAACATGTTAAATATGTATTCCATGTGGTTTCATGCATCCATGCTTTTCAAAAATCAAATTTAAAATGAAACTATTTCTTTTATATCAAAATTTCATGTGTTGGCTAAAGTCAAAATATGAGTGGCTATTATCACTATTAAATTTAAATTATTTTCAAAAATATATGATTCCATTATCAAAATTGAAAGTGTGTTACTTATATCTTAATTATAAGTTTGCATGTGCGTAAAATTTAAAGATGTTCTTAGTGTAGGTCTTCCTTCTTTTCTCTTTTAGTATAGTTCTAAATAGGATTTGGTAAGGTGTATGTTTCATTTAAAAATAACCTAACACTTGCTTAATTCCATATCCTATTCATTCCTATACTATCATTTAAGAGGGATACGTATGCTTGCACATATAAATTGCATAAAAATAAATAAATCAATTGATACAAATTTTTGCATTCTTTCTTTTCCATTCATTTCTTTTGTACAAATGTTTGTATTTAAGGAAAGTGGGATATTAGTTTGGACAATCTCGAGGTTGCGAGGCTTTAAGTAGCCCTAAGTAGGTCTTGTACCCTACACCTCTAGTTAACAATGATGCTATACTCACTTATGCTTTTCTTACCTTCATGTGTCCATGTGAAAATTGGATAAGAAATCCCTTTTCTACTTAATGAAAATCAAGTATCATAAACTTTCAAATTCTCTTAAATGAATTGCTTAACATGCTCATAAAGTTTGTTAAACATTCTCATTTGTATGTATAGATATGCTTAGGACTCATTCATATGCATGTTATCATGTTGGAAAGAAATGAAGTGATGTATGTTTTATGAATTTAGTTCATTTTATTTAATCTTAAAATGCTTTTCTTTTTGAATAGGTTTGTTTAGAGTTCATCTAAACTTAGGATTAATTAAAATACCTAATTAATACATTCACTAAATAAAACTAAAACATGAATCCACTTTGGAAATTACTTAGGTTAGGGTAGGAAAGAGAAGTTCTCTTCTCTTTCCCTCTCATTATAACTTAGTAATTAATTATAGGATTCATTTGAACCTAATCAAAATATGAAATAAAATCAACCCAAAATAATTAAATCACTTAAATGAAACCCTCCTCTAAGTTGAACATGCTTCACACTTAGGAAATTATAACTTAAAGCCATAGCTAAGCATACCACACAAACCTCCAAAGCACACACAATAGGCTAAGTCACCACATCTAGCTTTAGGTTAGGGCGGTGCATGGTTTGATACTTTCTTTTATTTTATGATATATGTTTTATTCTAGATGTTAGGATGTATGTGCATAGAATGAATGGTAGGGTGATCTTAGTCTAACCATTATCTTCTATAGGGGATTGTGTTTAAGAGGCGTTATAATAAATAAAGATATAAATGATTTTATTGTGTGGGTGCTTATACCCCTAAGCATAATCCAATAGGCCAAGTGGACTTAATAACCTTTGTGTGAGGTGATATGTATAATATACATGCTTGGGTTTGGTGGTTTGTTTAGCTAACCTTTATTTTGCAGGTGTTAGCTAGATTTACTTTTCCTTTTCATGTAATTTTTGCAATTTGGATTTTGGAATGATTGTTATGGAGATTAGGATGAGCAGTGGTCATAAGATCTCATCTTATGCACCATGTGAAACCTTTGGAGCATCCACCTTCCAACCATCTAAAAGAAGGAACCAAAGAAAAAAAAGGAGAAAAGATGAAGAAAGAAGAAAAGAAGAATGAAAAAATGAAGCTTGAAGAGCCCCATAACAATGAGTTCCATACTTAATTGTGTTTAATTCATTTTTAACTTGGGTTGTTTAAGGGTAGAGTTCGGCTTCCCAATTTGTTTTTGGGTTTGTGTTGTGGTACCTGACCACAATGGCCTCTTATTCTTTTGCGATTAGCTTTATAAAATAATTGATGATTTATTTTGCTTGTGCATTAAGTGGAATCCTTTTCCAAGTTTCTTCCTTATTTTATGCATGGCCTGGATGTGGATTAGGCTCTTAGGGAAAAAAAATCTTTTACCAAATCTAACAACTCAAAAGTAAAAATAAAGAACTCACAACCTCACCTAAAGCTTTGGCTAAATTTCAAGATAAAAGAATTACCAACCACTTAGCTGGATGAGTACCTATTTTATAACATCATACATTAATGCATATTATTTTCATTCTTGATTGGAGGGCTTCCACCTTTTTCAGAGAAACTTGGCTTGACCTTTAAGAGCCATGGTGGAAATACATCTCCTCCCTTCTCGCTAATTTTGGCCAATAATCTTATTTCTCATGCATTATACATATGAATCCTATTATCCTGAGTCAAAATAATTGTCCAAAAAAGAAAATAAAATGAATATAAATTGAAATTTGAATTGCATTAAATTTAGGTCATTTGAAGCATACCCTTACATGATCTAGTCTCTTTAGGGAGTGAGTTTAAGGACTTAGTCTATTTTTAAATAAATAACATCCTAGCTATCTTGCATAAAGCATAAGACTTTCCTATATGTATTTAAAATTGTAGGAGGAGTTAGTTGGCGGCCACCCCCAGGCGTTTGTAAGTCCAAGCAGTCGGGTGGCTTGTCCTCTCTTGTGGAGGCAAACCAAATACTCATTTTCATCTTAGATTTAGGCTATGCTTTCGATCCTTGCCAAAGCTCCCTTGATTTAGATTCTGAGGTTGCTTCTCCCTTTTGTGGGCCATAAGCATAAATCCTTACCTCTTAGGTATTTCCATAATCTTATGTTATAAAATCATAAATCATAAATTTCTAATGAAAAATTCAACTTAAATAAATTAAATTAATTATAAAAATCTAAAGCCCAACCATAGGATAGTCTCATATGCTCGCTAGGTTTCCTAGCATCATGGGCATCTCTTACTCATCTTCCTTTTGGCTTCGATGATAACTCCTCCTCTTTGATCAATCCCATTTAATCTTCCAAAAATAAACTAATTGATTGATAGTCCCACCTATTGAAATCTTTGGAGACAACGATTCTTTACCTTAATCGAGAGTATTCCTAAGGGATCCCATCCCTTAGGATGTAATTAACTATAGGGGTTTCCCCCTATAGAGAACTTAACGAACCTAGTTTAAAATAAACCCTACTTTACTTTTCCATGTAAAGTAGAGGAAGAATCTTTGGTACATATGTATACCCATTGTACTTAGGAGTCTTTATTAAGGTGATTAGGTCCATTGTAGGGTGGTGACTTCTATCTTTCGAGATAGTACACCTCTCCTCAATGTCGTACTCGATCACCCTCAGTAAGAATATTTGCAGATCTACGTGGTGTCCTAAAAGGCATTATATTTCTATTTTCATTTATCCTCTTCAAAAAAGGATAGATGAAGGAGAGAATATTTTTACCACAATCATGGAATCCAAATGAGGTTTTGGATCCAAACCCTTTAGACATGATGGATATTAACATAATTTAGATTCGACTCATATGGGTATGATGGAATTTAAATTAACTTTTTAGATTTGGACCCTTTGGAAATGGTGGATTTGATTTGACCTCTTTGGGCATGATGGATCTTAGTTTAATTTAGATCTGACCCCACTAGGTATGATGGAATCTAAATTTTGGTTTTGGATCTAGCCTATTTGGGCTTGGTGGATTTGATCCGGCCCTTTTGGGCATGATGGATCTTAATTTAATTTAGATCCAACCCTTTTGAGTTGATGGAATCTAAATTTAGGTTTTAGATTCGGATGGTGGATCTGATCTACCTCTTTAGGCATGATGGATCTTAATTTAATTTTGCTTCATTTGACAACATTTCTTCTTGATAGGAGATCTTTCTTTGCAAGATATATAAAATTTCTCCTAATAACAAGGGAATTTCTCATTAAAATGAGAATATTTCCTTTGTAGTTATGCATAATATCTTTTGAGATATTGTCCATTTATAAGTGGTATAGGCCTGATGCCTTTTGCATCAATAAGCTAATAAGCTTCACCTTCATATACTTTTTCTATAATATAAAGTCCCTCCCAAATTGTTTCAAATTTTCCACCAACTTGTTTAAGTGAAACAATGTGCCTTCTTCATATCAGTACTAGTTCATCTACTTTGAAGCTTCTTGGGCGAACCATACGATCATGAGCTCGGGCCATTCTTGCTCTATATGTTTCTAGATTTTTTGGGCTTCTAGTCATATTTCATTTAGGGCTTCAAGATTTTCATATCGTATTTGAATATTTTCTTTTGTTGAAAGTTCATTTTGAGCTGCTATGTAGAGTGTATATAATTCTACTTGGAGGGAAATATTGCTTCTACTCTGAAAACTAATGAGTATGGTGTTGCTTGTGTAATAATTTTATATGTGGTGCAATATGCTCATAATACTTATATTAATTTATCATGCCATTCTCTTTTATTTTTGGATAGAATTTTCTTAAGTAGTTTAATTACTATTTTGTTAAATTCATCTACCAAACCATTGGCTCTTGGATTGTATATTAAAGAATATTGTCAATCTATCTTATTATTTAATAAAATAATATATTTTGATATTCTTGAAGGAAGTACCATTGTCTGATATAATTCATTGAGGTACTTTAACTCTATAGACAAAATGGTCTCAAAAGAACTTTACCACATTGCCTGCTTTAAGTTTCTTAATTGGATTGCTTCTACCCATTTTGAGAAATAATCAATAGCAGTTAAAATGAAGCGATGTCCTTTAGATGATAGAGGATCTATTGGATATATTATATCAGTTCCCTAACTTTCAAGATTTTATTATTAGGTTTAAGGTATTGGGTGGTCAATGTAGTGTGTCTACATGTATTTGAAATTGATGACATCTTTTAGCATATTCAATTTAGTCTTGAACCATGCTAGGCTAGTAATATACCATTCATTAAATTTTTATTTTTATTTTTATTTTAGGGCCAGATTAGTGTGCTCCACATAATCCATCATGAACTTCAGTGATTTCTATCTTGGCTTTGTCTAGTCCTAGGCATCGCAGCCACATTTGGTCAAATGCACACTAATATAATGTTTTATGTATAAGAGTGTATCATAATGCTCTTTGTAAAATTTGATAAGCCATTGATTTATTTTCTGGCAGCCCACCACCTTTGAGATAGGTGATGAATGACTCTCGCCAGACATCTTCTTCTATCATGATCATGACTTCTTGGCTTTCTTTAGTTTTAAATGTTTTCAAGAGGATGTGCGCTAGTGCTAATCTACTTTTGCACTGTTATTGTAATGGGATTTTCCTAATGGTTTGTCATTTCTTTAGCTAATTTAGCTAATGAATCAGCCTTGCCATTGTCTCGATGTAGTACCCGTGTGACTGTTACTTTAGGGATTTGTTTTAAAAGCTCAAAAACATGTTTATGGTAAAACACTAATTTTGTCTTATGTATCTAAAAAATCCCAATTATTTGCGAGATCATAAGTTGAGAATCTCCATAAATATGAAGCTTCTTAATTTTCATACTTATTTCTAGCTTCAGGCCTATAATTAATGCTTCATATTCTACCTTATTATTAGTTTGAGTCTCAGTAAGACTATAGGAATATCACAATATACCCCAGTACGTTGTTATGAATATCAAGCTAATTTCAACTTGTACTATATGTAAGCTAAGCGGTTTAGCTGATTTTAAAGATGAAGCTCCCATTTTGATGGTTGTTGAGCTTTTTCAAGTTTAGAAATGTGTTCATCAGAAAACTCATCACTAAGTGAGAGTCTGCTGGTAAGGGATGAGCGACTAAGAAATAAGCCAAAGGTTATCTTTTTATTTCCTTTTCTGTGACATATGTTATATCAAACTATAGCAATAGGATAGTCCATTTAGCCAAGCAACCTATTTAGGTGGGCCTCATCATCAGAAATTTGATTGGATAGACTTTGGATATTAATGTTATCTTATGGGATAACATATAGTGCCACAATTTTGAGTATGAAATATTAATTCTAAATACTACTTTTCAATAGAAGAAAATTTTTATTTCAGCTCCTATTAGATGCCAACTTATATAATACGAGGTGTTTTTCTTTCCTTCTTCATTATTTTGTGCTAGCAGAGCTCTTAGTGATTCTTCTAGGGCTATTGTATATAATATTAATGGTTTCCTTTTAATTGGTGCTGTAAAGATTGGGGGATGCAATTAATATTACTTTATGCTATAAAATGCTTTTTGACAAGTGTCATACCATATAAAAGCTACATCTTTTTTCATAAATTGAGCAAAAGGCTGGCATTTTTTTGAAAGATTAGAAATCAATTTTCTAATATAAGACACTCTGCCTTGTAGAGAATGCAATTGTTTCAAAGTCTTAGGTAGTGGCATTTCCATTATTGATTTTATTTTAGATGGATCAATTTCAATTCCTTTATGGCATATAATAAGGCCAAGAAATTTTTCAGAGGTCACACTAAAGGTGCATTTTTGAGATGTCATTTTTAGATTGAAACTCTAAATCCTATCGAATACGATCCTTAGATTGCTTATATGCTCATTTTGTATTTTTCTTTTAATGACCAAATTATCAACATAACACTCTACATACTTATGTATGAGATCATCGAAGCTGCATGTGGGGAAAATTTATGACACCACATAGAATTTAGAAATTTCTTATTTAGATGATCAAATACATCATGAAGGAGTAAACATATTATCATGAAAGATAAATATATTATCATATAATGGATTCAATCATTTAATAAAGGACTCTTAAGGCAAATGGGACTTTCATGTACCAAAGAGTTTTTCACTGAACTACATGGGAAGTAAAGTATGGTTTATTTTAAATAGGGTTCATGGTTCCTTATAAGGGCAAGCCCCTATAATTAATTACATCTTAAGAATGTAGGACCTCTTCCTAAGAATACTCTTGATTAAAAAATAAGTTATTATTTTTTATGGATTTCTAAGTTGGTTTCCAAAGAAAAGGATATGTTCGAATTTCAATTGGGAATTATCCAAAGTGAAAAGACTTAGTTTTGTAAGAAAATTGGGATTAAGTAAGAAATGCTTGTTAATATTGGGATGCCTAGTAGGCATTTCAACTATCCTATCATTAGGCTTTAAATTTTGAAATTTAATTTGAATTTAATTTGATATTTTCTTAGAAATCTAAGGCTTAGATTCTAACAGCACAAGACCAGGGTTGAAGACATACTTAAGGAGGATGCTTCAGAACCTAAGTCTATATATGCTTCTGACACAAGAAACTTGCTTGACCTAATTTTATTTTTAGGAATTATCAACTTTTCCTCTCACTTAAGGGAACAGACTTGTCCTTGACTCTTCAAGACTTATAACCCACTTGGAAGGGCTGCCAGTTAACACCATCTAGACACATTTTAAATCCATGACACCAAGTCTCATGTACGCAAGATGGTTAAACTGTTATAATTTTAGGAAAATCATCTAAGAATCTAGACTCACTCCTTAATTCCTAAGATCAATGAAATACACCTAACTAATGCACATTTTTCATATTTTAAATGTTTTTTTCCCAAGATTCATTTAAGGCCTTGGGTATGCAATTTTATGCCTAAATTCTATGCAATTATAAGTTGTCATAAGCCAAATCAATAAGAGAGAGGCAGACTTCCCCAAGAAGGCAGTCATCCTCATAGGTTAGATTCCCCTTATGTGCAATGGGTGAAGTGCCCAATTCAAGAGTTGAGAGCAATATGATAATAGGGTTCTCAACTGCTAATCATTTTTAGTTAATTTTAGGTTATCTCTAGGACTTTAACTTATATAAAATTTCAAGTTTTTTTATTTTTGTGTTTGAGTTGATTAGGTTTGAGTTGGGTAGAAAATTTAGTTTTTCTTAAGAGTGTAGTCATCCAAGCATTTAGCATAGAAAACACAACACATAAAGAAAACTAGAAAAAAAAGGTTGATTATATTACAATCCTAAAATAAATCAAGCCAATTTAATTTAAAGAAAGGCAAATTTGGTTGAGTGCTGTTGTACACCCCAGAACAAAGAGACAATGGGCAGTCGAGTATATAGCCAAACCTATAACTAAAGTTTAGATCTATGGGGGCCTTCTTTCTAGGATTGTCTCCTTCTCCAGGGACCTTCATTGGGCTTCACAGGGGACATCTACATCCATTTACTTGTAGGGTCAGCTCATATTAATTCTAGATCTCATAGATCCTAATCTAATTCTAAGCTTAAGTTATATTTTAAATTCAAAATTAAATCATAAACTTTGCAAAATAGATGTCACAAAATAACAAACAACACACAATAATTATATTTCACAATTATATGGGCTTAGTATTAGTTTCTTGCCAAGCCCAACTATTCTATTGGGCTATGCTAAGGGAATATTCAGCACCTGCAAGCAAACAACATTTATAATTTATTTATGATAGTAGTTCTTTTAAGTATAGTCCCCTGCAGAAGACAATGTTAATTATAAAAATAACGTCATACCCTTTAGACTAACAGTAATCAATCCTAACTATCTAGTCTAAAATATTACACCATAAAATAATAAAAAACATTCAACATAACAACATCACAAAATATCATAGAAAATTATTGAATGACCTAACCTAAGTATAGGGTCTATGATCTAATGATCTAGTGTGTAAATAATCAGAGTTTGTGCGGTAAGACATTGCTAAGCCTTTTTTAATTCAAGTTTTAATTTGAATTTTGAAGTTTTTTTATTTATACCTTTGGATGGTTTGAATTTAAATGATTTAATGATTGTAATTTCATCACCATTTTAGGCACATTTTATGTTAATGTTGGATTAGGTTTTCAAGAATAAAGAATACAATGAGTTCCATTTTGGGTGGAAGCTATTCTATTTAACATCCTAAGTCCTAATAGGATAAAGCCTTTATCCTATGATGAAGATTCATCCTAAAAGTCTAACTAAGATCTTAAGTATCTTAATTAATTCCTTTTAGATTCATTTAGATGATGTTATTTAAATTATGTTTGTTATTTTCATTCTTTTAAAATTTCATTCTTCTTTAAGTTTCTTTTTGATTTAATTTATTGTTCATTCCTTTTGTTAATGTTTATATTTGATATTTATTTATTATGTCAATCAAACATATTTAAGTTAATGTATTTCATTCATTTCCATTTTATTCATTAATATTATGATGTTTAGTTTAAGGTAACCTTTATGTTCGCTTTCATTTAACTAAATATTTCATTTTTTATCTTTATGCTTCATTGAAGTTATATTCATTTTATTTTTTATTTAATTTTGGAATGATTTAGTCTACTTATTACATTTGGATGTATTAATCTTATTCTTTCATTCAGTTAAAGTTAATTTTATTTATTCATTTTCATTCATGTTTGTTAACTTAAGTGAACTTACATTTAATTTTAAGGTTAGTATTATTCAATTTACTATGTTTTAATTTTATAATCCATTTGCATAATTTTTATTATCTTGAATTGATTATTCATTGATTATAACCCATTTGCATCAATGATTCCTTCTTATTTCAAATTATTTATTTCATGAAAATTTCCAATGTTTATTAATGAACTTAAGTTAAGATGATTAATTCTAAATTATGATTTCATACATTATGGAATAGTTCAATTCATTTCAATTAATTTTAAAGAAAATTATGATTATGTTATTTTAAAAGAGTTTTCTTGTATCACTTAGCATAATGTGATTTCCCTTATTCATCATTACTTAAGGAGTTTAAAGAAGGGTTATTTTCATGTGTATTAAACTTACCCTAGCTTTTATGCCATTTCAAGTTCAACTCAACTTACCCTAAAGTTCAATTAAACTTAATCTTTCATATTTACATTTATGGCCATTTTATTCCTTAATCTAAATGGACTTATGTATTTATATGTTGATGGCTTATAACGTTCAGAGATTAGAGAACTTTATATTTCAGTTTATTAATGGATTTATCATTGTTAATTTTGGAATATAATTAAATTCCACATTTTAACTTATCCATAATCCTTAACTTATGATTAATTAGGTTCCTTTACTTTTAGATTGCTTGGACATTTTTATTTAAGTGTTCATATGTCAATTATTATGTTTTAAGTTTGTATTATAGGTTTTGTAATTTTTATGATTTTTTTTATTTATTATTTTCTTTAAATTGACCAGAGGTCAATAGGGTTTCAAATTTTTATGGCAAGTGACGTTCCTTGTCAATTTAATTTCCTTAAAATTTCATCTTAATCAGATGTGTTATTTGAGATTAATTATAGTCTTAATTATTTTATTAAAACCTAAATTAAGCTTAATTTAATGAGGATCATTTAAGGGTTTTATTTTTCCTATATTCCCCTCTAGAATATGCATCCAAAGAGGATTTATTATAATTTATTTAAATTTAGGATGATTAATTGAATTAATTATTTCAATTTAAGGCCAAATTAAGTGATTTTATGATTCATTAGATTTAAGAAGTTTCAATAATTTATTTATGTTCATTAGGATGTGTTATGATGATTTAAAATGATTTAATCATTTTCCATAATTTATTTTACCAAAATTTGGGATTATAGTTTGAAATTTATTTTATTTAGATTTATTATACAATAAATTATGAAAAATTCACCTAATTTGTATCTTAATATCAATTTCAATTCCCCAAAGTCTCAAATAATTTTGATCAATAGTTTAGGATTAATTTAGCATTAAAATTTATCATTCAAACCTAAATTAATGTAAAAATACTCAAAATTAATTGGGATTTTAATTTTAATGGATTTCTCTAATCCATAAGGCCTAAATTTCTAATTTTTGGAGTCATATTTGATTTTTTTGTGATTTTTGGAATTTTCTGGAATTTTTCCTTAATTCTTTTTAAATAAAAAACCATAATTTTGTATTTATTTGGGTCAGAACCACGTGGATTTGACATGGAGTTGTTTTACTCATGGCATCGTGTCATTCATTCATGCAGGATCCATGTGGATCCCACGTCAAGATGATGGCCCATTCGCATTTTGATTTGGTCTGTCTAATCGAAGATTGGATGGCTTCAATTGAATGTCTCAGTACATTATCTAGGTTTCTTATAAAGGTTTAATAAAATGGTCATGCTAGATCTCAGTCGTCCATCCTTTTATAAAAGGAACATACTACGAAGATTTTACCTCCTATGGCAATAGTGGATGCCAAGAGCTGTCCATTATTTTTAAATGATATTTGATGATCCAACTATTGAAATTGCTCAATTTCAATTTCAAAACCATCAGTGAATGAAATGGAATGAATCTATACAGATTGATCTCCCTTGAGGTCAACTTTGTTTAAAAAATGACCAAAATCAAAAGCTCAAAGGGTGACGTTGATGACATACCTCAACTCCAATAGCCTTCGATGATAGGATTGACTTGAACACCTTTGGAATGATGTGACAAAGTTGTGGGAGGAAGGAATTAGATTGCCACCTTATTGATGGCTTCTAGACCAACTCACGAATGGTTTCCGGTGACATTTGTCATTTTTTGGCTTCTCAGTAGAGAGGGGATTTGAACAAGGTCGTGATCATCTTCATTTTAGATGGGGAAGGTGATGGAAATGTCAATTTTGAGTGAGATATTCTCTCTTGGGGTTTGCCATTAGAGGTTGAGCCTCTTATCTCTCCTTTTTTTTTCCCTTGGTCGGTCATAGCTAACTTATGTCTTTGGAGGCTAGCTCCAACACTCTTCAGATGTTCCACAACTGTCCCAAGATGAAGAGGTGGAATGGTTAGAGAAGCTTATTTGTCACTTTGCATTAATCTTTTCCATGGCATATTCCCCTTCTTTTTCCTTGACTTGGGCTTAATTAAGTTGCTTAAGATTGGCTGAAAATCTCTCTTAACCCATGCTAGGATGAGTTTAGATAGGTTTGAATAGGTTTAGTTCCAATTTAAATTCATTTGGTGATTAATCTTTGAATTAGATTTAATTTAAATTTCAAATGCTTTAGTCACTTTCCTTTTCATTAATTGGTTTTAGATTTTGGTTTAAATCATCCTTGATTATCCATTAGATGATTAGGAATTGAATTAACCCATGCCACATGAGGGTTTAATCCAATTCCAAGTCAACTTTAAATGGATTAAGTTAAATTTGGTTGTCAAATGACTAATTTTAACTCAATTAAGTTATTTCCACACTCCAATTATATTTAATCACATGTGTGAGATGATTTTGAATGATTAATTTCATTTAATTTGAAGTGGATTTCAATTTTGACCCATTTGACCCAAATTGGGCTTAACGAGTTAAGTTAGGGTTCATTTAGGTCAAATGACCAATGATAGATTGGTTTATGTTCAATAATCATTTTCAAATGATTTTGAGCAATTGATTTGGGTTGATTTGAGTTTGATTTGGGTTTGAACCAAATAAGACCCATTTAGGCCCATTTAGGTCAAATGACCTATTTAGCCTAATTAAAGCCATATTGGACTTGCATTCTTTTAGATTCATGTTTAAATATATTCATATTATCATCCAAATCATTTGGAATAATTTTATTTGATTAAATTTTGGTGGGTTGACCTTTGACTTTATGGGACCCACATAAGTCAAACTTCTGTTTGGAAGGTTGACCATTTTGACCTTGATTTGGGTTTAATTTAATTTAATTTACTTTGATATGATTTTGTTTTATTTTATTTTAATTTATTTTGATTTAATTTGAATTCTTTAGGTTTATGTGATTTTCTAACTTTTTTAAGGTAATTAGGTTTAATTTTCTAAATTATCTTAACCTAAGTTTAATTGGATTTAGGTTTTAATTCATATGTGTTTAATTTGGAAGTTCACTTTTATTTGAGGTTGGTGTCACCTAAACCCAAGAAGAAATGCACTAAGCTACCAAGTATAGTGCCATATGTGCTTAATTAGGAGGTTCCTAATTACTAATTTCAGAAATGATGTTAACCTCATCCAAAAATGAGGTCAACAATGTGAGTCATCACCCTCTAGTAAGTGGCACCCACATTTTTCAAGCTAAATGACATTACTTTGAAGCAATACATATCGATTTTCATGTGGAAGGATGCATACTTCTCATCTTCCAGAACCATTTTAATTTGATTATAGCCTAAAGATCCATCCATGAAGGAGAACATATCATATTTGGACGTATTATCCACCATGAGTTTTGGGTTTGGGTAATGAGAAATCATCTTTTTGCATGCTTTATTTAAGTCTCAAAAATCATTGCAGACTCAGATCTGCCAATTTTTGTTTCTTATTGGGACAATATTAGCAATCCAGTCAACATACTTTTCTTCTCAGATGAGCCCTATTTCGATGAGCTTTTTAGTTTCAACGATTACTTATTCTTCAATTTCTAATCACATTCACCTTGATGCTTGCTTTTCTCATTGTACATTAGATTTAATAGCTAGTTTATGTACAGCTACGTCTGGCGATAAGGCTGACATTTCACTATAAGTTCATGCGAAGCAGTCTTTATATTCATAAATTTAGTGCTTTTAATTCTTCCAATCTTTTTGATGTGAGGTTAGCACTAACAAATGTTAGCATAGGCTCTTCTTAAGTACTTAGGTTAATTTCCTAAGTTCATCAATCATGGCTTAATTGCCATCTTCAAATTCTTTTGGGGCTTCTTTGAGTTCAATTATTAATTCATCTTCAAGCACATTTTAGTTCCTTTGTGAGGTATCTCATTGTAGATTTATGGTATTGAAAGGGATTGCTTCTTTATCGGATACGGTATAGCATGAGCTTGTTGAGAAATTTGATGAGAGAATATATCCTAATCCCCATATAGTAAATTTTCCATATCTTATGGGACTCTGAACATTATCCCTTTCCAAAGCCTTTTGAACAATCGAGCTTGTGTATTCGATTGTGATAGTTGGACATTATTTTTGATTGACCACTTTAGAGTTGATGAAAAGTATTGAGGAATAATGATTGAATTGTCTTCTTCCTTAAAATAATCTTCTTCAAATGGTTCTTGCATGGGATTTGTGATTTTCCTTTCAACTTTATAGAAGAGAATTCCATGATCCTCTTATAGGAGAAACATAAAAATGTTTTTAATAGTTTTATTTCTTCTTTCCTTGGAATTGATAAGTCTTTTATATGTGCTTTTGGTACTAACATTATTTTCATAGCTTTATCAGAGATTTGAGACTCATATAATCTTATTATAGAATTGCATGTTTTTTATAATTATTTGGTCATGCTATTGGTACTAGCCTCTTTTTTATTTTGACTAGTTGAATCCCTTCTAGATACCAATTTATCTTCATCCACTTCAGTATCACTATCAAGGTGGCAAATTACCTTAGGTTATTTTGATTAATTTTACTTTTGGAATTTCCACTCTTTAACATTAGTTTGATTGGTAGAGTTTCTTTCTTTTAGGCGTTAGACCTCTTCAACCTTCTTAATGATAAAGTATTTGGCATCATCGTAGATCTCGATTTCATGTATCAGGAATGGATTCATGTCCCCATCAATTTGATGCTCTTCACCATTTTGGATATATTTCATGCATTGATGAAAAGCAGATTGTACAATACCATACTCATGAATCCATGGCCTACTTAGGGGGGTGCCTCATATGCAACTTTGGCCTCGATTATATAAAATTTAGCTTTTAAATATAATTATTTGAAGCATATGGGCAAGATAATAAACCCAAAGGTTTGTTTCCCTTGTTCATTGAAACCTAGTAAAAATATTATGCTCTTGTCGAGGTACCCAGCATCCAAAGCTAGTGCCCTAAGTGTCTTTGTAGTCAAAAGATTGAGTCAAGCACCTAGGTTAATCAACACTCTCTTTGCACATGTAGATTTAATTTCAACTGTAACATAGAAAGGTCTATTATGCTTAGCCGTTCTGAGCAATAATTCTTTATTGTTGAAAGTAATAGTTACTGGATTTTGCAAGATAAGATCTTTTTTCATACTCTCTTTAGCAAAGAATGCTTCATATTATTCTGGACATTGAAAGGCTTTTATTAAGATCTCTCTTATATCCTGGGATAGCAAGAGAGCATCATATATACTTAATAGAGCAGGAAGCTTGCATAAGTGTGCCAGAACGTTGTAGTTTGCCCTTATTTTGGTAGACTTTTGGGATTTAGTTGGTGGTGGAGGTAAGACATCCTCATTAATTTGGATTTCTTTGTCATTTTCTATAGCTTTTTATTATCAAGGTGTAGGAATATCTTTTCAACTCTTTAATTGCATATGTATTACTTCTTTTTCGAGCTTTCTTCATCAAAAGAAGTTTTTCAATTCTGTAACTCTTTGGAGTTCCCAGAGTCTTCATGATTTTTAGAACTACTACATAATTCATGGCATAGCTTCTTAGAGACTGGCTTGATTTTTCATTTGATAGGCTTTGCTATGGGAAAACATAGTTCTTCTTCAAAATCAATTAAAATTGTAATCATACTTATCATTCGATATGTTTCTTTTACAACTTTTTCTTTAGGCTCTTCTATGTTAAGCTGTAAATGGTGCATAAATTCCTCCAACATAACCGATCTTCAAAGAGGTTATTCATACTCTTCTAGAGAATCTATAATTTTTTATATTTTGAATTTTTGTTTTTGAGCTTTCTTATTCTCTCTTAATTTATGAGGTTTTGATGCAGGGGGCCTATCATTTTTCATTTTCTCTTTCATTTTGAATAAACATTGCTCCCCAATTAGAAGAAGTATCTTGGGATTGATTTCAGATTTTAGGGCATTCGTCCATCGAATGCCTTCTATAGCTAAAACAATATTGATCATTCTTTTAGTTTTCTTTGAAATGAAAGTTTCCCAGCCATCTCCTTCTTCTGCTTGTACTTATGGAGTTTTTTTATCTTTATTTGTGTCCAGAGTCTTGCTCGACTCGACTTTCTCATTCGATTGTGCCATAACAACGCTTACCTTTTCCTTTTTAGTATTCACTATGACACTATCTAACAAGGTAAGTTCTTAATTTTAATAGCTTTTCTCAACCCAATTGTTGAGAACAAAACAATCTTCAATCAGGTGACTTATAAGCCTATGGAAGAGACAATAGTTGGGGAATCGACCTTATCTACTTGATCTAGTCAACACAACACTGAAAAATGTAATGAGTACATTCTCTATTAGCAATACATTCTCTCTTAAATGAGTACTGCTTAGCCATCTTCTCCTTAAGGGTTGGTACTCTTTTCTTTTCTTCTATTTGCTTTGTGGCCGATTGTGAAGTTGATGCTCCTCCATTTCCCTTTTTGGCTACTATAAATGTGAATGGTGTATTCATATCGTTCTTCTTGGATCCTTGCAGCTTTGATTATTTTCCTATTCCTTATTATTATAACCCAAATTAAGTCATTTTTGTTTGGACAACCTTTCAAACTTGGCTACGTGATCTAATAATTATCGGAATGTATTAATTGTGGTCTCGACAAGGTATGAGGCCATTTGATCATCAATATTTCTCATAAGGAGTTCCACTGCATGCTTTTCTATGAGCTGCCAATCACACCTCATGCTTAGGTTCCTCCATTTGGTAATATATTTAGTGACACTCTCATCCTTATTTCTTTTTTCTAAGGTAATATCTACAATTGTTACTTTCTTTATTGCACCAGCAAATATCTTGATAAAGAGTGCCTCTAACTGAGTGAATGATTTTACTGAGTCGTTAAGTAACTCAGCATACCATTCAAAGACTATATGAGTAAGGCTACAGATGAATTGATGTAGTAATAAAGCATCATTTTCATCGGTGTTTCTATATGATGCTTTAAATTGAGCCACATGTTATCATGGATTTTCTATGCCAGAGAAGGTATTGAACTTCAGCACTACGTATCCTTTAGGATACTGTATTTAATCATACTCTACTGGATATGGTCATCCATTTCCTACCAGCTATTCGACAGTCTCTAAAGCGATAATTGCTTTAACCTTTTGACTTATAAGATCTTCCACATGGGACTTGGTAAAAATATCTGCTTCCTGATGGATATTTATTGTAGCCTCTCTTGGGGCTTCATTCCTTTGTGTTGGGATTGTTGGCAAGTTAGATGTAGTATTTTCTATACCATCAGTTTTACCCATCGGATTGCTCATTTTTGAAGGATTCCTTGGAGGCATTCACCATAAGCTAACCAAATAGCTCCTTCATTAGCCGGTTCATTTCGTTAAGGTCAGGTGTTGAGATGACTGATCTCTTGATCTCTTTGCTATAATTGAGAACCCATTTGTCATTGTAACCTTGTTACGAATCAGCTAGCTACTCCATCACCTCAACCTCTACTCAATCATCATCTTTAGGTTGTTGGTGATTAGGGTTCTCTTGGTGTCCCCTTTATCTTATTATTCAGGCACCACATTTCTATTTCATAAATGTGTGTCGACAATACAAACAGTTTCAACCTCCATGTGATCAATATCGTCACTACTATGGAGGTCTAAGATTGATTGCTCTCCATTAGTTGGGAAGCCCTTATGTTCTTAGAAGAGTTGATTTTCTTCTTCATCATCTATTGGTTGACTTTTTTAGACCAGCATTTCCAATTGATGATGGAAGATTTAGTTCCTTCATCGTCTAGTGGTGTGAGCCAATGATTGAGGATTTGGGGTTCATTTGGTACCCAAATATATTGAGACCTCCCAGTGTTGGAACTCTAGGAACATATCCCATATAACACACTCTGGTGTTCAACAGATGTATGTTATGATTATTGGGACCTTTTGACAACTGGCCGCTTAGTATCTTTGTGTCTAAGGGCTTGTTATCGATGTTCACCGAATATGATGCTTGTTGACTTAGAGTCTTGTTATAAATTAGCATGATATTTTTTAAATATTCTTACCTCTTTTAAGATAAGAGTTTGTGGGGTTGGCTACCTGACTCACCAACTTCTTATTTTTCTCTTAAAGTTTCTATCTATAACTACCTTTAGAACCTTGTAAATTTGGAGGAAATGGATTTCTCCTTGAGCAATTAATTTTGCAAATAGGGATGTATATGCTTATCATAGAATGACTTCTTCATTGCTCCTCCTAGGCTATTTCTTTTGAGCCATTGGAGTGGATTAAATTTATTTTTGGTGGGTATATTTGCTTCCATCAGTGGGTCAAATTATTGTTCAGCATGTACGGAAATCCAACAGCTCTATGGAAAACATTATATTTTCTACGAGCCCTCCAAGATGTTTTGATGCCTGAGGAAGCACTTCACAGTCATGAAAACCCAGGGCAAACGTAGCATCATGTGGGGTATGTGGTGTTTTAATTTGGAGTTGATGTGGATACCATGCAGATCTTTGGGGATAGTTATTGAAGTGATCTGGTATGACATTTAGATATGATGTACCATCTCAAAAGATGGAATCATCACCGTATAATAGACCTAATTACTTAATAAGGACTCATAAGGCAGATGGGTCTACGTATATACTAGAGATCTTTCCCATACTTTACATAGAAAAGTAAAGAAAGGTATATTTTAAACTATGTTATTTAGTTCCCTATGGAAGCAAGCTCTCATAGTTAATTACATCTTAGGAAATAAGGATTTCTTAAGAAAACTTACGATTAAAGTAATCAATTAATTTCTCCAAAGATTTTAAGGTTTGACTATCAAAGGATTAGGTATTTTTTTTAAAATTAAGTGGAAAAGTTCAAGTGGAAAGACTTATTTTTAGATTCCAAAGGAAGATGAGTAAAGAGCAAAGAGCACTCATGATACTAGGAGGCTTAGTAAGTGCTCTAATCTATCCTATAGTGAGGCTTTATATGTTTGAAAGAGAGAGTTTATTTTGGTTTAAGTTAAAATTTTATTAGAATGCTAGGGCTTATAATCCATCAACACAAGATTGTGGAAATGTTTAAGAGGTGAGGACTTATACTCATAGCCCGAGGGAAATAAGTAGCCTCATAACATGTATCTAGAGTACTTTGGCACAAACTAATAGCTCAACCTAAATCTAATTAAAAAATAGGATATCATGGTTTACCTCTACAAGAGAGGATAAACCCATCCTGACTCTTCTAGACTTACAACTGCCTGGAGTGCCCGTTAGAAAACACCTATGCTTTAAATCCATGTAGGTCAATCTTATGTAAGTACAAGATATTTAGGATATTATTTAATTGAGAAGGGAAACTAAAGTCTTAAACTCACTCTCTAAGAGACTAGATCATGATTGGAATGAAGACATGACTTAGACTAATGCAAATTTTATCATCTTTTAGATCATTTTTGACATAATTATTTGGACAAAGGCTTTAGGACAATTATGCCTAAATGCATAATGAAATGGGGTTATTGGCTAAATCAGCAAGAGGAGCTGTTCTCCACTACAAGGGATGCTCTCAAAGGTCAATCATTCCCCTATCATGCAAGAGTGGAGACCCTCCCTATTCAAGAGTGAACTAATATGGTATGCATGATGTTAGACATTCAACATTCAGCTAAGGGGTTGCTAAATCTTATAATTATCTTGATTGTGGAGCTTTAGAATTGAAGAAAATATGACAACACATAAAGTTTAGGAATATTTTATTTAGATGACCAAATACGGCATTAAGGAATAAAAATATTATCTCAAAAGATAAACATGCTTTCCTATAATAGATTTGATCATTTCAATAAAAGACTCCTAAGGATAATGGATCTTTCGTGTACCATAGAATTTTCTCCTGAACTACATGGAAAAGTAGAACATGGTTTATTTTTACCTAGGATCATTGTTCCCTATAAGGCAAGCCTCTATAGTTAATTACATCTTAGGAAGGGTCTCTTCCTAAGAATACTCTCGATTAAAAATATAAGTGATTATTTCTAAAGACTTCTAAGGTAGCTTTCAAAGGTTTGATTTTTGGAAATTCAATTAGGAGAGATCCAAATTGGAGAGAATTATTTTCAAGAGTCAAATGGGAGAAAGTAGCAAAATTCTATTGATACTGGGATGCCCAATAGTCATTTCAACTATCCAATGGTTGGGCTTCAAATTTGGGATTTAATTTTAGATTTTAAGTTATCATTTTCTTATAAATCTGGGACTTAGATTATAGCAGCACAAGACTGCATAGATGCTTAGGGTTGAAGACTTATTCTTAAAAAGAATGCTTCAAAACCTAGTCTATAGGTGCTTCTAACACATGTTCTCGACCTAATTCTATCTCTGGATATCATTGGCCATTCTCCTCACATGAGGGAACTAACATATCCCTGACTCTTTTGGACTTATAACCCGCATAGAGAAGGCTGCCAGCTAACACCAACTAAGTGCATTTTAAATTTATGAACCCAAGTCATATGAATGCAAGATGGCTGGGTTGTTGCATTTTTAAGAAAGGAATCTATGAACCTAGACTCACTCCCTAATCCTTAAGATCATGTAGGGTATGAAGATGCATTTAACTTATGCATATTTTTTAGATTTTTATAAATTTTGACTCAAATTCATTTTAGGCCATAGGTATGCAGTTTATGCCTAATGTTATGCAATCAAAAATGGTTATGGGCCAAATCAATATTAGAAGGCAGGCTTCCCCATGAAGCTGTCATCCTCATAGGATAGATGCCACTTATGTGCAATGGGTGAAGTTACCCAATTCAAGGAATTGAAGACAATATGATTTCATGATTTCAAACTTAATTATTTCTAATTGATTTTATGTTGTGTTATAGCTAAGGCTCTAGCTTATGTGATGTTTTGAGTTTCATTTATTTTTATGTTTTGATTGATTTAGTTGGGTAAAAATTTATTTTATCCTATGATCCTACGTCCAGACATTCATTCACAACACAAACACAGCACAAAAAGAAACCTAGAAATGCATGATGTTTCTATTGCGCACCCAAAATAAATTAAGCCAAATTAAATTAATAAAAATAGGCCAATGCGGTCGGGTACCGCTGTACACCCCAAGAAAGAAAAATGAGCAGCCGAGTTCTGCCCTTATACAACCCGGCCTAGAACTACAAGTTTATATCTATGGGTCTTCTTTCTAAGAAAGTCTCCTTCTTCAGGGACATCCATCGAGCTCCATAGGGGACCACTTCACCATCTCCTGGAAGGGTCAACTTCTGCTAATCCAAGACCCCATAGATCCTAACCTAATTCTAAGCTTAAGTTTATATTTTTAAATTCAAAAAAGAAATCTTAAGCCCTGCAAAATAGATGTTAAGAAACACAAACAACACACAACAGTTATATTTCACAAACATACGGGCTTAGCATTAGTTGCTTGCCAAGCCCACCTATCCTATGGACTATGTTAAAGTATTTTTTAGCACCTGCAAGCAAAGAATAATTTTATAATTTTTTATTTATGACAGCGATCCCTTTAACATAGTCCCTTGCAAAAATAGTGTTAATTCTAAAAAGAGCACCCCACCATCCAGTCTATCGAGCAAACAAGCCTATGCATCCAGTTTTAAGCAATACACCACACAAACATGTGAAGTACAGCACAACATATCACAAAAAATTAAAGAAAATCACAAAACAATCTAACCTAGACCTAGAGTTCGTGACCTAAATGATATAGGGTCTGTAATAGAGGGGTTTGTGTGGTAAGGCTGTGCTAGGCTCCTTTAAGTTTAAGTTCCAATTTAAATTTTGAATTTTTTTAATTTTTACCTTTGGATGGTTTCAATTTAAATGGTTTAGTGACTTATTTCCCATTTTTTATGTTCATTTTATTTGGTTAAAGTAATGTTTTAGGTTTTCAAGAATGAGAAATAGAATGAATTTTATTTTTAGGTGAAACTCATTTTATTCCACATCCTAAATCCTAATGAAGTTTTTAAAATGTCTAACTAAGATCCTTAAGTATCTTAATTAATCCTTTTGATGTTACTTATGTATGTGATTATATTCTTTCATTTATAAAATGTTGATTTGGTTTGATCCTTAACATAATATTATGTTAATTTAAATCATGTTATTTAGTTCATTTGAATTAATTTACTTAAATTAATTTGGTTTGTTTTATGTGGTTTATATTAAAATTTTATGTTGTCTTGTTAGATTAAGTTATTAAGTTATATTGATTTAGTTTATATTGTAAGTTTATGTTAAATTATGTTGATTTAGTTAATGTTGGATTAACCTAATGTATTTAGTTTAAGATTTATATTCACTTTTAGTTAAATTTCTAATTAAGTTTGATTTGAATTATTTCATTTGTTTAAGACATTTAGATTTGAGATTTGGATTAAGTTATCTTAGTCTCATTTACTTAAATCTAAATAATCTTAAGACTTGAATTCATTTTTAGATTAATTAAATTAGAGATTAATGATTTTTGAAAGTGTTAATGGTTTTCAATTCTTAATTTAACTAAATTAGGAGTTTTATTAACTGTAGGTTGAGATTGATCAATTTCTTAACTTAGGATTTTTAGATCAGTTCCTTAGTAGTTTTCTAATGTTTGATTAAGATTGATTTGAGTCACCATTTAATTTAATGGATTAATCAATTTCCTTAACCCAATTTTTGATTAACATTGACCTAAAGATTTAGAAATCTAACAACTCCTAAACCAGAGATTAATTGGGATTAAAAATTTTCTAGCAAGTGGGGTTACATGCTAATTTCAAATATCCAAAGTTTTACCCTAATCATATTTGTAATTAGGGTTTTAATTATTTCATTAAAACTTAAATTAAGCTTAATTCAATGGGATTCAGTTAAGGATTTTATTTTTGATGGATTCCTCACTTAAATATGTTTCTAATGAGGGTTCATTGATAATTTTTGGATCATTGGTTGATTTATTATGATTTAATTAAGTTCTAGTTAATTATTTGAATTATTTAATTCATTTAATTGGTTAATTAAGCTAATTTGTGAATTATTAAGTTCAAATGAGTTTTAATGATGTTTTAGAGTTCACTAAGGTTTATTAAGTTGGTTTAAGGTTGTTTAGATCATTTCCATAAATTAATTCAATTAATTTTAAATTATTTAATTAAATTAAGGGTTTAATATTAAAAATTCCATTTCTCATAAAGTACAGTGAATTAAATAATTAAAACTTTTTACAAGGTTTGTTTTAAGGTTAATTTCATTTTCGCAAAGTTTCATCTTAATTGGATTAATGGTTAGAGAGTAATTAGGGTTTCATGTTTTTCAATTAAACCCAAATTAAGCTAAAAAGACCCAATAAAAATTGGAGGATTTTAATTTTTATGGATTCTTCTCATCCAGACAAATCCATATAGAGTTTATTTGAATTTTTCTTATTTTTATTTATTTTTCTATGAATTTTAGAAATTTATGTTAATTTTTATTAATTTTTAAACTATTATTTAATGGTATTTAAGTGACGGGGTCCACGTGGTAAGACATGCCACATGTCACGCTGATGTGGCATCTCTGCCACGTGGCATTCCTCCATTGGTCCATACAGGATCCCATGTGGCGCTGCGTCAAAAGTGCACCACGCGAGATGATCCAGATCAATCCCGCTGTCCTTAAGGAGTTTAAATCAGCTGGTCCGATGTGATCAGAGCTGTATGTTCCTTTCAAAAGGAACGGACGGCAGAGATTTTGTGCCCTACCCGACCTGCATAAACTGAGAGCCATTGATAAGTTTTGGCTAATTTTTTACGATCTAGGCAATGAAGTCATGTGATTTCAATTGCAAAATGATCGCCAATCAATTTCCTATCAATCTATATGGCTTGATCTAACTTGAGATCATGTTTTCTTCATAAAGTACTAAGGCCAAAAAACTAGCAGAAAAGGGGAAGATCGTTAATGTCATATCTTTGTTCCTTCACTTTCAAGCTGAAGGATTGATTCATTTTTCTTTGGAACTCCAAGAAAAGTTCATGTGCCAAAAAAAAAATGGATTCTCCTCTCTTAGATTTGTTCCTTGGTTGAGTTGAAGTTATATCCATCGGCCTTGATGGTTCACCCCCTCGCCAATGATTTGGGAGGTGGGGAATGATTCGTTTCCCCTTGGTTTTTAGTGGTGAAGGTGATGGAAGGCTTATCTTGGCTTGTGGAGGGCTCTAGGTGTAAAAATCCCCCTTGGTTATGAGGCTCTCTCCTTTTCTTTCCCTCTCTTGGTTAGCTAGGATGATGGAGAGATCTTGGAATTTAGCTGCCACCCTCCATTTTGCCTTAAAAGTGTTTTTTTGGATGAAGAGGTGGGGAGGTGATGAGGGCAAAAAAAATTTTCTCATTCCTTTTTGTTTTCTTTTGCTCATTCCCTTTGTATTTTAGTATGAAGTGATTAAGGGGCTCAATTAGGATCTAATCAAGTTTATTAAAAAGCCCTAATTAAATCCCAATTAATTTCATAAGCTTTAGTTCAAATTTGAATTTAATTAGTATTGGAATTAATCTTATGTGCACATCCCCTAATTATTTGTTATTCACATTTTGGATTTAGATTTATATCCTTCTGTATTGTTTATTTAATGATGGAATCCATTTTAATTTATTTGGGGTTGAATTGATTTGAATTTCTTCATTTTATTTAACTCACTTAACCCAATTTGGGTTTAATGAATTAAATTTTAATTCATATGGGTCAAGTGACCAATTTGACTAAATTAAAACCAATGGGGAATTGGGTTATGCTCAATTATCATTTCCAAATGATTTGGGACAATCAAATTGGGTTCATTTTGATTTTCTTTAGATTTGAGTTCAATATGACCCATTTAGGCTATTTTGACTTAAGTGATTTAATTAGCCTAATCTAGGTCTAAATGAATTCAAATATCTTTAGAATTATGATCAAATATATTTATTTGACCCCTTAGAAAATTTTGAATAATTTAATTTGATCAAATTCTGAGTGGGTTGACTTTTGACTAGTTGGGACCCACTAAGTCAAACCTATGTTGATTAGGTTAGACTTTGGATTAATTTTTGGATTGTCATTTCAATTTTCTTTTAATTTTGATCTGATTAATTTTGATCACTTTAGTTAATCCAAATTAATTATTTTGGTGAAGTCCACATAAGTAAACTATAGTGGAAATTCCTTAGGATACTAAGTATAGCATCCTAAGCATTGAATTAATCTCTTATTTGAAATTAGAAAATCTTAATTATTAGTTTCAAGATTCACAGTAACTTCATTAAAAAATAAGGTCAACATTAATTATATCCTAGACTTTAGAATAATATTATGAATTATTTTAAATTCAATTATGAGTTATTAATTGGAGCAGAAAAATTAATTTTTTCCTAAAGAGCTGTGGTGTTTATTTTTGTGTTGGTGATGTTAGGTGCTTGTGTGATTCATGTGTGTTTATGTGAGGGGACACCATGTAGATCCACAAATGTACTCATTAGGGTGATCGGGTATGACATTAAGGAATAGCATACTATCTCAAGAGATAAAAGTCATTATCCTATAATGGACCTAATCACCTAATGAGGACTCCTAAGGCATGATGGGACTTCAAATGTACCAGAGATCTTTCCCCTACTTTACATGAAAAAGTAAAGTAGGGTTTATTTTAAGCCAGGTTCCTTAAGTTCCTTATGGAGGCAAGCTCCCATAGTTAATTACATCCTAAGGAATGAGATTCCTTAAGAATACTATCGTTTAAAGTAAATGATCGTTGTCTCTAAAGATTTCAAAGATAAGCTATCAATCAATTGGTTATTTTTATAAAATCAAGTGTGATTGATAAAAAGAGAGAGTTATTATCGAAACCAAAGAGAGATGAGTATGAGATACTCATGATACTAGGAAGCCTAGTGAGCATCCCAAACTATCCTATGGTTGGGCTTTATATTTTTGAAATTGAGGAGAATTATGTGTTTCAGTTGAATTTTTATTAGAAATCTAAGGCTTATAATTCCACAATACAAGATTGTAGAAATGCTTAAGAGATGAGGATTTATGCTTATAGCCCCAAAGGGAAACAACAACCTCAGATCCTAAATTTAGGGACCTTTGTCGAGGGCCAAAGCATGACCTAAATCTAAGGGGGAAATGGGTATATGGTTTACCTCCACAAGAGAGAGTAAACCACCCAACTATTGGGCTTACAACCGCTTGGGGTGGCCGCCAACTAACTCCTCCTATGATTTTAAATATATGTAGGCAAGTCTTATGCTTTGCAAGATGGCTAGGTTGTTATTTATTTAGAAAAGAAACTAAGTCCTTAAACACACTCCCTAAGAGACTAAATCATGAAGGGCATGAATAATGACTTAAATCTAATGCAAATTTTGTCAAGTTTTATTTTGATTTTTGGACATTTTTATTTGACACGGGCTATAGGATTTTATATGACTAATGCATGAGAAAATCAGTTATGGACCAAAACCAGAAAGAAGGAGGTGTATTTCCACCATGGCTCTTTAAAGGTCAAGCTATTTTCTCTAGGCAAAGGTGGAAGCCCTCCATTGGCAAGAGTGAGACAATATGATTTATGCATGATATGAGACATACAACATTCAGCTAAGGGGTTGCTAAATTTTTTTATTATCTTGATTTATGTCCTAGGCTTTAGGTAAGGTTATGAATTATTTAGTTTAATTTTGAGTTAATTAATCAGATAGAAAATTTATTTTTTTTCTAAGAGCCTAATCTCAACCAGGCCATCAACAATCGTCAAACAATTAAGAAACTAGGAAAATCATGTCATCCTAATTTCACAATTATAAGCAAAATATTTATCAATTTATAAAATCAGCGCAAAAGAATAAGAGGGTGACGTAGTCGGGTTCCACCGCACAACTAAAAAAAGAAAGTGGGTAGCCGAGCTCTACCCTTATACAACCCATATTAATGAAAGAATAAATTACAATTAAAATGAATTCATGTTATGGGGGTCTTCATTCTTCATTCTTCATTTCTTTATTTTTTTTTCATTTTGATTTGCTTCTTTTCTTTCTTCTTTTTGGTTTGACTTAGGATATGGTTGCTCCAAAGGCATCAGCTGGTTCATAAGACTTGGTCTTATAACCAATGTTCATCCTATTCCCCCATAACATTCATTCCAAATCTTAATTACAAAATTTACATCAAAATGGGAAAGGTAAATCTAACTTAACATGTAAAACAATGGTTAGCTAATCATACCACACAACCCAAGCAATTATATGACTAATTTGGACTTAGCACCCCACACATGGGTAACCAAGTCCACCTATCTTAATTTGCGTTATGCTTAGCGGTATAAGCAACCTGCACAGTAAAAAGTATTTATATTTTTATTACAATGCCTCTTAAGCACAACCCCCTGCAGAAAACATGATTAGGCTAAAATGACCCTATTAGCTAGTCTACGTGCATACACCCTAACACCTAGTCTAAAATAATACATCATAAAATAAAACATTCATCAAACCATGCACCGCCCTAACCTAAATCTAGAAATGGTGACTTAGTCAAATGTGTGTGCCATTTAAGGCTTATGTGGCATGCCTTAGTAGGCTTTAAGGTTGGAATTTTCTAACAGTAAAAATTTTAATTTAGATGATCATTTCATTTCAAGTGATTTAGTTGATTTGTCAATTTTAGTTGGTGATTTGATTTGGTTTGAATGAACCTACACTTTCATCCCTACCTTGCACTTCTAAGGTAGATTAAGTAATGAATTTCCTTTAGTGAATGGTTTATTATGTATTTTTAATTAACCCTAAGTTTGGATCTATTCTAAATAGCCCTATTCAATAAGAAAGACTTCTTAGGATTACTTAGGGTGAATTACTATCACATAACACACAACCATTCATTTCTTTCCACCATGTATACCATGCATATGAATAATCCTAAGCATACCTATACATGTAATGCAAATCTTAGCACACTTTGATGATGAATGCAAAGAGATATGATTTGAAAATTTAGATATTCTATTTATTAATTGGATTATTAATGCATGTCTTTATTATATAGAAAAGAGGGATTTCTCATCCATTAACTAAATGCACATCCACATGTATAAAAGATATAAGCGAGTATGGTGCTATTATTTTCAATACCAGGGGCGTAAGGTACAAGACCTACTTAGGGCTACTTAAAGTCTCGCAGCCCCGGGATGTCCAGAATGATATACCACTTTTCTTAGATACATGTAGATGTACAAAAAGAATCAAATGAATAAAGAATCATGAAAGAGATAATGTTTGATTTAGTTATATGATTTACATATGTAATATGAAGATCCTCCCTAAGTCTTAATGTAGAGATGCATAAGAATAGATTTAGATAAGTGTTGTGTTCTTTTCAAATGAACTATACATTTGCAAATCCTATGTGAATCCATATTAAGAGAAGGAAAGAAAACTTCATAATACACATCTTATGCTATAATCACATGCAAGCCTATAAATATTTATAACTAGCATCACCTCATTTATAATCTTTGATTTATAAGTTTTAAAAGATAATTTTTGGTTTAATAGTGATAATAGCTACTCATATTCTTAATTTTGTCGAACACATGCAAATTGACATAAAAGAAAACATTTGATTTAATTAATTTTTAAAAGAGATGAATGCATGATTTCATATGGCAAATAATATTTAGCATAATTGGAAAGAAATAAAGGAATGTAAGTATATGACTTCATTCACCCTAATTAATTCCTAAGGACAATCATTTAAAATGAATCAAAATTCTTTAAGGAGATTTTTTTTTTGAATTTTATTTGATTTAGGAAATAATGAAAAGGGTTTGCTAGTCCTAACCTATTCCCCTCCTATGTATGAATTTGTTTGGTTTAATTTAGAATAATTAGGTTGATTTTATGTTTTGATTAGGTTAAAGTATGAATTATATCCATTAATTACCCCTTACCTATACCACTTTATCTTAATTATCCAAGTAATTATGAGCTAACATATGATATGCAACCACATGGAAATTAAATAAGTAATGAACCTAAAAAATTAAGGGGGCCTAATGAAATTGGCTTACAATTATTGATTAATTAAGCTAAAGGGTTTGATTAAGTACTTTTATAACTCTCCTACATATGTAGTTTGATTTGAATTTCATTTAGAATTCCCCTAGGTTATTAAACACCTAAGAATCTACCCAAGAATTGAATGATTGAGTTCTAGAATGATTTGGTTTTGAGTTTGATTAATTAAACTATATAATGAAGTGATTAAGCCATTGATTAATTGCAAATTGATTAAGTGTTATCCAAATGAAATAAACTTAAGGGAAAAGATTGGAAAGTATGTTCTAAACTCATTTCCTATGTCCATTCACCATTTCATAATGATTAACAAGTTTAATTAATAAATTCTTCACATTTTATCATGCAAATTAATCATTTAATTAATTAAGAGAGGGATTAAGGATGAAATAAGTAATTCCCCTAATTAGTCAAGCAATAAATTCTAAGAAAATCATGGGAGGCAGATGTCATCCCACTAATCAATCTCAAAAGTTGGGACTTAATTGCTAGAGTAATTAGAGAGTGATTAGCTTAATTTAATTTTTAATAAAACCTAAATTGAGTCAAAATAATTGTTTAAAATTAATTAATTTTAATTTTATATTAATGCCCTCAGAATTATCTTTAAAATGAGTGTTTATTTATATGTTTTCAATTTTTCTACAATTAGTTATGAATTTTGGAAGTTTCATCATTAAAATTAAATTAATTAAGCCTAATTAAACCAATAATCCCGTTGGGCCATATGGTGGCTGACATGATGTGCTTTTCACATGGCACGATGGGATTGGTTATTTAAGTTGTCACATCCATCGACTGAGTTAGCGAGCAGCGGACATGCTTTCTCTACGGGCCATCCGATCTAAGATCGGATGGTCGAGATCAATCCCTTAGTTTAGGAGGAATCATAGCGATCTAAAGTGTGATCTTATCATAGCCATCTGTTCCAATAACGTGGATTGGACGGCGTATGATCTTTCTCCTTCGCGAGCGATGAGAGAGGAACACCGTTCATCTTTCCTTGTTTAATTTGAGCTCACCCGAGCTCGGATTGGGATCAAAATGATCCCACACCTTCAGAAGAAAGGGGGATGCATATCTAATGGTCAAGATTGCATGTGATGATAATTCCCTTTGAAAAGGACCAATTGAAATTTTCTATTGCTATGATTTCAAGCAATTACCGCGCCGGAGGCTATCACCAGCGCTTCCAACAGAGGAGGTAGCTTTTTCTAGTAGAGACGAAGCCCTGTTGATGAATTTTGATCTTAGATTGAAGTAGTTTACTCAGTCAACCAAGCTCCTCTTCAATGGTGATTGGCCTTGATCGAAGTGGTGCTTCCCATTGCTTGGAGACTTGTGAATGATTCGCTTGAGCTCGGCGAGGTCTAAGGATAGTGTGTGTAAGGTTAATTGCAATTTGATTGAGTATTGAGTGAATTGGATTTAGGGTTCACCTCCCCTATTTCGGCTTTAAGTAAAACGTTGGCTTGGAAAATCCTAGGAGGCTTTGATTCAACCTCTCAAGTTCTAAGGAATGGATTGCTTTTGGTTTAAATGAGAATGAGAGGAGGTATATCTCCCCCCTCCTTGGATCGAATGGTGGGTGGTTGATTTGCCATTTTGGCTCAATGGGTTGGATTAGTTGATCGATTTTAGTTGCAAACATCCCACATGGGTCATTTTGGGCAGAAGAGTGAGGGAGAGTGGCTGCCCATGTGCTTAGTGAGTGGATTTGGTGAGCCAAGTGTTCAAATGTGATTGGGGAGGATCGTTTGGCCTTACCTTGGGTCATGGCCATCCTGAGCTCATTGGGTCATGTTCACCACCTTCCTTAGTGCCCAAGTGGACAAACAAAATGATGTTAAGTGGCATTGAGAAAGAAATGGACAAATTCTAAGTGAATTTGGTCATAGGATACCATTTGACCTAGGGGCAAAGTAGTCATTTTTCTATAAGTTTGATTTGGGTAGATTTGAAATGATTTGAAAATTGGTTGGGCCAAATTTTAAGTGATTTGGAGTTCATTTGGTTTGAATTGCTTCAATTTGACCCATTTAGGTCAGGTTGGGTCAAATTGGGTTATGTTGACCAATTGGTCAAATTGGGTCAAACCATGGGTTAGGTCAAGTTCAAATGATCATTTGGAGCCTATGGGTATCATTTTTTTTGGTTTAATTTGGTTTAGATTTGGTTTTGGTTCATTTAGGTTCATTTAGGCCAAATGGATCAAGTTGACCAAGTTGACCAATTTGACCCATTTGACCCAATTGGGTTAGGTCATGGGTTGGTTTAGGCTTGGTTGATCTTTTAAAATGTATTGCAAGCTTTGGTTTCAATCAATTCTGATTTGGTTTGATTTCAAGTTGGTTTGACCATTTAGGTCAAGTTGGGTTCATGGTCAATTGGGCTAGGTTGGGTCTAATTGGTCAATTGAAGCTTTGGTCAAGCTCAACAATCAATTTGGAATGAATTTGACCCATTTATTGCAATAAATTTGGCTTAGATCAAGATTTGACCCATTTTAGCTTTTTAGGTCAATTTGGGTCAACTTAGGTCAAGTGGCTAATTAGGCTTGGTTTGGTTCAATTGATGACTTGGTCATGTTCAATCATTAATTATGGATTGGTTTAGATCAATGGTTTTAATCAATTAGGTATATGGTGGAATTTGTCTAGTTTGTTTTTCATTTAGGCTAAGTGTTGACTTGGTCAAAATCTAGGTTTGACCCAATTTGAGTGATTAATCATTCTAGGATGATTGTTGATCACAATGTGAGGTTTGGATGGGCTTAGTTCAATCCAATTTGGGTTGGATTAGAACTTAGCTCAAGAAGGTCTTTTAGATCACTTTGGGTCAAGTGAGCCTAAATGGGTCAATTGACTTGATCAAGGCTTGATTCAAGTTTGGTTAAACACGCATATGGACTTATGATAGAAATATAAATCCAATTGCAAGTGGTTTGGAGTCTAACAAAATTTTTGGTTCATTTGACAATTTTAAGTCAAAAGGATGAATATGGGTTTGACTTGGGTTAGTTTGATTTTGGCTTGGTGAATGTAGTTTATGTTTATATTTGGGCATGTGATTGAAGGAGTGATTGTTTGAAGAGAAAATCCAAGAGTTTGGGTTGATTTGAGGATGGTTTGGCTATGTTCAAAGATTTGGTTTGAAAGGGTATAAATTGGATTTGGATTTGAGTTTTTTGAATTTATATTGATTTGATTTTGGACATTTGAATTTATATTTCAGTTATATTTGTGAATATAAATGAGAATATAAATGATCCATGAAAGAATCATGTGAATTAAGAGTGATTTGATTATGAATTTGGCTAAGGTAGGTCAAAAAGTTTGAAAAAGGGGTTTTTCATTTTCATTTGATTTATATTTATTTGATTTGGTTGATTTGGATGCCAAATCCATTTATAATTATGACTACAAATGATGGAATAAGTGATTTATAAGGAAATCACTTTGCTTTGGGTTGATTTGAAGGGTTTGGCTAAGCTTATGGATGTAATTCATAAGCTTTAAGAAGGTTTTGGATTTGAAATTGATCATGGGTTTCAATCATTTGATTTGGAATTGATTCATTATTTGGATTTTGGAGTTTGGATTTGAATTTGGATTTGAATTTGAGGTTTGGTTTGAAAGAAGGAAGCAAGGATTGAGTTCAAGCTATAGGGTAGGCAAGTCCTTCTAAACCCTTAAGGCATAACTTATTCCTATGGTTAACTCTTCTAAGTCTTTAAGGTTTAGGTTAAGTGTTCACCTAATAACTAGAAGTGTCTTAAGACTAAGAAACTCTCAGTGTCTAGAGGAGTCCTATGTCTGAGGTGGAAAAGTTGAGAGCTCACTCTAAAAGTGACTTCAACAAGAGCCTACCACATCCAAGCCACACATTCAAACATCAATCTTTAAGAAACCTATGAAAATCATGATATTCTATTATACAATCTAAACACTATAAATAATCATTCATAAATTTCATGAAATAATAAGAAGCTAGTGCAGCCGGGTATCACCGTACACCCCGAAAAACAGAAAAGATGAGAAACCAAGCCCTACCTTTATACAACCAAAATGATAACAGAATAATATAGTTGAAATTGAATAAATGCTATGGTGGTCTTCATTCTTTGCTTCTTTCTTCTTCTTCTCTTTTGATTTGATTTAGTTCAAGGATTCACAAGGTATCCCAGGCCATTTCCTTTTAGCTACTGCTTATCTTAAACCCCATAGCGCTAATCCTAATTCCTATTGCAAAATTACATTTTTATGAAAAAAAAATCTAACTACACCTACAAAACTTATATCAACTAAACAATCATTCAACCCAAGAAATTATATTTGTAGATTTGGAATTAGGACCCTGCACATGGGTAATCAAAACCACCTATACTAATGTGGATTATGCAAAGGGGCATAAGCAACCTGCAAGAAAAAGCATTTATATTTATTTTTACGGCAGTCTCTTTAGCATAATCCCCTGCAAAAGATAACACTGGGCTAACAACGTCCTAACATCCAGTCTTTGCATCAATCACCCTAACATCCAGTCTAAAACATTACATCATAGAATAAAATGTAACATCATAAAATAAACCATCCTAACTTAGAGCTAGAAGTGGTGGCTTAATTCTAATATGTGTTCTAAGGTTTGATGTGGTATGTCCTAGCTAGGCTTTAGGATTATGTTTATCTAAGTTTGAAATTGTTCAAGTTACACATGAGGGTGGTTTCACTTCAAGCTGTTAACATAGCTAATGAATTTTAATTTATATATATTTTTTTGTTTCATTTGATATTTACTTAGCATCTAATTGTGATAAAAAGAAGAAAGAGGCTTGACCCTATTCATCCCTACCTTAAGTTATTTTCTAAAGATATATTTTTATGATTTTTTTCTTTTAGTGAATAGTTTATTAAAAAATTTTATTAGTCCTAAGTTTGGATTAATTTAAAGAATACTATTCAAGCATGAAAGACATATTAAGATTAATGGGATTGAAATCCTATCACATGGAGAACATTTAATCACTCCTTTTCATCAGCAATAACATGCATATCTATGTATTTCCTACTTATACATATAACATATTTATATTTTTGCCCACTTAGTGATATTTTTAATGCATGTATTTTGGTAGAAAGAGATATTTCAATTCTTAGTTAAGCATATAAATACATCTATTAAAGATTAATCAAGTACATCCATTATTAAACTAAGGAAGTGAGGTAATATAAGACCTCCTTGAGGCAACTTAAAGTCTCGTGTTCGCGGGATGTCTAGACAATATACTTGCTAACTTCACCACACATAAACATATACATGAACATAGGAAAGAAAATCATGCAAAAGGTTTTATTTTAGTGAATTATTTATTCATGTAAAGTAAAGCTCTATCCAAATTCTAGCATATAAATACATATTGTTGAAATTAAGTAAGTACGTGCCATTATTAAACCAAGGAAGTAAGGTAATCTAATACCTCCTTGGGGCTACTTAAAGCCTTATATTCTCAGGATGTTCAGACTCTATACTTACTAACATTCAAACACATGTAAACATACACATGAATCATGGAAATAAAGCAACACTTTAACATGTTTAAGCTATAAGTAAATGTGAATACATATAACATTCATAGCCAACATCATTTTAGATTTTTGTGATTGATTTATAAGTTTGAAAATAATTTGGGATTTATTAGTGATAATAGCCCCACCATATATTAGGATTAAGCCAACACATGCAATTTTAGACATAAGTATATTCTCTTTTAATTCTTTTTGATAAAGACATGAATGAATGAAATAAATGACATAAAAATTTATGATAATTGAAAAGAAATGAATAATCATTGCCACATGATACATTCAATCCACTAATTCTTAAGGACAATCGAGTCAAATACAATCCTTTAAGGAAAATCAAAGCTTCTTTTTTGGAATTTGATTCTTATGCTTGAGTTATTAAAGCCTAAAGAGGAGAAGCACTTTGATGTTTTACCCCATCCGATTTTGGTGATTCTATATGTCTAAAGACAATATTTAAATGAATTTTATGAATTAATTAAGTTCAAATCATTAAACAATTCATTTATTTACCCTTTTCTATGCTTCTTTAATTTAATTAACCACTTATTCATGAGCCTCAAATGATATGTATATGGAGAAATTAAAATTGTAATGCTCCTAAAGGACCTAATGCAATAGGCTCATGTTTAAGTGTTAATTAGATTAAGGAAGAATCTAAATTAAGTACTCTTATGATTTTCTCACACCCATGTGTTATTCATAATTTCCTTAAGGCTCTTTATGCTATGAAACACATAAAGAAGAACCCATGAATTCAATATGGATTATTTGAAATATTTATCATTTTAGTTTGATTTAATTTTTTTCCATTAATTACTTAATTAATCCTTAATTAAGCCAATTATTAATTAACCCTCCCATGAAAATACACTTAGTAAAATAACTAGAAAGGAGGTCCTAATAATTTTCCTTCATCATTCCCACTATTAATAGTGATTAAGTATCATTAATTATTTAAATTGTGTTGTTTAGTATTTTTAATAACTATTAAATTAATTAAGAAGGGTAATTAAGATTAGTATTCCAAATTCTCCAAATTACCTAACTAATAAATCCCAAAAAATTTATGGGAGGGAGAGAACATCTCATAGAGTTGACCCACCAAATTTGGGACTAATTGGCCAAGTAATTAGGCCTTAATTGAGATAATTAACCTAAACTTTAATCATTAATTAAGCATTATTCATTAATCAAAACTTAGGGAAATTATTTTTATAAAATTCTCATATGTTTACCCTTTTCAAAATGAGTTTACTCAAATATATATTTTTAAATTTTCCTATAATTAGTTATAAATTTTGGAAGTTCTTGAGTAATTAATAGATTTTTAAAACCTAATTAACCTCCTAACCCATCGGCACCACTCGGGAGCTGACATGTTGACGCTTTCCATGTGTCACCACGGGATAGGCTACTTAATATTGGCTTTATGAGCCTCATGTTCAATCCGATTAATTTTAATGGTAACAAACATATACTTGGATTTTCTAATGTATGTTTTATGTTTTTTAGAATTAATTACTAATTACATATCCAATACATCTCACAATATGTTTGATAAAATTGCAAGTATGGAAGAATGAAACATAGATCAAAATGGATACCTTGAAGCTTAAGATATAATATTTAGGTTATACGCTTCTATAACTATCTCAAAAGCTCATATGAGTTCATTGACCTGAATTAATTTGCTCACAAATTAACATATTATTTTTATTTATTTTAAATAATGATAATGAGGTTAAATTATATAAATCATTATCTAATTAACATTCAATGCTTCATACATAACATTTAAATTGTCAAAATAATAAATGATAATTAATTATAACTATTGAGTATAACTAGTTTATATATTTAATATAATTAAATATTTTAATTTAATTTAAATGTTATATGATAACTAATATATGTATGATTATATTTAAATTATATCATAATATTTAAATGTCATATTTAAAAATTAACAAAAATATATGAAATTTTATATTTCATCTAGTCATTTTATAATCAGGGAATTTAGATTTGATTTCATCTCCAATGGATTTTGTGGATTTTGTCCTTTAATTTAATAGGTTACATGACCTATGTTTAATTAAAATTGAATTTATTATGATTTTTCAAACATTTGTTGATTTTAATAAAGAATGTGTGCTATATGCTTTGAATGTATTAAGAGTCATATTTGATTATTTTTGGCTGACCCACATGACTAGCGAATTTTTTGCTATTTGAATTTAATATTTATTTAATATAAATCATATTATCATTGAATATTATATTATTATGATGTTATAATAATATATTTCTTTGAAATAATTCAAAATGACCTTATTGCTTATAAATAGCCATTATTCTCTTCATGAAAGGGTTGCTCATTCAAATTCAAAATCTCTCCAACAAATATAAGAGGAAAATTCTTAGATTTACCTTTCAAGTGTTATCCAAATATTGCAAGATCAAAACCTTAGTTTGGAAACTTCAACATATTCAACTAAGCAAGCTTTCTCAAATTACTTGAGTTTATTTTTATTGATCTTAATCTCTATTAGTTGTCCATACTAATTTCACCATCTATTTGTTCTATCAAATTTTTATTTCTTTGGTAGATTAGTCTTTAAAAATCAAAGTTTAAGTTTTTCACATCAAAGTTGCTCCAATCATTTTTTTTTTATGAAAAACTCTTGTGGTAGTTTGTAGGATTAATTTTAACTTGCTGAAATTTTTATCTTCGTACAAATTTCTTTTGGTTACTTAAAATATTTCATCATTAGTCTCATTTAAAAGATCATTTATTCTTAGATCTATTTTAGAAGTATATTTTAAGCATTTTAATTAATTTATTATGCTGCAAATATTTTCTTATTTGGTATATCTCTCTTTTTAGTTAAAAGCTTAGTAGTTTACTTAGATCTATCATATACTAATTTTATTTAAGTATTTTATGATTAGTTGAATTAATTGAAAGAATCATTTTGATTATAATAAAATAAATTATTACTAGAATTTTAGAGTATATGCTAGATCTATTATAAATCAAGCTTCTTTATGAAAATAAAATTTATAAAAAGTTAAATTAATTTATTTGTCACTTATCATTTTATTACAACTAATATCCTTTTTCTAAATTATTTTTACTTTCTGAAATTTAGTAAATCTTGCTATTTTTATTGTTTAATAATTAAAAAAAAGTTTAGTAGAGAGTTAATCATTCTTACACTATTATATACATACTAGTTATAGTTTCTCTTAAACTTAAAATTATTCTTTGCTAAAATTTATTTTATTGTGCAATAGATTATTGTGAATTTATTTTGAAATCATTTTTATATTACTCTATAAATTATAATAACATAAACATCTTAGTAAGATCACTTTAAGATATTTTTTTATTATTTCTTATCAAAATTAAGTAAGCATTCTATCTTATCAAAATTGTATGTTGTAAAGTGATCATTTATAAGTTATGAGCTCACTTTTTGAATTGGATAGGTTGATAAATTTGTGAGATATATTTTATCAAAATTTATTATTTTATATTTTTTTTGTGTTGTAAAATTTATATTGGGATTGTACTCGCCCCTTTGTAGAAAAGTGCATATTATTGTAAGGGTTGTACTCGCCCCATTATAGGAGAGTACAGTATGTAAACTATTTTCCATTTAGTGGATTCCTAGTCAGGGGTGCCTAGGCGTGGACGTAGGCTAGTTTTAGAGTTTGATCAAATCACATAAAAAATATGTGTCTATTGTCTCCCTGTACTTTACTGTACTTTATTTTTTGTTATATTAAGAATTGTATCTTGTCATTATAAAATTTAAATTTAAATTTCTACTAAAAGTTAAAATTTAAGATTTAACTTTTAGAATTTTCAATACCAATTCACCCTACATCCCCTTTTGGGTGCTATAGTGAATCACACTTTACAACATCGACACATCGTCTTTGAGTGATGGGGATACAGTTTTGTCCTTGCCATCCAATCTCAGATTGGATGATAGGTATTAATCTCATAGATCTTAACATATTAAATCAAATAAAGTGAATAGATTAATCATGGCCATCCATTTTAATCACGTGAAATGGATGGCGGATGATCCTTCATCCCACAAGTGCCAGAAGATGGACACCGTCCGCCTTCCGCCACTTGATCCGAGCTCACCGGAGCTCGTGGGACATCGAGATTGACTCTAAAATGTGTGGGGAGAAGATCAAAGGAGATCATATGATAAAAATCGCATGCAATCAAACATTCTATTACAAAACACCAACACCTAATGGATTTTATGCGGTTTGCCATAAATTTACCTTTACGGAGCTCAAGATCGGTGGTCCATCGAATAAGGTACCTTCATCTTGATGAGACAAAGCTCTATTGAGCATCTCTTGAGTTTCCTCCTCGATGATAGCTCTATGGATCAAATGCTGCCACTAAGCTAGCCGGAGTTAGTCTTGGAGTGCCTTCTGGTGCTCAAATTGATTAGGAATCGAGTCATTTCGACTCAACAGAGCTTGAGGATGGTGTCAGAGAAGTTAATTTAAATTTGGTGAAGTTTGGGTAAGGTTGGACGAATAGGGGGCTTGGTTCGATTTAGGTTTTACCAGTGATAGGGAGCATGAGGGGATTGGGTAAAGCTTTGGGGATGCTCATAATCACTCAAAGAAGCTCATTATGTGGTTTGAATTGGATGGGGAGGAGTATACCCTCCTCCCCAAGTGATCCAACGACTATGATGATTTTGGCTTTTGGCAATCGTTTGGTCAAGGTAGGTGGCTGGAGATGTTAATGAGGGGATAAGGTGGAGGCTCTTGAGAGGATGAGGCAATGTCATGGACTGACAATGTGTGTACCCCCTCCGAGTGTGCCAACGGGGTGGTTTAGGTGAGTTCACCCTCTCATTACCCAAGGTTGTACCCAACAACCCTTGTTCAATGCTCCAAGTGTCCAAAATGAGCTAAGGGTGGCTGCCATGGCTTGAGGGGTAGGTAATACAATCCAAATGGGGATTTTGTCCCATTTGGGTGGGTTGGTCCGATGTGTTTTAACCAAAATTGAGTTCACCATGGGTTGGGTCTACTTAGGGTTGACCCATGGTGATCCAAAGATGAGTCATGCCAAGTATGGTTGGGTTTGGGCTTGGTTTGAATTGGTTTGGCTCAATTAGACCCATGTAGGTCAAATTGGGTTCAATTGGGTAAGGTTGACCCATGGGTAAAATTAGGTCAAACTAATGGTTTGGACATGTTCAAATGATCATTTGGGATGTTTTGGTTCAATTGGTTCGATTTAATTTGAAGTGAATTTGATTTTGACTCATATGGGTTCATATGGATCAAATGGGCTAAGTTAACCAATTTGGTCAAATTGGCCAAATTAGCTTGGGTTAGGAATTGTTTTAGATTCAATTAATGATTTGAAGATGATTGTAGGTGTTGGTTTGATTCAATTTAGATTTGAGATTGATTTAGATCAATTTGACCTTTTAGGTCAGTTTGGGCTAAAGGGGTCAATTGGGTTAAGTTGACCAAATTGGGTTCAACTAAAGGTTTAATCATGTTTAATAATCAATTTGTGATTGATTAGAATCATTGGTTTTAATCAATTTAGATTGAAATGAGATTTGGACAAATTGGGTCAATTAGTTGAATTGGGTTGGTTTGATTGAATGGATTGCAATTATGCTATCCAAGATGATCAACAATCATCATGTAAGAGATTAGAAGGGTTGATTCAACCTAATTTGCGTTAGATTGAAGTTTGATTCAATTTAGTCATATTGCTCTCTTTGGGTCAAGTGCACCAATTGGGTTAATTGACTTAGGTTGATGTAATTGAGTGTTTAGTTGAGTTCAATGATGAATTTTAGTTTAATTGTTTACTTTGACTGCAATTGATTTCAGATTGATTGGATTTTAACTTCTTTGGACATTTTGGGTTCAAATGGGGTATTGGGTTAGTTGAATTGATTTGATTGAATTGGCTTGATTGTAGGTTTTAGAAAGGTTTGAAATGATATATTGAATGGTTGGAGTACTTTTGTGAAGATCAATTGGGTTTAGTTTACTTGAGTAGGCTTTGGGTTAAGTCCATATAATCATGGTGGAATGAGTTAACTTGAGTTTTGGGTTTAAGTCATTTGGCTTGGAGCTTGGATTTGAAACCAAATTCAAATGGGCTTGGTTGAATTGGTTTGAGGTTGGTTTTAGACTTAGGGTTAAGCATAAGTTTTGTTTTAGGCCATAAGATATGTAGGTCCCATTAGTTCTAAGGTATAACCTAAGTTTAGGGTATGCCTTCCTAAGTCTCTAGGCTTGGGTTTAATGTTCACTTAGTCACTAGAAGTGTTCTATAACTAAGGAGATCTTTGTTCCTACGAGAGTCCTAAGTCTAAGATGGGAAGGATGAGTCCTCACTCTAAAAGTGAGGTCAACATGATAGTATATTTCTCTAATGCATTATTGAGTGGGTTGATAGTGATGGATTTTAACTTGGGCATAGCAGCTGTCATGTCCTCATCAGGGATGATTGGCATTACTTTTGATAATCTTTAAAAGACAGAAGCCCTCTTTGTGTTCAGGGCTTTAGGGTTGGGCTAATTTCGTATGATCATGTTCAGCCTCTTCCCCTTGGTGCATGTCTTTGGCATTCCAGTGCCCTTTATCACGAGCTTAGTGATAGGTCCAACTGGCAGAAACTAGACAACCTCTGATATTGTTCTAAACTAGAGAGTAGCTCCAGCAGGACTAGCATTGATTATAGTCTAAGAAAATCTTACTGTGGATCCTTCACAAAGCTTTATAATCATCAAGTTCTTGATGTTTTCCATTGAGAAACCTATTCATAGATCTTAAAATTTTTAAAAGATTATAACACTTTATTTAAGTCTATAATGCTACTATATATTTCTGACCAGATATGGAGAGAGAAGTAATCCTTAGTGGAGTCACCAAAAATCTGTTCGCTAAAAAAAATAGCTTTAAGAATGCACTCTACCATCTTTATGGGATGGGCTAGGAGTATATTTTTTTGTGAGATAGATTGATATATATTCAACTAGATTTTTGCTAACATTTATGTTAGGGTTTATTTAGATCTAGGTCTTACTTCCTATGGATGCAAGCCTTCATAGTTAATTACCCCTCTTACAACAATAAGAGAGCACTCTCGATTAATGTTTGAAATAAACATATATTTATGATATGCATTGGTATCTTCGAGATATAGTATGGTTAAAATGACTGTCTAAAAGAAAATAGGAACATAATCTTGATCAAGATCACATGATTCCATCATCCCAGGACCACATTATTCTAACCTACCAACATCAGAGGGACATAGACGTAATGTCCAGAGAAAAACTGATTAGCAACCATGGGTTGCCTTGTTTTAGGTATCTCGAGTAGACATAGAAGTTTAGTGTGAGTGGTGTAAGAGTGTTCACATGATGAACAGATTATAAAGTGTTCGCATGGTGAATGAACATATGTTCACATGGTGAAGGAATGTAAGCCATGCCATATCCCTCTCAAATGCCAAAAAATTGAGCAATACGTAACTGAACGAGAATGTGAATTTATTCACATGGTGGAACGAATGTGAATTTATTCACATGGTAAACAAATTATAAGGTGCTCGCATGGAAAATAGGCAGGTATTCATATGGTGAATGAATAGAAGATTGGGCTTACATCCCTTTTGAAAAGCTAAAAATTTAGGGATGTCCACCATGGATGTGGATTTATTCGTGTGGCAAATAAATTATAAGGTGTTCGTATGGTGAATAGACATATGTTCACATGGTGAACAAATAGATGATCGGGCTTACATCCCTTTTAGAATGCCAAAATTACATGGATGTTTGCATGACAAACATATAAGAAAGCTAAACTTACATCTCTTTAGATTTTCCATATAGGTGAGTTATCCATATGTTGGGTAGACATAATGGCGTTTGTGTAGCAAATGAGTACAAATTTGAATTTTATTAAAAGTAACTAAAATTCTCATTTTAGGGATTCAACACCTCTGCACCATGATTCAACACCATGACATTGTGTTAGGGGAGCCCATTGCATATGTGGAATGACACGGTGGCAAGTGAGCTAGAGGCTTGGCACCTCAACACTACAAATATAGCGTTGCGACACCAAAAATTATTGTTCCCTTGATTATTTAAATAGTGTTGCAGCACCACCTTGTAATACCATGGTGCTGGTCAGATTCTTGACAGGCATACGATGGGGTTTAAGGGGAAACAATAGCCTCATTTTAATGAGTGTTATGAAACTAGGCTGGAATGATGTGGCACTATGCTCTTTTTATGAGTGCCAATTACAAAATTTATTATAATAAAATCTATCTTTTTGACCACACAGTAACTGATGGGATGGGTTGACCAATGCCTTGACACTACATGTGGGCATCGCAACACTGTGGCTGTGTTCTGTAACTCGAGAGGCTAGCGGCTCGGTGTTGGCTCTGGGCATCATGGTATGGGTCTGATTATAAATAGACCCATGTTATTAGTGATTTTTCATTCAACGATCCCTTCTCCTAAGAATTTCTTTTCTTTTTTAGCTCATTTACTTTCTAAATTCTAATATTAATCATGCCTCTTAGAAGGTTAGTGGGTAAGAAGAGGGCATCTAGAAATGTCAACTGCTTCATCAGTGTTGGCATTGAGGAGCTTTATCAACATGCTCTCCTTCACAAGAACCTATCCATAAAGGGATTTCAGAATCCCATGACAACATGGAGGGGTTAATCTAGAGTGAAGGTGACTCAAGCTAGCTTATGACAATAACTCATGCATCATCCCGGTGGTGCACGAATTTTTTACAAACGCATGGGATGGTTAGGACAATAAAGCATACATCCATGGGAAGTTGATAAGTTATGACAGTAATGCTATAAACATATATTATAATCTTCATAATATTGAGTATGATCAATATCTCTCCTACTACAATCACCATCTAGATTTCAATGAGATCTTTCTTTATCTTTCTAGTGAAAATGAAAGCGTGCAATAGAAACATCATGATGAAAGGATTATCAATTTTCTTGCTACTTGTATGGCAACCATTTCTAAGGTTTGGCACTATTTTATTTCTACCAGGCTTATGACCTATAGTAACATCAATAAGGTAACCAAGGATAGGGTTATTTTAAATTTTGCTATTCAAAAAGGGTTCTCGATCGACATCGGGAAGGTCATTTTTAATTATATTTAAAATATGCTGAAGGGGAGCACTACTATCGGGTATGGCCACCCTTCTCTTATTTATGATTTATGTGTTGTGGTGGGTGATATATGGGGGACCTAATAAAGAGACACACCTTCAAAAGTCTCCTATAATGAAGAAGTTAATTGGGAGATTCGAGAATAGATTTGAAGTGGGAGAGAGTTTGCATCCTCCCTATCTAGATCCCGAACTTCTAAGTCCTTGGCTAAGCAAGTTTAGAAAATTGGTAGCCAGGTCATGGACTTGTGAAAGAGAGTACATAGGAGTAGTCGTAGGAAGGAGATGCTAGAATGCAAATTTGAACATCATATGGGTCAATAGTAGATGCAATTCTTCTACATGACCTAGTTCAACACTGCACTGGTCAACATGTTTCAGAATTGTAATCTTATGGATTCTAGCCAAGTCTCTTCCCCTACGATGCCTCAATATCAACTTTGTGTGATTACCCCACTGATATCAAGCAAGGAGAAGGAGAAAGAAGAGGAAGAGGAGGGTAGCGATGAGTATGATTACCAGTTTCCCCCTATTTGTATTTTTTCCCTTCTTTTCTATTTTATTTTATTTTGTGGTTGTAATATTTAATTTTAGCAATAAAATTTTTATTTTTTTTATAATTATGTGTCATGCTTGTGTTTATATTCATTATTGATTTATAACTCTAGGATGAAATGATAGAAAATTCGAATTTTAACACTTATAAAATGTCATATTAGGATAGAGCGTAGTGGTGCTAGAGGTAGATGAATAACCTGAGAGGAATGCGCAATGAGGCTATCCTACAACATCGTGACATTGTGGAATGTTATTTTCTTCCCATCAGAAAATTTTCTAAGTCTTTATTTTGTTGGCTTGATGAGTCTCATATTCAATCCGATCAATTTTGATGAAAACAAATGAATGCTTGGATGTTCTAATGTATGTTTTATGCATTTCAAATATATTAATTGCTAATTATATATCTAATACATCTCACAACATGTTTGAAGAAATTGCAAGAATAGAAGAATGAAAGATAGATCAAAATGGATAATACAGTATTTTAGGTTATATACATCTTAAAAATTCATATGAGTTCATTAGCATGAATCAATTTGCTCACAACTTAACATGTTATTTTAATTAAGATAATTTATATAAATCTCTATCTAATTAACATTCAATTATATGTTTCATACATAGCATTTGAATTGTCAAAATAATAAATAATAATAAATTATTACTATTAAGTATAATTATTTTATTTACTTAATATAATTAAATATTTTAATTTAATTTGAATGTTATATGATAACTAACATATATATGATTATATATAAATTATATCATAATATTTAAATATCATATTTCAAAATTAACAAAAATATGTTGAATTTTTTATTTTAGTCAACGTCATTTTATAATCAAAGAATTTATATCTAATTTCATCTCCAACAGATTCCTTGGATTTTTTCCTTTATTTTGATAGGTTACATGACTCATGTTTGATTAAAATTAAATTTATTATGACTTTTTAAACAATAGTTAATTTTAATAATGAATGCATGCTACATGCTTTGAATATATTAAGAGTCATATTTGATTAATTTTGACTTTCCCATGTGAATAGTCGAATTTTGGCTGCTTGAATTTAATATTTATTTAGTATAAATTATATTTTTATTGAATATCAAATTATTATATGATAAAATGATGTTAGAATAATATATTTTTTTGAAATAATTTAAAATGACCTTCTTGCCTATAAACAGCCCATATTCTCTTCATAAAAGCATTCCTCATTCAAATTCAAAATCCCTCCAGCAAATCTAAGAGAAAATTTCTTAGATTTTCCTTTCAAGTATTCTCCAAATATTGCAAGATCAAATCCTTGGTTTGGAATCTTTAACATCTTCAACTAAGCAAATTTTCTCAAATTACTTGAGTTTATTTTCTTGATCTTAATCCATTTTTAAATTGTTCATGCTATTTTCACCATCTATTTATTCTTTTCAATTTATACTTTTTGGTGGATTAGTCTTTGGACATCAAAGTCTAAGTTTTTCACATCAAAGTTTCTTCAATTATTATTTTTTTTGTGAAAAACTCTTGTGATAGTTTGTAGGATTTATTTCAACTTGTTGAAATTTTTATCTTCCTACAAATTTCTTTTGGTTTCTTGAAATATTTCTTCATTAGTCTTATTTGAAAGATCATTTATTCTTAGATCTATTTTAGAAGTATATTTTAGCCTTTCAAATTAATTTATTGTGCTGAAATTATTTTCATATTTGTTAGATCTCTCTTTTTAATTAAAAGCTTATTAGTTTACTTAAATCTATCATATACTAATTTTATTTAAGTATTTTGTGAATAGTTTCATAAATTAAAAGCTTCATTTTGGTTAAAATAAAATAAATTATTGCTGAAATTTTAGAGTATATGCTAGATCTACTATAAATCAAATTTCTTTATCAAAATTATTAATAAGTTTTAAACTGATCATTTATAAGTTGTGAGATTACTTTTTGAATTGGATAGCTTGGTATATTTATGAGCAATAATGTAACTGAACATTTATTATTTTATATTTTTCTTTTCGTACTATAAAATTTATATTAGGGTTGTACTCGCCCACTTATAGGAGAGTACAGATTATTGTAGGGGTTGTACTCGCACCATTATAGGAGAGTACTATTTATAAGCTATTTTTACATTTAGTGGATTTCTAACCAAGGGTGGCTAGGCGTTGACGTAGGCCGATTTTGGGGTTCGGCTGAACCACGTAAATTATGTGCCTATTATCTCTCTTTACTTTATTGTACTTTTATTTTTGCTGGATTAAGAATTGTATCTTGTCATTATAAAATCAAAATTTCTACTAAATCTTAAAATTTAAGATTTAACTTTTAAAATTTTTAATATCGCCTAATTCATCGCCCCACCTTCCCTCCCCACACACACACACACACACACACACAGTGCTCTGTAGGATTTTTATTTTTATCAAAAATGTTTTAAGTCATATTCCAAGTGATACATTGGTATGGCACCGCAACACTGATGTTATGGTGTTGTGGCGTTATGCTGTTATTTTACTTATATTAGTACATGGCACAATAGCACCTATGTTATGGTGTTGTGGCGCTATGGGATTTCGTTAAAGCATTGTGGTGCTAATTCTTGGGCGTCGTGGCACCGTTCTTGTAATATGAATACCTAAAAGCATGGAACTGCAGTATTGAAAGGTAAATTTTGAATTTAAAGTATAAATCTTCCAAATTATTTTTAGAAAATTTGACAACATTTCACCTTAATACTGCTAAGTTTCAAAATTACATAGTATGGAGCACTCTTCTCCTTGGTTCTAGATCTAAGATCAACGGAGAGGAGGGGGTTTTTATCTCACGCTGGAATGAAATTCAATGGCTGAGGTCTTCAAATCTCCAGGTTTTCCACACTGGATCAAAAATCAATGGTGGTATTTTTATTAAATGTGTTTTTAGAAGTAAAAGAACATAAATTCTTTACCTAAAGTGAGAAATCTTGGACTGAAAAGCGGTCGACAGTTCAGAGAGAGTGGAGTCAAGTGGAAAAAAAGTTCTTTGGAGTGAATTGCTCACTCCTATTTATACTTGTAGGTGGATAACTATTCCCTCTCAATAGCTGGTTCAACACTTTGATGCTAAGATTGTGGTGCCACAGTGTTGTATCATAATATAACAGCTGGACTGAGTAGTTTTTTTCTTCTAGAAGGCCAAGGCGATACCATGATGGTGGCATCGTGGTTCTCTACCATTTTTCGATAGCTGGACTAGGTAGTTGTTTCTTCTAAAAGGCCAGGGCAGCACCTCGGCGCAATGAACATAGCATAGTGGCGCTATAGCCAAAATAAAATTTTTATTTAGTTTTTTATTTTATTTCATTTCTTTTAAAGAAAACAATCATATATTTTGCAATCAACTACTTTATATCATAAATGCATATCCTAGCCTAAACTTTATGGAGAACATTTATGACATCACATCTATTTTTAGGGTGCATATTAAGATAATCAAATACATCATTATGGGATAAATATATTATCTCAAAAGTTAAATAGATCATCTTATAATGAATTCAATTACTTAATAAAGACTCTTAAAGCTATGGGTCTTCAATATTCCAAGGATTTTTTGTTTCAACTATATGGAGAAGAAGAACAATGTTTATTTATTACAAGGCTTATAGTTCCATATAAGGGAAAGCCCCTATAGTTAATTATATCTCAGAAGGAAAGGAATTTCTCCTAAGAATACTCTCGATTAAAGAAATTGATATTTATCTCTATGGATTTCAAAGCTTATCTTAAAAGGATTGTCAATTCAAAATTTTAAAGGGGGATGCTCCAAGCAGGGAGAGTTCTTTTCAAAAGCCAATCAAGAATAAGTAGGAAATGTATATAGATACTGGTATGCCTAGTAAGCATTTCAACTATCCTATCATTAGGATTTACATTTTGAAATTGAATTTAAAATTTTGAGTTGTTATTTTATTAGAGTCTAGGACTTAGATTTTGACAACACAAGACTATAAAAATGCATATTAATTGAAGACTTATTGCAGTAAGATGCTTTAAAACCTAAGTCTACAAACACTTCTAACATAACTCAAAAGCTCAACCTAATGTAATTCTTAGGACTTATTAGTTCTTCTCTTAACAAGAAAGAAAACCTATCACTGATTCTTCTGGACTTACTTCTCACTTGAATGGGTTGCCAGCTAACACCATCTAAGCAATTTTAAATTCATGATTCTGGTCTTTTGTATGTAGGATGGCTGAGCTATTGTATTTATAAAAGGGGCTAAGAACCTAAATTCACTCCCTAAATCCTAGGATCATGATTGGCATGCTATAAACCTGACTAATGCAATAATTTTCATGTTTTATGTATTTTGATGCAAAATTTTATTTTTAGGGCTCAGGTATGCAATTTCATGTCTATAATGAGATGTAGTTAGAAAATGATAATGTAATAAATTAATATAAGAAGGCATACTTTTCAAGAAAGGGTGGTCATCCTCATAGGTCAAATGACCCCTTATGTGCAATAAGTGAAGCACTCAATTCAAGAATGACTAATAATATGCTTGCATGATTCACAAAGTCTAATTTTTTTTTAGTTGCAAGTTATGCTTAGGGCTTTATTTATAGTGAGATTATAAAATTTCATTTTTAATGTTTTAGTTTATTTTTAAATGGGACAAATAAATTTATTTTTTTAAGAGCCTAACATTTTAGGCTTTTCATTACAAATCACATCATAGAAAAAAAAAACTTAGAAAAGCATGCATTTCTATTGTGCACCCAAAATAAAGCAAGACAAATTAAATTAATAAAATAGTTGGGTATCATTGTACACCTTGAAAGAAAATAAAAATAGGCATCCGAGCTCTGCCTTTATATAGCCCTACATAGAACTACAAGTCTCTATCTATGAAGGTCTTCATCCAAGATTATCACCTTCTTCAGAAACCTTCATGGGCTTCACAGGGGACCACCAGATGGAAAAGTTAGGTCTTGCTATTCTTAAACCCCGTAAATCCTAACTTAATTCTAGGCTCAAATTACATTTCAAAATTCAAAATAACATTTTAAACCCTATAAAATAGGCATCAGGAAATACATACAGCACACTAGTAGTTTATATTTCAAACATATGTGCTTACCACCATTAAACATCAAGCCCACCTATCATATTGGGCTATGCTTAGAGATTTAAGCAGCACGTGCAAGCAAATAATATTTATTTTATATTTATTAAGTCAATCCTTTACGCATACCCCCTTGTAGAAAATAGTGTTAGTTTAAAAAGAATGCCCTACCATCTACACTAGCAAGTAATAAATTCTAGCCATCTAGTCTAAAACATTACACCAAAAAATAAAAAAAAACATCATTTCAATCACAGATCATCAATGTAACCTAAATCTAAGGTCATTGACCTAACATTCTAGTGTGTGAAAGAAAGGTTTATATGATTTGATTGCACTAGACCTTTTAAGTTTAAATTTTAATTTTAGTTTTAGGTTTGTTCAATTTTACCCTTGGATGGTTTTAATTCAAATGATTTAATTGATTTTGGATTTCATTTCATTTTTTCAGATTTATTTTTATGTTAAAGTTGAATTTAAGTTTTAAAGAATGAAGAATAAAATAAATTTTGCTTGGGCAGAACCCATTCCATTCAACAACCTAATCCTAGTAGAATGGAATTTTCATCTTAAGATAAAATCTATTCAAAGGGTCAAATTAAGAACCTATGTATCTTAATTAACCCTTTTTAATTAATTTGAATGATTTATTCAAGTTGGATCAAATTTGATTAATGTCAAATCTCTTCTTTAAGGTTAGAGTTTATGTTGTTTAATTACCTTTAAATGTTATTGCAATTTGAAGATTTTATTCATCTTTCATTTAAATTTCATTTGATTTGATTAATGAATCTTGGTTTAAATAATTTATAACTTTTAATTAGAATTTAAAATGGTGTTTTAAATTACAATTAAAAGCTTAATCATTTGGTTGATTATTTTTATTTTGATCTTTTAATTTGATTTCAAGTAATCTAATTTGTCTAGATTTCATATTGGTTGTTTATGGTGAATATGACTGGAGGTGGTTTCATAATTTAAGTTTACATTCATTTTTTTATTCATTTGATTTGATTAAGGTTCAATATAGAAATAATTATTTAATTTCACATATTTTAGTTTAATTCATTTGATTTTGATTTAATAAATCCTAGTCAATTATTTTATTTAGTTATTATTAGTGTTTATTAACTTAAATGATCAAAGTTATTTTAACTTGTTTGATTAATTCACAATTTAAGTTTGCTTCAAAGGCATTAATTTCATTATTCAACTTCATTATTCAAATAGTTTATTTAGAGTTCATGACTTAGGATATTTACTGGTTTAGTTATTTAATTCATTGTTTAAGTCAGTTTAAGTGATCTCTTATGTTTAAAGGTTCATTATTTAATTAAGTTTTTTTTATAATAAAGTTTTATTTATTAATAATTAATTATTGATTATAATCTAGGAAACTTAAAGAAATGAACTACTTAAGTCCCAAACCTATTCTAAGCCATCTTAAGCTTTTAGGTTATTTAAGTTAAATAGTTAATAATAATTTATACTTAATTATAATTATCACCATTTATTTGATATTAAGTGGATTTAAAAAGATTTCAATGTTAATAGATTTCTATCTAAATATGAATTCCATAAATTAATTAACCTTATTATTTATTTGATTATTTGGATTATCATGGGTTCATCAATTTAATAACTTAAGGCTTAATTAATTTTAAGTATATTTTAATTTCCCTTTAAACCCTAAATATGTGATTAATTAAATTTCTCAACTTCAAAGGGTTATAAAATTTTCCTAAGATCCTTTGACGATGTTTAAAATGTTTTGACATGATTTCATTATTTCTTTTATAATTTGTGTGTTTCTAATTTATTATTTTGTTTAAATTAACCTAGGACTTGAAAATTTCATACCTTTTGCTCCAGTATTCGTTTTGCTATAAATCTTTTTTGGAAAGTGGGGTTCCTTGCTAATTTTTTTCTTAAAACTTCATCTTTATTAAGTGTATATATTGAGACTAATTAAAATTTTATTCATTTTAATAAAACTAAAACAAAGCCTAAATTATTAGGAATTCTTTTGGGGTTCTAATTTTCTTTATTTTCTTTTTAGAAGATGAATTAATTGAGCATTTATTTAGGAAATTTAGATTTTTGGTTGATTTACTATGAAGTTTTAAAGATTAGATCAACTAAATGAATGAATTAATTAATTTAATTACCTAATTAATTATTTTATGGATTAATGGGTTTTAGTGAGGTTTAATATTTTTCTATGGTTCATTAATGTGTATTATAATGCCCATGATTTTCCTCAATTGTCTTAACTTTATAAATTTTTTTGCATTAAATTAAGGGTTAGGGATTAAAATTGTTCATATTATATTTTAATCACCAATAAATCCTAAGAATTTTATCTGAAGTTTAATCAAATTTTTACATTTTTCAATTCTAAAAAATTGAAATTTTTTCTTTAAACTAGTTAGTGCCACGTGGCACTAATGCGGTGTTGCGTGGTTGGGCCATGTGAGAACCACGTGGATCTTGCATTAATTTGGCGGCGAGGATGCAGTTTTATTGGGACCATTTAATTAAAGATAAGATAGCATATAATCAAACTGTGGGTTCCTTAAATGATTTAATTAATAAATCATAGCCATTCATTCCAAAATGAAGGAATGAATGGCTATGATTTTATCTCCTTCATCCGCGGCAGTAACCAAGCACCATCTAATTTTCACGTCTAATTGCTACTGATCCACGTGATAAAATCACATGATTTTGATTGCAAAATGTCCAAGGCGAGATTTTAAAAAAATCTATATAGTTTGATTGATCCTAAAACTAACTTCTTTTCACAAATGACCAACATAAAATTAAAGTATGGTCAATTTCAACCATACCTCATCGGCGTTAGGTCTCGATAGTGATTTGGGTTTTGAAAATGCTCAAGGATGTTAGACGAAGCTTTTGGAGGAAGAATCATGCTTTGCCTCCCTCTAGATTGCTGTGGAGATGAACATCCACTGCCACTCATTGAAATCTAGTGGTGGGAATGATAGGATCTTAAGAGAGGAGGGCATGATCGAGCTCGATTTCACTAGAGGAACGTGATGAAATTGACAAAAGCTTGGAATTTGACCTCTCCTTAAGTTTTTAAGGTTAGCCGAGAGCTTCTTTATTAGCTTGAGAAGCTTGAGAGGGAGGTTGTCAGCCATGGGAATTTTCAATCCAAAGATGGTGCTAAAGGTGGTGAGAAGGTCTAAATAGGCATTCAAATATCTTAAGGAGGCTAAGGCACCGTACATGGGTGAAATTTGGAGGGATTGGGAGGAAGTTGGCTTGGTTTGGGCTTCTTCCTTCCATGGCATATTCCTATCTCTCCTTGGACTGATTGGGACATTCTTAAACCTCTAACTTTGGTTGGCAGCTACCTTGGGTTTATCCTAGGATGAGTCTAAATTAATCCAAGTGTAATTAGTTTGATTTTGAGGTTAAATGTCTATGTTTGATCCATTTAAATTTAGCTGGACTTAGATTGGTTTATGTTTGACCAATTAGCATTGGATGTTTACTATTAACTCTTTATATTGATGATTGATTGCCCAAATCAAACCAAGATGAACCATGAGTCAAACTCAAATTTATTTGAGTTAGGCTTAGGTTTAAGTGTTTTTATATTTGATCCATTTGGATATTTTTTTTATCTTTGGATTAACTTTTATCATTTCATTTGATCAAAGGGTTTAAATTTAGGTTCAATCATATTTGTTTGGCCATTTATGATGTTTCTAATTAATTAATTTCATTGGATTTAGGATTGATTTTGATTTTGTCTCAACTTGACTCATTTTGACTTAAATGGATAAAGTTGAGTTTAATTGAGACAAATGATCAATTTGACTCAATTAATGTAGGTTTAGACTTTAATCATGTTTAATCACATGTATGGGATGATTTAGAGCAATCAATTTTATTTAGTTTGAAGTTGATTTTGATTTTGACTCAATTGACCCAAATTATGCTTGGGTTAAAAAAGGGTTCACTTTGAGTTAGATGACCTAATTTGTCAAATTAAACCCAATGTTTAAATGAATTATATTTAATTATGATTTTCAAATGATTTTGGAAATTAAATTTAAATTAAATTCAATTTAATTTGAATTTTAGGTTCATTAAGGTCCATTTGGATTTATTTGGATCAAGTGATCTAATTAACCCATTTAAGACTTTATTGGATATAAATTTCTTTAGAGTAATGTTTAAACATGCTCATTTGATGATTATATGATTTTAGAGTGATTTAATTTGATCAAATTTTGGTGAATTGATCTTTGACTTGGTGGACGTAAGTCAATTCTAGGTCGAAAGATATAATTGATTATCTTGAACATCATTTAGATTTATTTTAGATTCATTTATGCTCATGCATTGATTTTATATTTTATATTTAATTTGATTTCAATTTCTTTTCATTTTATTTAAATTTATTTGGATTTAGGTGATTTTGGGCATAATTAGGTTAATCACCCCCAATTAATTTGATCTATGCCCAATTGGATTTAGATTTCAATTAAGATGTATTTTATTTATATGTTTTGTGGAATATTATCAAATTTGGGTTTACTTTGGGCTCACCTAATCTAATTGGGTTAGGTCAAATCTTAGAGGGGTTGACAAGAATGGCCTAATCCTTCACCTTAGGGCATTTCTCCTAGTCACTATATATGATGTCCTGAGTGCCTAATTAGAAAGCTCCTAACCTAAGAATAAGTATCCTAATTGTTAAGATTGGAGATGATGTTAACCTCATATAAAAATGAGGTCAATAAACCTCCACAAGTATTTTTATTGATTTACCTTGCTTAAATCTCATTTCTTAAAGCTACATTTTCAATCAATTTAATTTAGTACAAATTGGACCAGTTTAGGTATTCCCACTATTATATTATCCTACACCACTCATTATCTCACAAAAACTCTAAAATATATCTTTAGATATCGATCTAAAGATCCATGACCATTTTATTCTCTCAATATCACAAAAAAGGACATCACCTCCATTAACTATATATTGATTCAATTAATTTGATGAGTTATTTGTGGTTCGAGTGTATATGAATCAACCTAACAATTGTCTAAACTATATCCTAACCATTTAAACTCACTCCCATTAAAATCTTAATAAAATTTTTAAAAGAATACAAATAAAAGACTACCACTGAGTGTAGTTGGAGAGTAAATTGTAAAACTAACACTCCGTGTGGCTAACAACTATAAATAAAAAACCAACTCTCTATACTATTGGAGACTATGAATAGAAGACCAGCATACTGTATAGTTAGGGACTAAAGAGTAGGACTCGTGTGGTTGGAAACCAAAGACCTAAGCTCAATACTATGTAGTTGGCATTTTAGTTTTTCCTTAATAATAAAAAGTAATTACTTAAAATAATGATTCAACGAGCTCATTCAACAATTTAATAAATATAATCAATGAGTATATTTGATAGTGTAATGAGTACATTCACTTGACAAATACTTTTATTTGAGCAAGTATATCCTTTCAATGAGTATATTTAATGACTATGTTCATTGAATAAATACATCCATGAATTGAGTATATTTACAAGCAAATCAATATGAAGATGGATAGAGTGAACACATATATTTTCATTAAGAAAATATTTAATTATAAAGGGGAGTGGAAAGCATACCAAAATTTAAATTTGCAATTACTCTTCTAACTCATAGAAATAAAAGGAAAATTTTAAAAGAAGAAAAGAAAAGCTAGAGGTGCTTTCTTCCATATTGCTTTTCTTGAAGTTTGACTTTGATAAAGCAACTACATTATCAAAGCCTAAGAATTTTGTATCTAGTTGGCCATGTTTACTAACATGGCTATATGGTGAACTTTGTGCCTTCCTTAAACTTCTATTGTAGCAAATTCATATACTCATCGGATTCGAGAGAGCCAAACAACTTAGCCTTTTTCTTCTAAAACTCTTCAACTATTTAACTGTCTCAAAATTTGAGTTTATTTCAAAACTGCTCATTCTTTCTCCTTTTATTGTTGCTTCAACTGCTCTTGATATAGTTAAATTTAGCATCTCGAAGCTAACTCCTTGCTTGATAAATTTCCAACTTGGTGGTTGATCTTTTATTTTAAACATGAACTTCTTACCAAGTTCTTAAAGTCAACTTCCAAGCCATCGCTTGTGCAATCAGTATAACATATAGAAATTTCCCCTTGGGAAGCCTTTAAGAAGCATGTTCATATCCTCAAAAAAAATAAAATAAATAAATAAATAAAATGTATGTTCTAACTTGAAAGCCGCACTCATAGGTCTGTCGGGTCAAATGTATAATTATTAATAATATAAATAAAGTTAGGATCATCAACTAGCGTCTTTCCTTTATTTCTCTTCTTTCTTGTAGGAGAATGTGGAACAGTGCTCGTCGACCTCTTTTTGCACTTTTGGGGAGTTAAATTCAACTCTGCCTGATATACCAACTTATCGTGGGTGGCCTCAGCAGAAATGGCCTCATCACCACCTTCCTCGCCTTCAAGCTCATCAAGGAACTTGATGATCTTGGCGTCAAAAGGATAAGTGTAAAGACATCATATTCTACAAAGAAGTGAGTGTAAAAATAGGTATATGCAAGTCAAAAATAACCATGAATCTCTATAAACATGAACACTTACTATATAGGTACCCATGGATTTTTCCAGCTTAGAGGTAGTGCTTGATGTTAAGAGTCCTATCCATCAACTTCTCTTGGACCTCCTTCTCTTGAGCACTAACATTAAGAACCCCAACCTTGCTTGTAGAAAAGTGTGCGAGCTTAGTTGGTACTACTAGCCCAATGGAGCACTTGATGAAGTAAAGTTTAGAAAGCTAGTTCCTCATCTTATTCAACAAGCCTATAATTTTTAGGAGGACCATGGAGGAGTGAATGGAGTCATATTTATATACCTTGTGGGAAAAGATTTAGAAAATAAGAGTTAAGTTCCATGTTAAGTCCTCTGGCCTCAAATAAAGAAGGAAGGTTATGACACTCCTAATGGAGTTGGCAACACCAGGGTGGGGTACACTCAACAGAAATCAAAATTTTCACTCACTCAATGCATAGGGGAAAGTGATTACCAAATTGAAGATGGTATAAAGTGATGCATAGCTCACCTTATAGTTCTTATTCACTCATCCTTATGAACAAGTTTCACAAAAGAAATTAAGATCCCTAGCAGTAGCCATGGAAGATGAAAGTCTTTATCATCAACCTAAGATGAAAGTCTTTATCATAAATGAGGTAGATCCTTTCTTCAAAGTCACCATGAGCATGCAGACAAAGGGTGCTCATAAAAAGTGGATATAAGGTAGAAAAGTAACTCATGCAAGCATAAAGCTACTCACTCTGATATGAAAGAAGAAATGTAATAAAGACTCTCCTAATCATGGTAAAGTGAATAAATTGGTATGCTAAAAAAGTCTTGGTACTGTGGCATCACATCAAACATTTAATGAGAAAATGATAACAAAAAATCATAGAAATATCAAGCGGTGCAAGTCACAAAAAAAACATTTAAAGGACTTACTCATAGCCACAACACTAAGAGTACATGGCATGAAACAATTAGGTGAGTAAGAAATATATATATATCTTTTTTATATTTTGTTTAATACATAAAGTTTTACATGCACTCAACACTACTCTCTTACATCATTTTTTAAGTTGTTTTACAATTTATTTTGAGTACCCTTTGCTGAAGAGCGCTACTCTATTACATGTGTAATCAAATATGATGTTGGCTCCTGCAATGAAGAGTGAGGACCTATTTGACTCTACAATGATGAAGTAAAGTCAACTTGACTTCCATTGTTGCTAACCTCCATAGAGACAACAAAAACTACTAGTGTTCTCTACAACTCAATTGTCAATATCATCTATAACTCAGCTACCTATTTCCTAGCCAAGTTTGTTCCTTTTTAAAATGGGTGGGTCTCTTCGGCAAGGTGACAAACTTGGAAAAAAAGGAAGAAAGTTGAGGTTTTCTTTAAAGACTTGTTCTTCTTAGACTCATCATTATCTTGGTGAGTTGATGGAGAGAAGCTCACCATCATCTCTTGTATATCCTTTGAAGTGAAGCTAGTCACTTCGGTGGCTAAAATAGCTTGGGTTACAATATGTATATCTAGAGGATGAAGGTTTTCCCCCAAAGATTCACTCTAGTGGCTAAAAGAGCCAACATCATGTTCTATTAACTATGTAACCACTAAGTCAACACTTGATGGGACTACACTCACTCTTAAAAATTAGAGGAAAAATCATCATTTAAAGATAGAGGGACTTCTACAATGCAATTATTTAAAGTCATATCTTTGAGAAAGGAAGCCATTGTTGAAGTAAATGAACTTCTTAACCATGTGGATAATGCCCCAACAACTAATGCCCAAAAAGGGGATGATCATCTAAGGTCTACTTAGAGGATCCTGGGAGTAATACTATGAGCTAGTGAGTGCCCATTATATCCCTCCATAGACTCCAAACACTTGACATGCTAAGTTTTAGCATAAAAAAGATTATAATAAATCCTACATTGAACAACAAAGTTGCAAATAATGGTGTGTCTTATAGTAAGAGATAATCCTCCATTACCCTTGGGTTAGAGGGAGTTCTTGTTAGCTTGCTCACTAAGACATTCCTCTACCAATTGAGTGGAAATTTATAATAATCTCCCCAAGTATTAGGCATATTCTCTATGCCAAAACTATAACACTCTCCTTAAATACATTGAGAAAACACACTTCCACACATGAGTCCCTACCATTGTCCTTGGCTAGGATGGTGACCTAACTATAGTAAGGCATCATCAATGCACTCGCCTTAATAGGAGGAATAGTGATGAATTATGTTGATTTCTTTATTTTCATCTTCTTTCTTCGAAGACATGACCAGAGCTCGACAAGATCAATATTGTCGTATGGCCTTTTCGAATCTATGGTGAGCATTCACTTTTGTTGACAAGATGAAACTCAGCAAGAGAATGTGAAATCAATTTCACAATAAAGAATGGTAAGAAAATCTACATTCAAGGGCTCAGGCTTCTTTTATTTCCTGGAATGTGGATATGATTCTAAAAGAAGAGACTACATGAAAGGTGATATGACATAAATAATACAAAAACCATTTTCAAATATTTTATTTTTTTATTTTTTGTTCTTTTTGCGAGTAACCTCTATAAGGAGTAAAAGAATTAGGGAGTTAAAAATATATACCAAATTACAAGTAGACTCAATGAGTACTAAAAAAATATAAGATTAATGTTGGAACATCCACCAACAAAATACCAAATTTGTACATTTATACCCAAAGGAGAAAATGAGCATGAATGATCTTACCAGTAAGGCTATCAAAATAGCCAAGCCCGTAGGAGAGTATACTTGACAATAAAGACATGCCACATGTAAGCAAGTTGAAGACTTATAGAAAGAACCAGAGAACCAGTCATGATTACTCCTTCAATAGCACATAAATAGCTATCGAGGTTGGACGATTGCAATCACTCGAAGATGACTGTAACCACTTGAAGTCAACACTCAAGAAATTGGACTAGAATGAAAATATACATGCCAAAATCATTACTAGCACATAGTCGCCTTATGTCAAGCGAGTCCATCTCCATATTGAGTTCTCATCTGTACTCAGCTTACCATATATTTTCTTGCCACATGTATAGATGTTCCCCACTTTTTCATAACATAAATACTTTAGATACTAAGGAATAAATTCAATTTACTTTTCTGCTCGTTTAACCTCTCAATTTTACTTTTTTTTACATAACCCTATTTCCTATGTATCCAAGATAGCACTTCCTTGGTACACAGACGAAATTAAAGTCATCATACTTTAGGTGCGGTGAATGTAAAATAAGTCCATGAATGAAATATTAAGTACAAAGTGAAGCTAGACCCTCACCATGAGATCGCTCAGCAAGCATGGAGCAAAACATCTAATAATTTGAAACATAATAAGATTTGTGAGAAATAGAAGATAGGATTATTTTCCTTGTACAAGCAGCCATAGAAAGGGTGCACCATGAAGAGCCAAGGTTCAAATAAAACTAGAGATCCATGGGATTAACCACTTGATCAATTTGTTGAGCAAGAAAAGAAATGTCTAAGACTCCCAACTTGGATGATGAGTCTTATAATGCGAGTGTAGAAGAAGAAGTGCTAAAGTACGATGCCAATTCTAAATAATGCTTTCTCCATGAAGATCATTGAAGCACCCCAACCAAAACTAATTTAAGATCCCACATTTCACATTTGGGGTTATACAAGGTCAGATAGATGTAGCAAACCACATCACTTACTTTTAGCCAATGACACCATTACTAGATCTTAATGACATGATGAAGTGTCATCCCTTCTTTACCACCATCAAAGAGTCAGCCTTAAGGTAGTTCTTGCAACTCACAATGTGGGTTATTACCTCATTTACCTAGTTCAAGAGGATGTTCGCTATGCAATTTTTCAGTGCTTATAAACTACTTAAGAATTCACAAGCTCTCTTGCAAATGAGGTGAGAATCTGAAGAGTCACTAAAGAAGTTCATCACTCATTACCAATGAGATATGCTATAAATTAATGATTTGGAACCCACGGTCACCCAAGTTGCACTCACCCAAAGGTTGAAGAAAGGACCTTTAGATATGCTTTAGGGCTCCAACAACCAAAGATATTTGCTCAATTACTGGAGCTAGCAAATAACCATGTAAACTTAGGAGAATAGAATGAAGTCATTTAGCCATCATTGTCAACCTGAACAAAGGTATTAGCAAAGAGATCTCTTCCAGTGCGACTACCTAGTGGTGGGTATCTAGCACAAAGAGCAGATAAAAGAAGGTGGCTAGAGGAATCACTAATTAGGCTGGGTTTTAGGAATCCCCCAACTCATTATCAAGGAGTTGAATACTCACAACCCACATTGATAACTTCTTTTAGAGTATCAATGGAAAATTTAGTAGAGGCCATCCAAAATAAAGAATATTTCAAGATAGCACCACCAATGATGCTCAATGGAGTTCATGATTGATCAAGGTACTATGTCTACCACCACAACCATAGGCATGACATTAAGGAGTGTTGACACCTAAAGAGTCTCATTAATGAATTGATCAAAGTAGGAAAGCTTAAAGAACTCACCAAAAGAAAGGACAAGGAAGTCACTCAACACTATAATGAGCCCATTCCTGCATATGTAGTCTACATAGCAAAAGTGGAATCCACCATCTTTAGTGGTGATAGAGAATCTACAAGAAAGGTGAGCCAAAAGAGACTATGGTCAAGAGAGGTAAACTCAACAGCTATATTACGAGCACCACCTACCTTTATAGTTATAGTATGTTTTTGAGATAAAGATAAACTCACACCAACCAAGCCATAATATTACACCATCATCATCACTACCCTCATCACCAACTATTAAATTGGAGGTATTTCAATTGGCACAAGAAGCTCAGTCAACATAATCTTTAAGTTGGTGTTTAGTAAACTAGGATTAGCTAACTCTAAATTTATACCGATAGCTGGAGGGGGAGGGATGTTATACAATTTTAGAGGAGAGTGAAAGAAACTAAAGGGATGATTACTCTTCTCGTGACCTAGTGAGAAGGAGAAAATAATTCATGGCTATGTTGACTTTATCATTATAAAGGCTCTGACCACTTATAATGTCATCTTTGGCTCACCTTTACTCAACACTTTTCGAGTAGTGGTATCAACTTACCATAGAGCCATCAAATTCCCCATTGGAGGTGAGGAGATCACTATTAGATGAAATCTTAACCAGTCCCAAGCATGCTACTTAAAGGTAGTTGGAAGGTCTAGTAAAGAAGATGAAGTGTTGTAATTAGAGACTGAGAATTAGGATTGAAGTTCTTAATGAGACATAAGAGATTCCCACCAAGCAAGACCTAGAGTGAGTTTTGAAGATCAACATAGTCTTTAACCCCTAATATAGAAAATAACTCATCAAAAGGATTTTGGAAAACCTTAATGCATTCACTGAGAAAACTGTGGAGATGATGGGCATCAACATTAATGTCACTTATCATTACCTTAATAGCCATAAAGATTTATAGCCCATCAAGCAGAAGATGAAGGAGATGGCCACCCTACTCACCGAGCTCGTCAAAGAAGAGGTTGTTAAGCTACTTGGAGCAAATTTAAAAGTATAAGTATAATACTTCATTTGAGAAGTATAATACCCATAAAAGATATTAAATGTAGTTATGGTATAGAACTTGAGAAGTGGAGGATGTGTGTCTACTTCACTAATTTGAACTTTACATCTCCTAAAGGCGAGTACAAACTCAATAGACTTGCTTGTCAACTCGATTATCAGCTATTCAATAATTAGTTTCCTCAATGCATTTTTTGGGAACAGTTAGATATAAAAGCATCTTATAGACTCAAAAAAAGACAAACTTCATTACCAGAGAAAAGCTATATTGTTATAGAGTTATGCCTTTTAAGCTTAAGAATGTAGGGGTGACCTATTAGAGATTTATTGATCAAGTGTTTGAGTAAAAAAAAAAAGGGGGGGGGGGGAGGGGAATGTGGTTGTCTACGTTGAAGACTTGTTAGTCAAAAGCAAGCCGCTAACTCAACATATCCAAAACCTTAAAGATCCTTTTGCCACTTTGAAAAGATATAAGATGCACATTAATCTCTTAAAATGCATTTTTGGTGTAAGATCAGGAAAGTTTTTGGGATCACCCATAATGGCATCAAGATGAACCCAGACAAACAAAGGCTATAATTAAAATGACATCACCCAAGACAATGAAGAAAGTGTAATGGCTAATAAAGCTAAAAGTAGGGCTAAATAAGTTTATCTCTAAGGTTGGGGAGCACTGCTCACAATTCTTTAAAGTTCTTAGTTGGACAAAATTATTTGAGTGGACTTCAGAGTGTGAAAATGCTTTTTGCGACCCCAAAATCTACTTGAGTCACCACCATTATTGTAAAGACCTGAAGAAAGGTTTAACTATATTGCTGTACTTGGGAGTGGGAGAAGACACAGTTAGTTCTGTCCTCATCGAGGAAAAAGGGAGAATAATAGCCTATCTTCTATGTTAGTAAATCTCTATGAGGTGTTGAGTTGAACTACCTGCTCATAAAAAAACTTTTCATTGCTCTTATTATCTTTGCTCAATGACTGTGACCATACATTCAAGCCCACTCCATCCAAGTCATCACTAATAACTTGCTCAAGTCTGTACTTACTAAGCTCAATCACTCAGGGAGGTTGCTAAAATGGTGATTAGAATTAAGCGAGTTTGACCTATCATAGTTTCTTAGAATGATGATTAAAGCCAAGACATGACAAATTTTCTTGTGAATTTTATTACCTCACATGACACCCTAGTTAACCCAAAACCCTTAAGGCAAATATATGTTCATGTTTCATCAAGTGAGCAATCCATGGGCTCTATCATAGTGCTAACAAGCTCGATAGAGATTACCATGACACAGCTAGTCAAATTTGGCTTCAAAGTGATAAATGATTAATCTGAATATGATGCCCTACTCATTGGACTAAAATTTGTTAGAGGACTTAAGGGTTCATATGTCATAGCCTATTTTGGCTCATAGCTAGTAGTGAGACAAGTCAATGGAGACTATGAAGTTAAAGAAGAGTTGTTGCAAAAATATGTGGTGAAGGTGAAAGGGGAGATTAGGTTATTGGAGCACTTCATGATTGAGAAGATACTTATGAAGCAAAACTAGCTCACTAGCTTGTTATCCTAAGCTAGTGGACTCAGAGAGCACTCAGTCATAAGGCTTACTCAATTGAGCTTAGAAGAAGAGTAGCTCATGAAAGTTGAATATGAATATTCATTGAGCTATATTGATCCTATTAGAAAATTCTTACATACTAGAGAGATTGAAGAAATAGTTAAGGATTTATGGAGATTCAATACATGTTGATTGAAGGCAAGCTCTTCTAAAGTTTGGTGACCTTACTCAACCTCAAATGTGTCAAAGTTGAAGCAAAAGAAAGTCTTAGAGGAGATACATTTAGGCAAATATGGTAATCACTCAGGAGGGCGAACACTCACCCATAAAATCTTAAAGCAGGGGTACTTTTAGCCCACAATTATGAAAGACTAAAGAATTTGCAAGAAGGTGCATCCAATGCCAAAAATTTGCAACACTTTAGCAGTAGCCACCATAGCCTCTATAACCCATTAGCACTCCTTGGCCATTCACCATCTAGGGAATGTATTTAAAAGGCCCCTTGTCAATAGCCAGTAGGAAGACAAGATTCATTCTTATCATGATCAATTACTTTAGCAAGTGGGTCGAAATAAAGTCTCTCACTAAGATAACCTTCTGACTCATACACAATTTTATTTAGAGTAACATCATTTGTAGGTATGAACTCCCTATGGCAATCATCACGGATAATGGGCTACAGTTCACTGAAAGGGGTTTGAGGGACTTCTGCAAGTCTCAAGGAATCAAGCTAAAGTTCACCTCAGTACATCATCTATGGAGTAACAGCCAATAGAGGCGGCTAACAAGAAGATCCTTAACTTTCTCAAGAAGAAGGTGAAAAGCACCAGAGCTGAATGGGAAAATTTACTGCTCACTATACTATGGATCCTCAAAACTACTCCCAACAATTTAGTAGGGTACCCACCATTCAGCCTATATAAAAACCAAAGCTATCCTACCTTTGAGTATGAATTGCACATTCAAAGGGTCTTAACTATGGAGGAACTTCAAGGCAATACTAATGAATAGGAAAAGGTGAAATCCAAGGCCATAGAAGCCACACTCAACATGCTTTAAGAATTGAGTATTGAGGCATCACTAAGTCAAGAAGTGACTAAAATGTAAATGGTGAGATACTATAAATGTATTGTAAAAGAGAAGCACTTCAAGAGTGGCAACCTATTATTAAAGAACGTAGATGTAGTCGCCTGATAGAATGCATTGGGCATACTCACCTATAACTAGGATGGGCTATTTATAATAAAACAATAAGTCAATCTTAACACATACCAACTACAATTTTATTTAGAAGAATATGTACTAAGAACATGGAGTGCGAGGGACTTGAAAAATGCTATTTATGATAATAAGTTTTTCAATCTATACTCACTAATTATCCTATGTATCTTGCTAATCTTAATGATGAAGTCTTCTATAATTTTTAATATATGTTTGAAGTGGAATGACTATACGGGTTAATGAAGAATGGAAAATGAACTATACTCTGGGAGTGGAGCTGCCTATAGAAGAGTTGCTCAACAAGCTATTTTAGCTCATGTTCACGTAAAACATGGTGAGCCATCTTCAACCTGAATGACAAAATTTACTCTCACTGACTCAAGTTTCAAAGAGATAGGAAAATAACACTTAGGAGATACTTATAAACCTATGTTACTCAACATTCCATTTTTGTCCCAAGTTTGCATAAACTTTAGAGAGGCAGGTTAGGCCTGAGTGATGAGAAATACTCGCTAGCTAAGTGATGACTCTAGTTTCTAAGATCTAATAGAAACAAGCTCAAGGAATGATGTGTCATTTTTATCCATGATCGTGATATACTTGGCGTGTTATTTTTGACCTGAGTGATGGAGTTTACTTGCCAACCCAAATTGCTAAAAAGGTCAACACCTCATGAGGCTAATGACAATATCTTATGATTAACACCTCGTAAGATTAGTGACTATACTTAAAGATCAACACCCTACGAGGTTAGCAATAAAACTCTAAAAAGACCAACACTAAATGGCCAACACCCTATGAGATTAGCGACTATATTTTAAGACCAACACATGGCGACTATATTGACCAACACCTTGTGAGCTTGACCACTATACTTTAAGAGTGATTCCCCATGAGGTTGGCAACTAAACTATAAAAATACAAATACCCTATAAGGTTGGTTATTATATTATAAGACAAACACCACATGATGTTAAAAATAATAATTAAAAATTGACACCGTATGAGGTTAGCAACTAAACTCTAGAAAGACCAACATCCACTGAGGTTGGAGTCTATACTTAAAGATTGATACTCTGTGAGGTCGACAACTAAATGTTGAAGACCAACACTTTGTGCAGTTGGAGAACATACTTTACAAACAACACCTTATGCGGTTGTTGACTATACTAAAAGACCAATACCCTGTGAGGTCAATAACTAAACTCTAAAAAGAAAATCAACTCTCGAGGTTGAGGATTATATTTTAAGGCCAACAACCTATGAGGTTAACAACCATACTTAAAGATTGACACCCCATAAGGTTGGAAATTAAAATTTAAAAAGACCAACACCCATTAGAGGATGGCGATTATGGTTTAAAACTAACACCCCACAAGGTCAGAAACCCAGTGAAATAAATATACATTAAAAATAAAATTCAACCATGTATATTTGCCAGGATACAAAAATAGTGTAAGTATAATAATAACATTGTGATAAGGCATTAACTAAGCAGTGTTCATACTAGTATAAAAATAACATTACAAGTATACTCCTAATTCTAGCTAAGATGCAACCTTCATTGTCACTTAAGAGAAAAGAGAAAGAAATTTTCTATTGAACTTGATAGAAAGAAAAATATTTTTTTATTCATGAAGTAAAATTGTATAAAGAGACCGAGCAAGAAGTACATATACGCTTTGCACTTGCCAAAAAAAAAGTAAAGAAGTCAGCTCGTGCTAACCTCATCATCATCATTAGAGTATAAAAAGTCAAGTATAATAAAAAAAATCCAAGAACTTGGATCCAACTGACAAGGCTTCACAAATTTGGCAATAATAAATTTGACACCTACCTTGAATTTTTGCTAAAGAAGATCATGATGCACATCAAAATCCATAAACCCAATGAACTCAGCTTCTTTCCTCTAAAACTCTTTGGGATGATAAGAGATCTCTTCCTGCAACTCCATGTTCAACTCAGCTAGGTGAATAAGCTCCAGAGTCGCCTTATCCTTCTCTTCCTCCTACTAAACCATCTTAGCCTTGAGGTCCTTGTACTTGGCTTCTAGGGATAAAATATTTTTCTTAACAGTCACCAATTGATATTTCATAGAGTATACCACCATACTCTTAGTAATAAACTTATGGCAGATTTTCCTGGTCAACTATCATGCTATTGCCTTGGTGGACATGATGGCATAGTGTAATTGCCCATTGGGAATCTCCTATAAAAGCTCATTAAACTCTTTGGTGTAGATTTCCTGCCCAAGTTTATAGGCTTCATTACTCGACTCAATCAATTTTGGAGTATAGTTGTCCTCTGCATCGCCATCCTACTCTTCCCAAATCATGTTCCTCTATTGATGACCTCATAGATTGAGCTCATAAATCTCTTCCTAGACTTTTGAGGAGTTGTACTCGACCCAACCTCATTAGTTGCTAGGGCCATACTTGGACCCTCCTCTTTTCCTTGGTAGACCCACTACTGTCACTAAGCTTGCGTTTCCCAACTTCATGCACTCCTTTTTGAAAGAACTTAACGACATCAAGGTTTAGTTCAGGGGGCGATGAGGTCACCTTTGCTGCTAGAAAACATGAAAAAATTAAAAAAATTAAGTTAGATAGTCAAGTATCAAACTACAAGTTAGGAAAGAAATACTCTTATTGGAGAAAATTTAAAACACAACGTAGATCATAGGGTACTAATTAGAATAATCTAATACATCATTAGGAGATGAATATATCTTAAAAGATAAATATATTACTCTATAATGGATTCGATTATTCAATCAGAACTCCTAAGGCTAATGAAGCTTTGATATACCAGGGATTTTTCCCATGAACTACATGGAAAAGTAAAATAGGGTTTATTTATTCCACGAATCATAGTTCCCTATAAGGGCAATCCCCTATAATTAATTACATTTTATAAAGAATAAAATATCTCCTAAGAATACTCTCAATTAAAGAGCTGGCAATTATTTATATGGATTTCAAAGGTTGTCTTAAAAGGATAGTTAATTCAAATATTCATAAATGAACACTCCAAGGGGGGAGAGTTCTTTCCGAATGCCAAAAGGAATTGAGTAAGAAATGTTTTTAGATATTAGGATGCCTAGTAAATATTTTAACTATCCTACTATTGGTATTTTTAATTTTAAAATTAAAATTAGTTGAAATTTTGAATTAGTATTTTATTGGAAATCTAAGACATAGATTTTAATAACATAATTCTGTAGAAATGCCTAGTGGTTGAAGATTTATTCCAATGGAATACTTCAGAACTTAACTATAAGTGCTTCTGACATAAGTGAGAAACCCAACTTAGTCTAATTTTTGGGAATTGTTGGCTCACGTTCTCACTTGAGAAAATAAACTTATCCCAAACTATTCAATACTTATTACCCACTTGGAAAGGTTGCCAACAAACACCACCTAATTGATTTCAAATCCATTAGTCTAATTTTATGTATGCAATATGGATGGGTTGTTGCATTTAGGAAAGAAGGCTAAGAGTATAAACTAAATCCTTAACATTAAGATAATGACTAACATGTTATGCACCTAATTAATACAATAAATTTCTTCTTTTTTGTATTTTGACTCTCAATTTTATTTTAAAGCTTTATATATGCAATTTCATGCCTACAATGAGATACATTTAGAAAAAAAAGTATGGGCAAGTGTTGACCTCACTTTTGGAGTGAGCTTTCATCTTCTTCATCTTAGACATAGGACTCCTCTTAGACATTAAGAGTTCCTTAGTCGTAAGACACTTCTAGTGATTAGGTGAATACTTAACTTAACCCTAGAGACTTAGAAGAGTTAGCCATAGGAAGAAGTTATGCATTAGGGGTGTTTGGAAGACTTTCCTACCCCCATAGCTTGAACTAAATCCTTACCTCCTTCTTTCAAATCAACCTCAAATTCAATTCAACTTCAAATCCAAATCAACTTCAAATTCAAATCAACTTCAAATCCAAATCAACTTCAAATCCAAATCAACTTCAAATCCAAATCAATTTTAAATCCAAATCAACTTCAAACTCAAATCAACATCAATTCCAAATCAAATCTTAAATCAATTCCAACTTAGTTGATTTTCTCAAATCATAAATCAATTTCAAAACTCAAATCATGAATCAAATCTCAAATGATTGACATACATACTCAATGCCAAATCCAAAATCTTTCGTAAGCCTTTGATTTCATCTTATGTACTTAGCTCAAATCAAATCCAAATCATTCCAAATTTAAAATATTTTCTCATAACTCATTTATATTCTCATTTATTTTCACAAATATAAATGAAATATAAATTCAAATACCCAAAACCAAATTCAAAACTCAAATCCAAATCTAATCTAAATCCAACATAAACTCTTTCAAGTCAAATTCTTAAACTTAACCAAATCAAACTCAAATCAATCCAAACCTTTGGATTTTCTCTTCAATCACAAACCAAATTCAATCATAAACTTCAATCATCAAGTCAAATCAAATCAAACCAAATCAAACCCATGATCATCCTCTAAACTTGATATTGTCAAATGAATCAAAATCCATTTGACTCCAAATCACTTACAATTGAATTTATATTTCAATCATAAGTCCATATGTGAGTTCAACCAAGCTTAAATCAAGCATTGATCAAGCCAATCGACCGACTTAGGCTCGCTTGACCCAAAGTGAGCTAAAACACCTTTTTGAGCCAAATTCAAATCCTACCCAAATTGGATTGAACTAAGCCCATCTAAGCCTCACATTATGAGTAGCAATCATTATAAGATGATCAATCACTCAAATTGGGTCAAACCAACTCAAACCTAGCCTTTGACCAAGTCAACACTTAGCCCAAATGATACCTAAACTAGCCAAAATCCACCATAGGCCAAATTTCTTGAAACCATTGATCAAAACCAATCCATGATCAGTGATTGAACTTGACCAAGTCATCATTTGAGCCAAACCTAGCCTAATTGGTCACTTGACCTAAGTTGACCCAAATTAACCTGAAATTCAAAATATGTCAAATCTTGATCTAAGCCGAATTAATTGCAACCAATGGGTCAAATTCATTTTAAATCACTTGTTGAACTTGACCAAAGCCTTAATTGGCCAACTAGACCCAACCTAGCCCACTTGACCATGAACCCAACTTGACCTAAAAGGTCAAATCAACTTGAAAGTTAACCAAACCAAAATTGATTGAAACCAAAGCTTACAAAATATTTCAAATGATCAACCAAATCTAAACCAACCCATGACCTAACTCGATTGGGTCAAATGGGTCAAATTGGCCAACATGACCCATTTGACCTAAGTGAACTCAAATGAAACAAAACTAAATATAATTCAAATTAAACTAAACCAATGATACCCATAGGCTCCAAATGATCATTTGAACTTAACCTAACCCATTGTTTGACCCAATTTGACCAATTGGTCAACTTGACCCAAATTGACCCATTTTGACCAAAATGAGTCAACTTGAGCCATATCATATCAAATTAACTCCAAATTCTGTGAAATTTGAAACAACCCATTTTTCAAACATCTCAAATCTGCCTAAATCAAAATCAAGGCTAAATGACTAGTTTGCCATTGGGTCAAAGGGTAACCTATGGCCAAATTCACTTGGAATTTAGTCATTCCTTTTCATGGCCATTTAGCATCCTCCTAGTGGACCACATGGACACTAAAGAAGGTGGTGCACATGAACCAATGGGTTTAGGTCATCCATGACCCAACCCTAGGCCAAACTGACCCGTCCAATCAAATTTCTCCACTTGGATCACCTCCCACACTCATTTTAACATATGTACACCTCCTCCATTCCACTCCTCTGCCAAAACCAAAATAGATGGGATCCTTAACAACCTAAACAACACATTCAATCAAAGCAATTGATCAAAAATGGAAGAACAAGCTTCGACTATCTGATCTAAGTAGGGGGAGATAAACTCCCCCTCATTTCCACTCAAACGATGACTCTTGCATTCAATTGAGCTCAGAGGATCAAAGGTAAGCTTCTCCAAGTTTCCAAAGCATTCCTAAGCTCATTTGAACTTCTCCTTCTTGGTTTCCTTCATAGCAAAATAGGGGTGGTGAGGGAGATTTCCAACTTAGCCAATTCTCAACCAAAGTCCAATTCACTTTGCAAGCACCATCAAGGAGGCAAGTTGAGCTCACCCAAAGCATTTCTCAATCATCCAAGCCACAGGAAGGGAGACCTAGACCAAAGATGCAAGCCATTGAAGGGAGATTTGATCAATTGGAAGATCCATTTCATCTCAAAGCTTGAAACCTTCAACAAGGCTACATCTCCACTAGACAAAGCTACCTCTCCATTGGAAGCACCGGTGATAGCCTCCTATGAGGTATGCCTCAAAACCAAGCTCCCAATGAAAAATGCTTGGTCCTTTGTGAGGGAATTATAATCCCATTAAAATTCAACCGTTGGATCTTCTTCTCTATGCTTCTTGATGGTGTGGGTTGAGTCTCTTCATAATCCAAGCTCAATTGAGCTCGGATCAATCCATGGAAGATGGGCAGTCATCGTCTCTTATAGGCAATGGCAAGGATGAATCATGGGCCATCCATCCTGCATATTTTAGATGGATGGCCCTGATTAAATGTGTTAAATCCATTGATTTAAACCTTCATAACTCGAGTTTGATCCTGACTGTCCGATCCTTGATCGGAAGGCCTAGGGGAAAGCGCGTAGAGCTGCCGGCTGATGCTGCAATCGATTTGTCAACTTAAATAACCAATCCCATCATGCCACATGGAAAGCGCGCGCCACATTAGCGGTCCACGTTGCGCTGACAGGATTAGTTAATTAATTTGGGATATTTAATTATCTCTTAATCACAAAAACTTCATAAATCCATAATTAAATGTAGAAAATAAAAGTATATATATATATATATATATATATATATATATATATATATATATATATATATATATATATATATATATATATATATATATATATATATATATATATATATATATATGAGGGCTCATTTTAAAGAAAATTTAGTGAGGAATAATATAAATTGTTTCTAATTGATTTTGAATAGTGAATTTTCCTTAATTAGTGTTTAATTAAAAAGTTAATAACCTTAATTACTCCCTAATCATTTCATTAATTAATTCCAAATTTCTCATACATGTTTAGGGGGATGACTTCTACCTTTGCAAATTTTCTTGAAATTTATTAATAAGTTAATTAGGGAAATCAATTAATAAATACCTAATCATCTCCTTAATGTAATTTAAAGCAATTAAGCATGTGAATGGTTTAATCACTTAGTTAAGATAATAAAACATTATTTAAGTAAGTAGGAGATTTATGGAATGGGATTGAGATATTTTCCCTAAGCTATTCCCTAAACCCCCTTTCTTCCTTAATCTAAATATAATTAAGGATTAATCCACTAATGATCTACTTGATTAGCTTAATCAAACTTTCAAAATCAATCTAAACTTAATCAATCTCTTACTGGGTAGATCCTTAGGTGTTCAAAAGCCTAAGGTAAATTTAAGGAAACCATTTCCAACTCACATGTGTGGGAAGGTTATGAAAGTACTTAATTAAACCATTTAGCTTAATTAATCAATAATTATGAGCCAATTGCATTAGGCCCCTTTCTTTCTTAGGTACATTGTTGATTTAAATTCCATATGATTGCATATCATATGTTGGCTCATAATTGTTAGGTTAATTATGTTAAAGTGGTGTAGGTAAGGGGTAATTAATGGACTTAATTTACACCTCAACCTAAACAAAACATAAAATCAACTTAATGGTTCTAAAAATTAAACTAAATCAATTCACACATGGGGGAAATGGGTTAGGACCAACAAAACTTTTCACATTTCTTAAATCAAATCAAACTCAAAACAAAAACAAAAATCCCTTTTAAAGAAATTTTGATTCACTTTATGTGATCTTATTTTATAAGTTATCTTTAGGAATTAGGGTGAATGAAGTTACATGATTACATCACTTCAATTCTTCCCAAGAATGTTAAATGTTGTGTGCCACATGAAAATCATGCATTCATATCTTTTGAAATATCAAAATAAATGAAATGTTTCCTTTATTTCAAATTGCATGTTTTGGCTAAAGTTAGAATATGAGTGGCTATTATCACTATTAAATCAAAAAATTACTTTCAAAACTTATAAATCAAAGATTATAAATGAAGGTATGCTACTTATAAATACTTAAAAGCTTGCATGTGAATATAGCATATAAAATGTGTTATGTGATTTTCTTCTCTTTTCTTAACATAGGTTTGTATAGGATTTGCAAAGTGTATAGTTCATTTGAAAAGAACATAACACTTGCTTAAATCCATTCTTATACACTTCTATGTTGTGACTTAAGAATGATCTTCACATCAGATATGTAAATTGCATAACCAAATCAAACAAACAAACATAAACCTTTTGCATGATTCTTCATCCATTTATTTTCTTTTTATACATGCACATGTATTTAAGAAAAGTCATATATTAGTCTGGACATCCCAGGGTTGCGAGGCATTAAGTAGCCCTAAGAAGGTCTTGTACCTTATACCCTCGGTGTAAAAAATAATGGTGGTGTACTCACTTATGCATTTCATACATGTAAATGTGCATTTGATTAATAAATAAAAGAATATCTCTTTTCTACTTAACAAAATCATGCATTCATGAAACATCCAAATTTTCTTAAACAACATCTCTTTGCATTCATCATTAAGGTGTGTTAAAACCTTACATTGCATGTATAGATATGCTTAGGATTTATTCATGTGCATGATACACATGTTGGAAAGAAATAAATGGTTATGTGTTAAGTGATAGTAATTCGCCTTAACTAGTCTTAAGATGCCTTTCTTATTGAATAGGTTTATTTAGAGCAAATATAAACTTAGGATTAATTAAAACACATAATAAAACATTCACTAAAGAAAAAATCACTAATGAATCTTCCTTAGAAATTACCTAAGGTAGGGAGGAAAGAGAAGTTCTCCTCTCTTTTCATCTCTTTACAACACTTAGTAATTAACTATAGGTTCATTCAAATCAAATCAAATCATCAAATAAAATTAACAAATCAACTAAATCACTTAAATGAAATCACCCTCTAAGTTGAATCCTTCACACTTAGAAAACTCCAACCTTAAAGCTTAGCTAAGACATTCCACACAAGCCTTAAATGGAACACACATTAGGCTAAGTCACCATTTTTAGCTCTATGTTAGGGTGATACATGGTTTGATGTCTAATTTTATTTTGTGATGTAATGTTTTAGACTGGATGTTAGGGTGCATGTGTGTATACTGGATGATAAGATGATCTTAGTCCAGTCATTGTCTTCTATAGGGGATTGTGCTTAAAGGGCATTGTAATAAAAATATTAAAATACTTTTGTTGTGCAGGTTGCTTATACCCCTAAGCATAATCCAAATTAGGATAGTGGACTTGGTTACCCATGTGTGGGGTGCTAAGTCCAATTTATTCCTATAACTACTTTGGATTGTGTGGTATGTTTAGCTAATCTTTATTTTGCATATTTTAGTTAGATTTACTCTTTCCCATTTTCATGTAATTTTGCAATTAAGATTTGGAATGAATGTTATGGGGGATTAGGATGAACATTTGTCATAATACTATGTCTTATGCACTATGTGAAGCCTTGGAGCAAACTACATCCCAACCAACCAAAAGAAATAAAGAAAGAAGAAAGAAAAAAAAGAAGAAAAGAAGAAATGAAGATTGAAGAATGAAGATCCCCCATAACATGAATTCTTTCTAAATTATAATTAATTCATTTGTAATCCGGGTTGTATAAGGGTAGAGCTCGACTACCCACATTTCTTTTCAGGTATGTAGGGTGAAACCCGGCCATATCAGCCTTTTATTCTTTTGTGTTAGCTTTATAAATTGTTTAATATTTGTTTAGCTTGTGCATTAAGATGGCATGTTTTTCTTAATTTCTTTATTGATTGATAAATGTCCTGGATGCGATTAGGCTCCTAGGAAAAATAAATTTTTACCCAATTAATCAACTCAAAATTAAAATTAATAACTCATAATCTCACCTAAATCCTAGGTTATAAATCAAGATAAAAGATTTAACATCCCCTTAGCTGGATGTTGTATGTCTCACATCATGCATAAAAAGTATCTTGCTTCACTCTTGCTAATGGAGGGCTTCCACTTTTTCCAGGGAACTTGGCTTGACCATTGAGAGCCATGGTGGAAACACACCTCCTTCTTGGTGATTTTGGCCCATACCAATTTATCATGCATTAGGCATATGAATTTCATAGCTTGTGTCAAATGAATTGTCCAAAAATAAAAATAAAATATAAAAAAAATTTGCATTAGATTTAAGTCAGTAATCATGCCCTATATGATATGGTCTCTTAGGGAGTGTGTTTAAGGACTTCTTCTCTTTCTAAATAATCAATAGCCTAGCTATCTTGCAAAAGCATAAGACTTGCCTACATGTATTTAAAATCATAAGAGAAGTTAGTTGGCAGCCACCCCCAAGCGATTATAAGTCTAACAGTCGAGTGGTTTATCCTCTCTTATGGAGGTAAACCATATACCCATTTTTTCCTGAAATTTAGGTCGTGCCTTGGCTCTCGCCAAAGCTCCCTAGATTTAGGTTCAGAGGTTGTTGTTTCCATTTTGTGGGCTACAAGAATAAATCCTCACCTCTTAGGCATCTCCATGATCTATTGTTGTGGAATTGTAAGCTCTAGATTTCTAATAAAAATTCAACTCAAATAATTAACTCTCTTCAAATTTCAAAAATATAAATCCCAACCATATGAGAGTTTGGGATGCTCACTAGGTTTTCTAGCATCATGAGCATCCCCTACTTATCTCCCTTTGGTTTAGATAATAACTATCCTAATTGATCTTCTAAAAATAACCAATTTGTTGATAGTCTTACCTTCAAAATCTTTGGAGACAATGATCATTTACCTTAATCAAGAGTATTCTTAAAGAATCTCATTACTTAGGATGTAATTAACTACGGGGGCTTGCCTTTATACGAAACTTAATGAACCAGATTTAAAATAAACCCTACTTTACTTTTCTATGTAAAGTAGGGGAAAAATCTTTTGTACATTGAAGACCCATTATCCTTAAGAGTCCTTATTAGGTGATTGGGTCCATTGTAGGATGATGACTTCTGCCTCTTGAGATAGTACATCATTCCTCAATGTCGTACCCGATCACCTTAATAAGAACATCTACGGATCTACATGGTGTCCAACAAAGCCTATTATTTTGTTTTCATTCATTTTTTTAAAAGATAAATGAAGATGAAAATAAAATTTCACCACATCAAGTCAAAATGAGAAGGCACACTTCCCTAGGAAAGGTGATCATCCTCAGAGGCTAGATGTCTCCTTATGTGAAATGGGTGAAGCAACCAATTCAAGAATGAGGTGCAATATACTTTAATGGTTCATAAAACCTAGTTATTTTCAGTTGCTTTTTGTTGTATGCCTAGGGCTTTAATTATGTTGAGGTTATGAATTAATATTTTATGTTTGAGTTATTTAAACTTAATGGAGTAAAAATTTAATTTTCTTGAGAACTTTATATATACAAGCTTCATCATATAATACATCATAATCATAGAAAGAGACATATGAAAAACATGTAGTTTTATTATGCACCCTAAAATAAATTAAGCTAAATTAAATTAATAAAATAGGCTAATGTGGCTAGGTGCTACGGTACACCCTGGAAGAAAAAGAAAAATGGACAGCCGAGCTCTGCCCTTATACAGCTGGGCCTAGAACTAAAGTATTGATCTTTGGGGGTCTTTATCTAGAATTGTCACCTTGTTCACTGACCTCTAAAAGCTTCAAAGGAAACCACTAATTGGTAAAATCAACTTCTGCTATTCTTAGAGCCCATTGATCCAAAGTTAATTCTAAGCTAAAATTACATCTTAAAATTTCAAAATAAATATTAAACCTTACAAAATAGATGTTTGGAAAATACACACCACACTAGTAGTTTAGATTTCAAATATATAAACTTAGCATTATTGATTTTCATGCCTAACTCTCATATTAGGCTATGCTTAGGGACTTAAGTAGCACCGCCAAGCAAATAACATTTATTTCATATTTATTATGGTAGTCCCATTAAGCACAACCCCCTATAGAAAAATAGTGTTAGCCAAAAAAGAGAGCCCTAACATCCAGACTAGCGAGTAAATAATTTCTAAGCATCCAGTCTAAAATATTATACCACAAAATAAGAAATATCATTTCACACCCCAAAGCCTTACATATCATCATCCTAACGTAAATATAGGGTTAATACCTAATACTCTAGTGTGTGAAGGAAAAATGATTGTGTGGTATGACAATGCTAGGCCTTTTTATGTTCAAAATTTAATTCAGATTCAAGGTTTATTCAATTTATCATCAAGTGGTTTCAATTTATATGATTTAATTGATTTTGGATTTTATTTTAGTTTGAGATTTATTTTTGCATTAAAGTTGAATTTAGGTTTTAAAGAATGAGTAATAAAGTAAATTCTACTTTAGATGGAACCCACTCTATTCAACATCCTAATCCTAATATAATGAAATTTTCATTCTGAGATGAAGGTCTATTCTATGGGTCATACTAAAAACTTATGTACCTTAATTAATCTGTTTGAGTTTATTTAGATGGTTTAATTGAATTTGATGAAATTTGATTGAGTCCATTTGATTTAGTTAAAGTTTTAAAGATTAAGTTCATTGAGTTTATTAAATTTCATATATCTTATTTTAGATTTGTTGGGTTTTAGCTTAGTTTAATTTAATTAGTGTTTAATTCCTTTAGGTTTTATTTGATAGGATTTATTAAATATAGTTTATATGATTAAACAATTTTAAATTCTATTTAAGTTTAGAGATTTTATCTTTCTCATTTGAGTTTTATCTAAATTGAATAATATTTCATGATTTAACCAAGTTATCCTTTTATTACAATTTACAATCATTTCTTAGTTAGATTTTAATTAAGAGCTTAATCATTTGATTTTAGTTATTTAATTGATTTTTGTTTGATGATTATTTCATTTTATCAGATCTCTTAGTTGGTTTAAATTTTATGTTGATTTATTTATTTCAATGTTGTTTGAGATGAATAGTTATTGAATATGATTTCATGATTTAAGTGTGTATTTAATTTTATACTTCCTTGATTTGATTGGGATAATATGATTGTTAAATTTCAAATATTTTAGAATAATTAATTTGATTAATCTCAATAAACATGAATGTTTGTTTAAGTACTTTAAGTTTATTAATTTATTTAATTTAAATTAAAGTTCAAAATTAATTTTTAATTTAAACTTCATTTAAAGATGTTGATTTCATTATTTAAATAATTTATATTATTTGAATATCATGACTTAGGGTATTTATTGATTTAGGTATTCAATTTAGTTATTTAAGTTGATTTAAGTGGTGTTTTATGATTAAGAGTTTATTATTTAATTGAAAATCCCATAATGAAATTTTGTTTCTTAATACTTAGTTATTAATTTTGATTCCTCCCTAAATGATGAATCTAGAGAGGGTTTCATTTGAAATTTTTGAGTCTTTGGTTTATTTAATATGATTTTCTAAAGTTGAGATTAAGTAATTAAATTAATTAATTCATTTAATTCACTAATTATATTATTTTGACAATTAATGGATTTCAGTAAGATTTTATATTTTTCTTAGGTTCAATAATGTGTATTATGATGTTTAAATTGATTCCATGATTTTCTTAATTTTCTTAATTTATTTCATTAAATTAAGGGTTAGAAATTAAAAAGTTTGTATATTATAATTTAATCACCAATAAATAATAGAAATTTTATATAAGGTGTGTTTTCTCTTCAATTTCGTTTTCTCAAAGTTTTAAGTTTATTGGATTTAATTATAATTTGATTTCTTTTAATTAAACCTAAATTAACCCAAAATTATCCAATAAAATTTGGGGATTTTAGGTTTAATGGATTCCTCTCACTGAGATGAATCCATAAAGTCATTATTTGTATTTTTAGTTGAGTATTTTATTTTCTATGAATTTTTAAAATTATTAAAAAATTTTGTATTTTATAAATCCATAAAATTGGATTTTCCCCACTTAAACTAGTGAGTGCCACGTGGCACTGATGCAACACTACTTTCTGTGTGGCACCGTGTGTCTAGTCTATGTGGGATCCACGTGGAGCCGACATCAAAAGGTGGCGGGGATGCAACTTGGATAATGGTCGTTATATCAAAAATTAGATATTTAGGGTTTGAACTGCAGTTTCATAAAGGGATTAAATCAATTGATCTAGATAGATCACAACCACCCATTCCAAATAAAAGAAATAGATGTTTTTGATTTCATCTCCCTCATTTGCAATGGTGATTGAGCATCATCAAATTTTTGGGGGTAATAGTCGATGATTTATGTAGTTAAAACATAGAATTTCAATTACAAAATAATTAAGGCATGATTTAGAAGGGATCTACATGACTTGATCTTACCCAAGACCAAGTTAGTTTCATAAATGACTAACATGAAATCTAAGAAGGGTCAATTTCGGCCATAACTCACTGATGTTAAGTCTTGATAGTCCTTTGGGTTTTGAAAATACTTGAGGAGGTTGGGCAAAGCTTTTGGAGAAGGAACATGTCTTGCCTCTCTTTGAATTGATGTAGAGGTGAATGCCCATCACTGCTCATCAGAGCTCAGCGTGGGGAACAATCAGAGAGGTTTGGGAGGAGGGGGAAGATTCATTCTTGCTTTATTTCACTCAAGGAAGCTAATAAAAACAATAAAAGCCTTTAATTTTACTTCCTTATTCTTTTTTATAAATGGCTAGAAGCCATTTCATTGGCTTTAAAGTGATGGTGCTAAAAGTAGTGAGAAGGTCAGAGTGGAAGTTTAAATATTTTAGGGAGTGAGGCAGTAAGCATGGGTAGAATTTTGAATGAGTGGGAGTGAGGTGGCTTAGTTTAGGGCTTTTTCTCCTCCATGGAATGTTTTTCACTCTCCTTGGACCAATTGGTAGCCTTTTGGACTTGTAGCATTGATTGGTAGCCTCCTTAGGGTCATCCTAAGATCGGTCTAAGTAAAATCCAAGTTTAATTTTCTTGGATTTAGGCTTAAATTTTTAATTTTGATCCATTTAATCATCTTATACTTTTAGATTGATTTTGGTTAATTCATTTTATCATGGATTTATATCTAAGTTGTAATTGTACCTAATTTTCCATTAGAAGGCTTAGAGGCCAATTTGTTATTCAACTATAGCACCTAAGAGGAGGGGCGGGGGACTTTTGTAAAAGATGCAAACCTTTAATGAAATATAGTAACAATCAAGAATAGTATAGAAAAGTAAAGTGCATAAAAATAAAGAAAGAAAACACAGAGATTTTTTTATGTGATTCGGCCAATCCCCAAAATCGGCCTATGTTCACGCTTACCACCCAGGCTAGGAATTCACTAAATCAAAGTTGAGATTACAGTAGATCTCCCATACTCTCCTTCACTGGAAAATACACTCCAGCACTATATTTTTCTTAATGGGAAAGTACAACACAACAGCAAATGTTCCTTAACGAGCAAGTGCAATCCAACAATGTACTTTCCTTAATGGAAAAGTACAACTCAACAAGAAAATAAGAAAGAGGAATATGAAAATATCTAACTCTAAATTTAAAAGTATTTTACTCTCACAACCCAACTACAATAATATTAAGGCAAGTGAAATCAAAGGTAAGAAAGATAGCTCACTGTAATTGATATGTAAATTTCAAAGTAATAATTAAACTTGAAATATATATATATATATATATATATATATATATATATATATATATATATATATATATATATATATATATATATATATATATATATCAAATGAATCTTTAAACTATTTGATGTGAATATAATAGCTTGAAATCAAATGGATTTAATTGATGATTTAAAATATAACATAATAAAGACTTGAAAACTAAATCAATTAATTATTACAAAAGAGACTTTGAGTTTTTCGAAAGATCAAGTTAAAAATAAAAAATCTTAAGGCACATGAACTCAATTGAAATCTCTTTCAAAAAGAAGTATTACTAATGCAAATTATGAGACAATTTTAGAGAAAAGAAAACTTGCAACTTACAAGTGTTCTTTATGAACTAATTATAACAACATAAGTTTTACTTTAACATATATTAAAATAAAGAGAAAAGAGTTTGCAAAGACAAAAGTTTAATCCAAACCAAACAAAGCTTTCAGCCCAAGAATTGACCAAATACTAAAGAATCCTAGCCCAAGAAAGAAATCAAGGTCTCACAAGAGAGTAGTAATAAAATATATTAAAGGAACCTTGAATAGATTTTGGCCAAGTGAGATTTCCACAATTCCATCAACTTCTTTTGTGCAATATTCAAGCCAATCACTTGTAGGTTGGAAGATGAAAGAAGGATAAAAAGATTAGCACTTGATTCGCTAAGAAAGGATCTCTAAAGGTTTTGCAAGAATTTGGGCAAGAGAAAAAATTTTCTATGAGAGAATTTTCCAAGAGAAATTAACCTAGTTTAAGAGACATTATTTATAAGACAAGGGCATAAGAAAGATGGCCAAAAAGAGGGAAAATATGAGGGAAACTCATTTGCAATTAATTTAAACATAAGAAAATCAATATAAAATTAATTTGCATGAGTACTTTATTTGGGTAAGGAGAAATAGAAGGAAATTTAATATGAAAGGTTGGTTTAATTTAAAATTCAATTTGAAATTTAATTTTTTTAAAAGGGATTTCAACCAAGTCAGGAAAGAGGGAAATTATACATGGGAAGTGATTCAGATTGAATTAATTGAATTTAAATCTATTTGTTTTTGCAAGATGAAAAAATTATCCAAGGCATCATGGAGGGAAAAAAAATTTTGAAAGAGATTTCAATTGAATGCCCTGATTTCTAATGTAATTAAGAAGTTAATGCTCATGTGCGTCAGCCGAGAGAGAGAGAGAGAGAGAGAGAGAGAGAGAGAGAGAGAGAGGAGAGAAGAGTTTAAATTATTACCAAACAAGTCCTGACACAATTAATTGTCCAGTGAAAAAAAATAATTCAAGTTTTGATTAATTAAATTAAGCATAATATATGGTCAGCCAAAAGGAAGTTTTTATGATGATATTTAATTATTATTTAATTTAATATCATGTAATATTAAATCAATTCATCTTGAATGAATGAAGCAAAAAAAAGATATAACATTCAAGCTTTATTTAATAAAATCAAAGGAATATTCAAAAATTTGGTCAAGCTTGTTTCCTAAAATAGATTAAATTTAATTTAATGCACTCAATTCAAATTCAATGATGATAAATAAGATCTTAGAATAATTCAAATTAATATTCATCATGAGACTAATTTGAATACAATTAAGAGGATAGTTGGCCATGGGAAGTTTCCAAAAATAGAAATTATATAAAAGGAAAGAGGATAATTTTATGGCTTATTTTAATTGAATTTAAATTAACTCAAATAAATTCAAATTAATTAAAGTTAGTTCAATTAGTGTAGCATAAGATCAGCCACAAAATTCCATAAAAAGAGGAGTTCGAATTTGCATATATAATCAATGCAATATTCAATTTGAATTAAACAAAATCAAAGTAAAGATTCAAATAAATGAATTTTTTAATTTAAAAAATGGGATAATTATGGAAATAATTTGAATAACTCTCACGCAATTTATTTTTCAAATAATCACGAAAAAATTTGGCCAAAAAGGATTAAGATGAAAAATATAATAATAGGAGAGAGAAAATAATTTAAAAAATGATTAAGAACAATTGGATTTTATGCATGTAATAAAAGGATAATGAACATATTTTAACATAAAAATAGTTTAATGAAATGTGAAATTAATATGACTTGCATAGAAGCACAATAAATGGAACAAAGTTTATGCATTTAGTACATATTATCCAAAATGAATAATTTAAAGAGTAATTGTAAATATGAAATGTAGAATTTTTGAATAATTCTAAAAAAGATTTTTAAAAAAATAAATGAATGATATATTTTATTTTAGTGAGAATTTATTTGCCTTAATATAGTTATTTCTAGGAAAATTCTCACCTAGTCCATGCCCAAAAACTTTAGCATTCTCATATAATTAAAGAATGTGGAGTTGAAGAATTTTCCTGCACACATGAATTTAACTTGATTAGTAGCATCAAAAATATATATATTTATCATCAATATAAATCTAAACTAAAAAGTACATTCATAATGATTAATGTAAATAATTTATCTTGCAAAAAGATAATTACTTCTTATTACACAAGGTTTGTTATCATCAAATCAAATAGTGAGATACAGAAGGTGTATAGTCAACACAATTGATCCTTGTTAGATGGGATTTTAATTTAACTTTTATTTTGACCCATTTGACTAAAGATGAATCAAATTGTGTTTCATAGCTTAATTTGTTAGTTTGGGGTTTAAATTAAGTTCCAACTTTGTTTGTTTGATAATTTATGATGTTTATAATGAATTGATGTTGATTTTGTCCCAACTTAACCCATTTTGACTTAAATGGGTCAAGTTGAGTTCAATTGTGTCAATTGACTAATTTGACCTAATTCAGGTATGTTTAGACTCAAATCATATTTAATTCAGTGTTTGGGATGATTTAGAGCAATTAAATTTTTTATTTTTTTATTCTTATTTTTTCATGTTGGTTTTGATTTTGACCCAATTAAACCAAAATGGGCTTAATGGGTCAAGATGGGTTCACTTTAGTTAAATGATCAAATTGGTTAAATAAAACCAAATGAATGGTTGAATTATGTTTATTCATGATTCTCAAATGACTTTGGATGTTTAATTTGAACTTAGGTTCAATATGGTTCATTTGGGTTTATTTGGGTCAAATAATCTAATTAATCCATTTAAGATATTATTGAATTTAAATTTATATAAATTTTTGTCTAAACTTTTTTATTTGATAATTTTGAGTCCTTGGAATGACAATTTGGTCAAATTTTGGTGAGCTGATTTTTAACATGGTGGGGCCCACATGAGCCAAATCTAGGTCAAATGACCTAATTTTACACATTAAACTTCATATAAATTTATTATAAGATTTATTAATATTTATGCACTAATTATATGCTTTTTATTTGATTTGAATTCAATTTATTTTGATTTTATTTGAATTTCTTTAGACTTAGGTGATTTTGGGCTTGAATGGATTAATTGGGTCAACCACTGCAATTACCTTAATTTAAGCTCCATTAGATTTAAATTTTAATTGAGATGTGTTTGATTTGGATTCCTATTAAATTTTATTATAGTTGGGTTTACTTTGAGTTCACCTAATCAAATTGAGATAGGTCAGGTCGTAGAGGGATTCATTAGGGTGACCTAAGTCTTAGGGTATTGAGTTTGATTGGCTTTTAAATTTTGTTATGATTTTAACTTTAATTTTAGTTTTAGATTTATATTTAATTCAATTTGTTATTTTTTTATTTTGATTTGGTTATATAATTGGTTACTAAGTGCAGTATCCTAAGTGTTTGAATATTAAACTCCTAATCTAAGATTAAGGGTCCTGATGAATTGATTTGGGTGTAATGTCAATTTTATCCAAAATTGGCATCAACACTCACTATAGAGGATAGTCGTCGCATTATTGAAGTGAACATAGGAAAACATGTTTATGGTTTGGCCCTGTATGCTATCCATCATCACCTTTTTTTTTAGCATCAGGATCACCAAGCTTGGTCTCCTTACTCACTAAGTAAGAAAGAAAGAGAGTAAATATAAGACAATCTAAGGAGCTCCTGACAAATAAAAGTTTTGAGCACCAGTGCTACTCCTTATTAGCTAGGTCATGAATTATGAGCAAAGTTGTTAAGAATTGCATGGTCCCATCTTGATGACCTTTTACCATGAATGCTCGCCTAAAAAGGCTCATGCTCCATGGAATTTCTTCTTTCTGTAGCCATAGGATGAAAGTCATAATATATGCTACCAAGTTAAGAAGGAGCAGAGTTGGCACCAATCTATAAAAATTGAGAATATTAACCCACTCATTGGGAAGTGGAAGCTAAAACTTATTTCCAAAGTGGTCGAGCAGAATGCATAACTCACTGATTTGAGTTGTGTAAAATTGCTTATGGTTCTAGGCTACCCTCACAATGAAGTTGGGGTTGTTGTGGCAATAGCCATGAAATGCAAAGGCCACAGTGGACTAATCTAGATCGGTTACTTCCTTGGCATGTGTTTTAAGAAATGATGATTCTTCCTTCTTCAAGAATGCCACTATAAGAAAGATCACTTAAAGCAAGAGTGCAAGTGAGCTCACTTGATGAGAAAGAGATCAACTCACTTAAAGTTGAAAAGTAATAAAGACTCAACCATCTTCTTATAAACATGGTAAGAAAGGCATAGTAACATGGATGTTACATCAGATATTAAATAAAAAGAATGATTATTGAATCCCATGAATATCATGTGCGATACAAGTCAAGAAAAAATCAATTATATAATGTTTACTCACATCATAGTGAAAACTTAATAAAATAAAATGCATGTAGAGAAAAGGTATTATTTTATAATTATACAAAGATAAAAATACAACACACTTGTTATAATTCTATACATCATTTTTTAAAAAGTTCTATAATGGGATTAGTGTGCCAGTCATCCATGAGTATACTTTTCTCACACATATAATCATACAAGAAGTATGTGCTAGAAAGGAGGGATTTCCCCTATGACCTGATCATGTTCTAAAGTAAGGATAGCTCAGCCCACATAGTCAAGAAATTTCTCTGAGACTCCATGTCCACAGATTTCCTTTGTTGTGACTCTAGCTCCAATAGTGATTGCAACTCACCTATCTCTTGCTTAGGTGAGTCCAAAGCCTCCCTAAAAAGTGTGACCTCCCTTAACAAGTTGGCAAGCTCGGAAGGGTCAGTGAACACATGTGGTCCCTCAATGTCTCGCCCACCTATTGGTAGGAGGACTCTCCTCTTGTAGACTCACCACTATCTTGATGAGTAGAAGGGGGAAAGCACTCCAACATTTTATTTATGTTACAATAACTAAAGCTAGTTACCATGGAGAGTACCTCAGTGATCGCCCTTTATGGATGTAAGCCATCTTTAGCGACCATGCTTGGTTCCTCCAAATTGGCTCATGATGGGTCTGGAGTAGACCCTCAAAAATGTACAGTAAGAAAGGAACTCATCCAAAATTGGAAATGGGATTTCAATAAGAGCATGTACCAAAAGCTAGACCCTCAAAAATGGATTCCATCACTGAAGTGAATGGAACTCCACTTTTCTCAGACCATGACCTAACAAATCTTTCATGGTAAGTTGAATTAGTTTCATAGAACTACCTATTGTCTAAATAAGTAACTTGAAGGGCCACTGAGTGCCCTTCATCTCCTTCGACTGATGCTTGCACACTACTCATTCTCAACTGTGATCAACAAGATGATTTAGCAAGTTAAACAAAAGAATTTACAAAGCTAAAATAAGTCTCACCTCAGCTAAGAAATCCTCTATAACTAGCCTTTCAGAGGAAATTCCCATTGAATGGCTCACCATAACTTTGTTGTGTCAATAGATTAAAGGAACATCATCCCCCTCCTTTTGAACCCCCGTAGGTTGCATAGAAGTGAAATTGTTGGTGCATTTTGTGCCTTATCAAGGTGAGTATTTAGTCCCTCCTACAAATCCTTTGTAACTTCTATGGCCAAATCCACATAAGGTTTGGTAATGATGGGAGTAGGTATACTTGTTCCTACCACAGAGGTAGTAGTGACTTTATCAGATCTCTTAGTATTCTTCACTTTTTTTCATAGATTAGCCTAGAGTGTGGAAGTGTCAATACACAATAAGGTATTTTTACATCCATAGTGGATAAGCAAATGTTTCTTGTAGACCTAAAACAAAGCAGAGTGATTTAAGCAAGCATCATAGTGTATTGCGAGATGTTCCAAAGAAAAATGGAATGTTCCTTTTATAACCACTTGAAGCTTGGGCACTTCAAATGGAGAAATCTAGACAAAAGGTGAAATAACTTTTTTATAATTACATGAATTTTTTCTTCTTTGAGAATCATTAAATCCTCATAGACTAATGGTATTTTTTATTGTCTACCCTTTTTGTGAGTCACCTCTATAAGAAGTAAAAGAATTAGGGAGTTGAATGTATACACAAAAGAGCACATAAGCATGAATGATTTGTTGGAGGGATTGAGTACTCACCCTACTAAGGCTATCAATTTAGCCAAGCTCGTAAGAGAGCATACTTGATAATAAATACCTACTACAAGAAGATGAGTTGATGACTTAGAGAAAGAACTAGATAATAGTCTATGGATTACTCGTCCAATGACAAGTAAATAGCTATGGAGGTTGGACAGCCACAATCACTCAAACTTGACATTCTAGCCCCAACTCGAGTTTGTTAGATTTATTACTCACACATACTTACTTTAGATCAAGAAAGTTCATCTTTGAATGAAGTTCCCATATGTACTCAACTTGCAATATATGTTCTTACCATATTTATAGACTCCCCTTTAAATATAAAAGGATGGTACCTTTATTATGAAGGAGACTTTTGCTCTCTTACTTTCTCACAACACATGTACTATGGATTATTAGGGAATAAAACTCAATTAACTGTTTTGCTCTTTTGACCTTTTAGTTTCAATTTATTCTACCTAACTTTATTTCTTAAGTATCTAAGAAGACTCTTCCTTAGTCCACAAATAAATTTGGATCAAATAGTAGAAGTGGACCGCTCGCCCACCAAGATTCACCCTAAGCAGGGAAAACACGAAAGAGAGATCATTCTAATTAAGTGATCAATGATCAACAACCCATCTCATGCAAGAAGACTCATTCTAAGTAGGGCGAACATGAAATAAGATCACTGAGACCAAGAGATTGATATCCAATAATTTTCCCCATACATGAAGACTGGTTCGCATACATGTGATTAAGTATCTATATACACACCAGACAACTCATCTCAAAATGTTGGTCACCTTACCTGAGAAATCATCACATGACATGTAGCACTTTCCTTTCACTGGAAAGCCCTTTCTTTATATAACCAACTTAGTTTATGTATCCATTTCTTATGTAGCCACCCTTCAAACTAATAAAAAAGAGGATTCTTGAGGTGGTGGTGGTGAGGGGGGAGGGGTGGGGAGGAACCTTTTGCCTCTTCTTTGACTTTTGGTACTTTTACTTTTTTGAAACCAAAAGGATAAGTTTATTAAGAGTAAAATGATTGTAAAGACCTATCAAGGCCTCTATGTAAGGAATTGGCAAGTTATCACTAGGAATAAGTTTCTTATAAAGAGCATTGGGGGAGGAAGAAACATATACCTATATAGAGGCTTCACCAAATTGAGCCAAGTAATTAGTTAATTGATTACCTTCATGGAGAATATGATAGAACACAACACTATTGTCCTTCAGGAGTGATTTAATTATCTTAATTAAAGGGATAGTGTGTCATGGTTCAATATAGCAAAGCTTTAATAGATTTATAAGCCATAAGGAGTTAGACTCGATCTAGATGCTGAGAGCCAAATGCTTGGATAAATGATAAAGCTACTTTAAATGCCATCAGCTCAGCATGAAGAGGTGAGTTGGCCATACAAGGGGAAGAGAAAGCCAATAAGCAGCATCTAAAATGATTACAAAATAGTCCACCTATCCCAAAAGACATTTTCTTTTCCTTGAAATAGCCATCAATGTTAATTTTAATAATATTCTATATGGTTTTGATCCAGAGGATTTCCTTCTAGATTGGCATTGATTGAGTTGGACATTGTCCCTCCTAGTTGATTTCTTGGATTAAAGAATTCAATTTTAAATAGCCAAATATGAAAGCCTTAGCAATATAGTTGATGTTGTGCAAAGTAGTTCCCCTGGAGGAAGGTTGCTTGTTGTCATGTTTAACTGCTTTCCTTTGAAACCAAATATACCAATAACTGATGAGAGGAATGAATATATATTGGTGCTTGTAGGTACCAATAGTATTCTATTGAAACCACCATGAACATACAACATCTAAGTTACTTAAGCAATCATGCACGTTTTGTTTCAAGAACCCCTGAGCACATCCCATATTTTAATGGTAAAGCAACAATTAGTAAAGATGTGCAACAAATTCTCCTCTTCTTTTCCACACAAATAGTATTTGGATACAATTTTTAACCCTTTCAACTTTAGAATGTCATGCGTAGGAACAAGTTTGTGAAAAATTCTCTAGCAAAAAATAAACATAAATGGCCTAAAAAATTTGTGCCATATAGTTTTTTTCCCTATTGGATATACTGATGGTTTTTATCTAGGTTGCTAATAATTGTTTGGAATAATGTGTGGGTAGTCTTCCTCTTGTTAATAATGAGTTGATCCTTTTATTTAGGGGTGATAGGAATCTTAATAATATCATTGATGAGATCTCTAAGCACACTCTCTTGGAGTTTGTTGATCTCCAGATTATAATTAATCCAAAATTAGCAATTAAATCATTTCCTCCTCCAAAATCTTTTAGGTGAACATCAGATAGCCAATGATCCAGCTAGAAATGAACCTTTTCTCCTCCCATGTCCTAGTAAATAAGGTCCTCTGCCCCCTATCTATATTTGAGCACACTTTTCCTAAGAAGAAAATCCTTATTATTTAGGCTGATCAAGGATGGATGATGCTCATAGTAGTATTTATTATTAAGATAAGAAGACCAAAGGGAGTTCCCTACCCAAAATTTAATCCAGTTCATAATAATATTCATTCTAATAGAATCTTGTATGGATCTAAAATCCATTCCACAATATTACACACCTTCTTCTAGCTAGTCCAATGAATTACCTTATTGACACTACTCCATAAGAACTTATTGAAAAGCCTTTCAATTCTACTTTGTACACCTAGGGACATATTAAAGTCCTGAATAATTTTCTTATGGAATTTAGCTAAGGATACTCCTTATGAGTGTGATATTGGCCCTAAAATTAAGCAACTAATTTTCACAAGAGTTGATGTGATGTTGGATCTTATAGATTATGTCATCAAATAAGCAAGCCATAAGTCTCCTATTATAAATATATGTTTGCATCTAGAAAATGATGAAATCAAATGAAAATAAATTAACTTGATCATTCTGGCCGTGGGCACTGTGGTGTTATCATCGTAGTGCATAGGCGCTATTATCACCTTACAAAATGTAGAAGCTCAAATTTCCCCAACTTTTGCCTACTTAAATAACATATCACTGTGGCTCTGTGATGCCAACTCTAAGGCACTATCACAATAACCTTTAGTTTTAAAATCAAGAAAAACCATTCTTCCCGCCCTAACAGCAATAACTACGAGGTGGGAGTGGGGAGAGTTGAGGGAGCAGTTATAGACCTTCAAATAACCCCCACAATGAGAAATCAACTATAAAAAGGGGGAGAATAACCCCTCTCTCACTTCTTCTTCCCTTCATCCTCACTCACACTCTAACCCCCCATCACTATTTTTACTCCCTGTTGTTTGTGCTCTCAATAGCATACTTTTCGTTGCTATGAGAGTGATCTCCTCATGCAAGAAGCAAGATCGAGGTTTACTCTCATCTTTTCTAGGTAAAAAAAACTATTGAAAATGCTTTTTTATGCAAATTCCTTTCTAAAAATTAAGCTTAATAAGATTTCCATCGTTGATCTTGAATTCGATGGGAAATAAAGAGGCTCATCTCCGTCGATCTCGACCCCTAGACCCAAAAATTTTAGAATCTTGAAATATAAACACCTCCACCATTGAACTTTGTTCTAGCATGAGAAGAAAAATCCTCCTATGTCAATCTTAGATCTAGAACAAGGGATCCAAGAATCTAGTTCAAAAATAGAGTTCCCACTTCGTGGCACTATGGTGTCCAAGTCTAACACAATGTGTTGTCATCTCGAGAATGAAATTCTCGGTGCTCCATCTCATAACATCGAAGCATTATATATTTAGCACCGTAGTTCTAAGCTCTCAAGTTTAGATATAATTCTTACAGCACCGTGGCATTGTATTTCAGTTTTGTAGCCCTAAGCTTTTAGATTTCATATCTTTAAAGCAATGTTGAAGTGCCATTTTTTAGTACCAAGGTGATACATCTTCCACCATTGAACTTGGTTTTGGTGTGAAATGAAATCCTCCCTCCATTCATCTTTGATCTAGAATAAGGGAGATGAGTACTAACACACTAAAAAATTAAGAAATCTAACATTGCTAAGATGTTATGCTGCCAAAATTTTAAATTTCTCTAAAACTATTAAATTTTAGGCATTGTTGTTGAAACAATGTCTATGCAGATGGTTAGCTTTCAGGTAGTATTGGAAAAGTCTTTTCATAGCATCACAGTGTTGTACCTCAAGCGCTATAATGTTAGATTAATTTCATAATTTTGGAACACTTGGAATACTGACCACGATAAATTCTAAGTCTAAGCCTTGTTTGCCTAGCACTGTAGTGCCCTATATCAAGTGCCACAGTGCAACTCCTTGGGTAAAAGAATAAGAACTGGCTATCTTAACAACACTATAACACTGCATATCGAACATTGCAGCATTGACTCTTTGCATAAAAAAAATGACTATCTTAAGAGCATCTCAGTGTTTCATATAGAGCATTATAGTGTTAAACTCTTACATTTTAAGCTTAATCCTTATAAGCTAGCGGCGCCTAGGTACTGCCTTCTCACCGTCAATGTGCTACTACTATGATATCATTTTGAGTTAAGAAAATTTCATTATTTTAAATTCTAAAGGTTGTAAATGATAAATAAAAGGACATATACATAATAATACACAAATATATGAAATAAAATATATTTATTAAAATAAAAATGATGATTACATAAATTATACAGAGAAAGAAGAAGAAAATATAAAAAGTTAGATGATATACTAATCCTATTTATCATCCTCATCCTCTTCTTCTTGTGATGCCAGTGGGGTGCTCATGTAAGGTGGATATTAAGGTACCGTAGAAAAAGATGCTTGACCTAGACCCATAAAACTACAATTTTCAAACATGTGAACTAATGTTGACTTAAACTGAGAATGGAAAAAAATTATTTCTACTATTGATCCATATGATAATCAAATTTTCTTTTTAAGACCTCTTACCTACGAATACTCTCACCAACTTATTTCCTCAATTCTAAGACGTCTCCTCCAATTTCTTGGAGTTGCTTGTTTAATGTTTTGGAAGATTGGGAGTGGGTTATATGGCGCATGGAGCACTTAAGCTTTCACCCACCTCAAACTTTAAATCAAATATATCCTCATCGTTAGTGGATCCAATAATAACTTTTCATCAAGATCCCTTAACACACCCACCATAGTACATAAATCATAAATAAGATAAAGATAATTGTATCCTACAGTAGTGCTGCTCCTAAGCATATTATAAATAAAATTATAAATAATCTTTCATATATTAATTATAAAGCCCTTTTGAATTGTAAAATTCAAAATGGCCCTATCCTTAGTCACCTCACTGATATTATCAATGGGCATTAGCTTGGAAAAAATAAAATAATGTTAAGTCTTAGACTCTGCCATTAAGTTGGTGGGAGAAAAGTTGATAATCTTTTTCTCTTGCCATTTCCACTGAATATTGGCAATTTTGCTATTGAAATAACCAAGGACTTCATCAAAACCAAGTAGATTGTTATAATACAAAAAAATATTGATCGTACACTTCATTTTGCAAACTGTAATATGCATTAATGGAAGTACTATCAAAACTTACTAATTTTCTTGGTGATCCTTCACAGTGGTGAAGAACTCCCACACCATAAGAATGAAGTCAGGGATACTTTCATAGGCCAGCTTCTCCTAGCGTCGTTCAATGATGATCCTCTTCACAGGCATACCTGGATTATGGAAACTTCTTTCTAAAATGAGGTTCTTGTGGATGAGGGCATGTTGAAACCTCTACTCTACTTCCATTCTAACAAACCTATTAGCGTTGCTTAAAGTCACCTTCCTTTTGCTATTGTGCCTCTTAAGTAGTATGGTTATCTTCTTAGTGTAAGAAAAGCCGAGGAAAAGAAAACACTAAGAATTTCTATAGCAAGCAGAAAGTAGAATGAGAAATCTATAACCTATGGGGCCTATTTATAAGCCTGGAATAGCATCACGGTACTACAAAAGTAGCACTGAGGTACAATCCTCTCAGGTTCTGAAATAAGGAACTAGTGCTACAATGCCTAGGCATTAGCTAGCAAGTCAAAATGGTTATAGTGTCAGTCAAAAAGAGCACCAATTACCATTTATTACCATTAAATTTATAACAGACCAAAATGAAAATGCACATCAAATATTGATTTGACATCACGGTGCTCTAAGTCAACGCCACAATGCTAATAAAAAATTTTGACTTATTTGTTAAATTTGTCTGCCAACCGATCAACCCATTTGAATGAACTTTTGACTAGCACTGATGCGCTACATACTTAGTGCCAAGACATTGGTCAATTTACTAACATACTTTCAAACATCTTTTATATCGCCTATAACGCCATTGCACTAATTTTCTAGCACCGAGGTGCCATCCTAATAATTCTCAGGTGCCATAATCTACAACATCGAGGTGCTCCCCTTCATAGCACCTAGGCATTATACTTCTGGTGCTAAGGCACTATCCTCTAAAGCAATCTATTTATGTTCTCCATGTGAACACCTTATAATTTATTCACCATGTAAAAGTATGGCATTCCAAAGAGATGTAAGCCCAGTCAATCTATTTATTTTCCACATGAATGACCACATAAATCTAGCATTCCAAGAAATGTAAGTCCAATATATACATTCATCATGCAAGCACCCTTACACTAAACCATTAGTCTACTCAGGATATCTGATATAAGGCAACCCATGGCTACTAATCATACTCCCTAAACATTATGGCTAGCCCTTTGATGTTGGTAGACTAGAATAATATAGTCTTAGAATGACAAAACCATAGGATCTTGATCAGGATTATTCTCCTTAGACAGTCATCTATGCCATACTACACACACCATTAGACACCAATTAATATAAAGAAGATATGATTATTTTTAACCTTAGTCGAGAGTTCTCTCTTACTATGATAAAAGAGGTAATTAACTATGAATGCTTGTATTAATAGAAAGTAGAATCCCAGATCTAAATTAACCCTAACATGATGTTAGGGGAAATCTAGTTTAACATATATCAATCAACCACATGAAAAAATACACTCTTACCGATATCAATAAAGATGGTGGAGAATAGCCTCAAATGTGTTTTTTTTAGCGATCAATATAGATGTCCAAATACTTAAGAGGGAGTCAACCCTTAGAGAAACCAATAAATTGTTTAATCCACTTGGTCCTATGGGAGTCACAGTGTTTGCTAAGAATGAATTGACACTTTTTCCTATTGAAGCTAAGTCTAGATACTTCCTCAAATTTAGCTATGATGCTCATGATCTACCAAATTGAATCTTTGCTAATATTACAAAAAAGAAGCACATCATCAACAAATGCAAGATGTGATATGAAGGTTTTGCCATTTTCTTTAAAATATATATACTAGTCCTCCTTATAAGCCTAATTTAGTAATTTGGAAAAGTAACTAGAAGTAAGGATGAATAAGGTTGGGAAGAGGCGATCGCCTTGCTTAATTCCTCTATTGTAAGAGAGGTAGCCATGACAATCACCATTGATAAGAATTGAGTACTTGTTATTCTTAGTAGTGTCATGATTACTTTATAGAATTTAGGACTAAAACCTTTGGCATTGAGTAGTTTGTGAACAAAATCCCAGTTAATAGTGTCAAAGGCCTTTTAATGTTTAGTTTAATCACTACATTCCCTCCCCTTTTCTTTATTTAGATCTGACACTAATTCTTTAGCAAGAAGTATAACATCCATTATTTTTCTGCCTTTGATAAAGGAAGATTGATTTACACTAATCAAGAATGGAATATGGGGCTGAATTTTAGAGGTGATTATTTTTCTGATAACCTTACTCATGACATCAGCCAAGAATATTGGCATAAAATTATCTAAGCATAATGAATCCTTGCTCTTAGGAATGAGTGTAATGGTTGAGGTCTTAAAGTAATTATGTAATTTGTGATTCCTAAAAAAAGGCTCAAATGGCAACAATAACGTCATCTTTGATAATATCATAGGCACTTTGATAGAATATTACAATGAAGCCATCAAGCCTAGCTACATCAAATCCATTCATGGAAAATAATGCTACTTTGATCTCAAGTTCTTCAAGTCCTGCCACTAGATTGAGGCCTAAGGCACATAGTCTTTCATGTCTAAAGAGATCCTCTTTGAGATGGCTATTTTGTATAGTAGATGGCTAGAATATGCTCCTAAAATAGTTTAGGCAATATGCATTAATCTCCTTTTGGTTGGTTATCCATGTGTGAGAATTATTCTTTATCTTTGTGAACAACCTTTGGTTCCTCTTTCTCTTGATACAAGCTTGGAAGAAACAAGCATTTCCATCACCATTCATAAAGTTGGTCATGATAGCCTTTTGTTTGAAGAGGTCCTCCACCATTTTAATGAGAGATGTAACTCAATGGTGGCTTCATACATTTATTTGGTTTTAGATCCATCTATATCACAACTAGCTTTATACTTAAGGGAAAAAACTTCTTTTTAGCCTCAACAACCTTGTGATTAATATTTCCAAATATTTTCCAATTTCATCTTCTAAAAGTGGTAGCCATATTCTTGTGCAGCTTCCATAGTTTAGTCCACAGATTAGAATGGTTTTCTACTTTCCAAGCCTCTGTAACACATTCTAGGTAATTTGGGTAGTAAGTCTGCATATTAAAAAACCTAAAGGAGGAGTTATTTGGCTTGGAAATCATGAGGATCATGAGCAAGAGAAGGTTCTGATTTGATTGATCAAGTGCATTATAGATGAGTGATGGAAGAAATTCAACCATTTTGATTTGGTGGATCTGATTTGACACTAACTTGGTGGATTTAATAGGGTCAATTCTTAGCTTAGTTTCTAGGGGATCATGTATATCCAATTGAGTGCCATCGATCTTATTTATATAATGTATTCCAAGACCATGCAGATCATTGCAATGCCCTTCTACATCAGCTTGTTGAACTTGCTCCCCATGAGTGATGTTTTTTTTGGTGGCGTGTTGTTTTACTATTTCATCCTTAATTTAGGATGTGTGGTTTAGAAATTATCAATATCATGGCCAAACATCTTGCATTTAGAGCAGTAATATAGTTTTTGTTGTATTACCACAAGCTATTAATACCCATTTATGAGTGTACATATCCAAATCTCATCAGCAAGTTAAATTGTTATGTCCATTATGACGAGGACTCTAGCTACGGATGGCCTAAAGAAATTGAATGTAGGTAAGTCTAGCTTAGGGTGCTTATATGTGAATATCCCAATGAAGATGAACTTGAAGGGTTTGGTAAGGGTGGCCATTTCAAAATCAGAAAGAAATAGAGCAGGATTACCATTCCTATGGATGGAGTACTGAAATAGGCAGTTATTTGCCCCTTCAGAATATCATTCATGAAAATATTGAGGGAAAATTATCTTGTTCATGATATTAGTCTAGTTTTTATTTAATGAAGTGTCTTGGAGTAAGGCACTAGCATATGAAGTAGCATCCATGAGGAAAGAGATGAAGGCAAGTGAATAGAAAAAAAAAACTAATGGAATAGTAATTAGTTACTATAGAACCCTAATAGGGGATAGTCTTACCTTGGCGAGGAAGGAGGAAGCAGAAGCCATCATTAATTTTATGAAGGCTAGACAAGTGTGCTTGCTATATGCCTTACTCCTTTTTCTTTAAGGGCATGAAGTGGGTTTTATTTGTACTTTTACTCTTTCTATGTTGTTCCCAATTATGTGAGAGGGAGAGATTCTTGTACAAATTTTTTAGCATAGTAAAATAACTCTTTGCACTTTTCTTACTTTACTTTCTATTCATTTTATCTTATTATATTTGTCCTTACTTCTCAAGAACTGAAGAGGTTATGGTTCACTCTAGTAACATATTTGGATTCAACATATTGCAATCTCACTTGAGAATTATTTGAATTATCTTTTGCTTAGTATAATTAAATATGTGACAGGCTTTCAATTTAAAACTTTTTTAAAATTTCAAAAGATCTATTTAATGTTTGGAGTGATAAATCAATAAGTCACTAGTTAAGATAAGAATATAGTGAAGTATACTTTTAATCCTGTAAGAATGAAACTTAACCTGATCTTTTGGATATGTTCATATTGAAATATAGTGAATTAATTTAGAAGATTTGAATTTATAATTATGAAAAGAGATTAAAAGATACTTCTTGATTGACAATTCATACTTATATTGTAAAATCAAATTAGAGATTTGATTAAAGTATGTTATAATAAAACCCTTATTTTAGATTTTCATACTAATTTGAATCAAAACTTTATATAATTTCATAGTAAAGTATAGTTTAAATTAGTTTCTTAATCAATAGTTGAATAATATCATCAGTGCATTAAATCAATAATTAACCAATTTCAGAACCAACAATAAATCCTTTTGGGAAAGCTTTTTTCAAAAAATTGTTCTTATAATGCCTTACTTTATTAATTAATTATTCAAACATTTTATAATTTGTTAGTTGGTTCATTAAATACAATCATAGATGCTTTAGCAAGAGGACCATTATTGTTTAAATCATTTGAAGAGGTATAATCATTAAATGATGAAATGACAAATAATAATTTTTATTGGCAATCAAAAAGAGTGAATCTAAATAAAGTAACAAATGTGCATGAGCATGATGTCATGCCCATATTGGCTTCACATATGGAGGTTATATCTATGAAAATAAATAATTTAGGATTGAATTAGTTTAAAGGAAATTTAAAAATTATGAGAGTGGTGATGTTGCTTATCTGAGTGATCATAGTTCTTCAAATTTGGATATATTAAATTTGGTTGCAAATTGATAAAATAGTCGATACTCAAAAAATTATAATCAAAGTTAGAGAAATCACCAAAAATTTTATGAAATAATAATCAAAATGTACAAGTTAATGGAATAGTAATAATTATAATGCTCCAATGGGTAATTAGAATAATTAAGCAAGTAATATTTATAATCTTAGTCCTAATTAAAATGTTCTAATTATAAATGAACTTTATATAAAATGAAAGGCAAGTGAAGTAAAATATATATTTCTATATTTAAGAACAATACACTTGTATTATTATAACATAAAGTTTGCATACACTTGCCCGAAATTTTTTTTCCTTGCATGATTTTTTGAATTACCTAACTATACCTAACTATTAGATATGAGTACCACTCTGTGATGAGTGTTCCTTTGTTAGATAAAAATCTAACATAAAATTGGTGCCTATAATGAAGAGAAAAGACCCATACTACTCACCATAATGATGAAGTGAAGTTAAGTTAGCTTCCATCATTGCCAACTTCAACTACAAGTCAGCTTCTATGGTCATTACTTTCCCTACAGCTCAATCATTACCTATCTAATTGAATTTGTACATTCTTCAAGGAGAGTTACTCTCTCCTGAAATGAAATAAACTCAGTAGAAGGAGCAATTTTCTAAGGCTCCCTTGCAACATTGCTATTAAAATTTTTATTATTTAGACATCACGTAGATCTTGGGAGTACTTATTTAAGTAATTAAATACTTCATTAAGAGATAATGATATTATCTCAAAAGATAAATAGCTTACCCTATAATAGATTTGATTACTTAATAAGGACTTCTAAGGCTAATGGGTCTTCGATGTAGCTGATACTACATGGAGAAGTAGAATAATGTTTATTTTGATGCAAGGTTCAGAGTTCACTACAAGGGCAAGCCCCTATAGTTAAATACATCTTACAAATAAAGGATCTCTTCCTAAGAATACTCTTGATTAAAGAATTAGAATTTTATTTTTATAGATTTCAAAGCTTACCTTACAAGGTTGATAACTTGGAAATTCAATAGGGAATGTTCTTAAAGAGCAAAAAACTTTGGAGATCAATTAGGATTAAGTAGGAAATGCCTATAAATATTGGGATACCTAGTAGGCATTTCAACTAATCTACGATTGGGTTTTACTATTTTGAGATTGAATTTGGTAAGATTTTAAATTAACATTTTATTAGATATTTGGGGGTTAGATTCTAGCCACACAAGACTGTATAAATGCCTAAGGTTGAATACTTATTCCTAGAATGATGCTTCAAAACTTGAGTCTACAAGTGCTTCTAATATAAATCAGAGGCTCAACTTAGTTCAATTTTTAAGATTTTTGGCTCTTTCTCTCACTTGATAAAATAAACATACTCTTGACACTTTTAGACTTATTACCCACTTAGAAGGACTGTCGACTAACACCACCTAAACAATTTTTAAATCCATGATTTCAGTCTTTACGTTATGCAAGATGGTTGAGCAATTATATTTTAGGAATAAATTTATGAACCTAAAGTCACTCCCTAACCCTAATATCATATTAAGTATGATATGGACCTAACTAATGGAATAAATTACATTTTTTTAATGTTTTGACTCACAATTCATTTAAAGCCATGGGTATGCAATTTATGTCTACAATGATATGCAATTAGAAGTGATTGTAGACCAAAGCAGAAGGAGAAGGCACACTTCCCCAAGAAGGGTGATCATCCTCGAAAGTCAAATGCCCCCTTATATGCAATGGGTGAAGCACCCAATTCAAGGAGTACAAATAATATGCTATCATATTTCACAAAAGCTGATTATTTTTAGCTACTTTTAAGTTGTACTTAGGGCTTTAATTTATGTGAGGTTTTAAGTTTGTTTATGATAATATTTGAGTTGTTTAGATTTAGTTGGATAGAAAATTTAATTTTCTTAGGAGCCTAATATTCTAGACATTTCATCATAGAAAGAAACTTAGAAAACCAAGTTATTTCTAATGTGCACCCAAAATAAATTAGCCAAATTAATTAAAATAGGTCGATGTGATTGGGTACCACTATACACCTTGGAAATAAAAATGGATAGCTAAGCTCTGCCCTTATATAGCTTGGCCTAGAACTAAAAGCTTGATTTATGTGGGTGTTCTTCTAGGATCAACACCTTCTTTAGGGACCTCCATAGACTTAATAAGGGACCATTAAAATCATGCAGTAGTATGGGAAGCTCCCCCTATTTCTAAACCCTAAAGATCCTAACCTAGTTCTAGGATCAAATTACATTTAAAATTTCAAAAATAAATTCTTAAACTCAGCATGCCAACAACTATATTTGTAAACTATTGACCTTAGCATTAATTGCTTTCCAAGCCCACTTATCTTATTAGGCTATGCTTAAGGACTTAAGCATACTTGCAAATAAAAAATATATATTATTTTTTTATTATAGTAGTCACTTTTATCACAACCCCAACAAAAAAATAATGTTAGGCTAAAAAAGAACATCCTAACATCATTTAGACTAACGAGAAAACAATCCTAAGAACCAGTGTAAAATAGTACACCATAAAATGAAAAAAAAGCATCACATTACATCACATAACATTACAGATCTACCTAACCTATGTCTAGAGTTGGTGACCTAATAATCTAGTATGTGAAAGAGGGTTTTATGTAGTATGATTACACATGGCCTTGTTTTAAATTGAATTCTATTTTAAGTTCAAATTTTATTTTATTTACCTTTGAGTGGTTTCAATTCAAATGATTTAATTGATTTATTATTTTATTTCTATTATTAGATTTATTTATTTTTTATTTAAGTTTTAAATAATGAAGGATAAAATAAATTTCACTTTGGGTGGAATCTATTATATTCAACATTTTAATAGAATGAGATTTTCATCCAAAGATAAGAATTCATTCTAAGGGCCAAAGAAAAATCCTAAGTATCTTAATTAACCTCGTTTGGGTTCATTTGAGTGATTCATTTTAATTTGAGTTTAATTTATGTTGTACTCTTTCTCTTAATGTTAGAGTTTTATGCTAATGAGATCTGAGGATTTCATTTCTATTCTACTTCTTTTGTTTAAATTAATGTTTCTTTGGTTTGATTTATAATATTTAGTTAAGATGAAAAATGCTTCTTTAAATCTTAATTTAAAGTTCATGTTACCATGTTTTAGTTTGATTTTGGTTTTCATTTTAAATTTGATTTGATACATTTATTGTAATGTTATTTAGTTTATATTGTTTTTATAACTTAGCTTCATATTTGATAGTATGTATTTTTTTATTTGATTAAATGTTCATTTGATCTTATTTGTTCATTTCATTAATTTTTATGAATTTGGATGAGGTAACTTGATTAGATAACCTTGATTCTTTTGAATTTTAGTTACATGATTTATTTGAATTTCAATTGATTTCATTTATTTATTTCATTAATATTTATGTTTATTAGTGTGTATGTTCATTATTTTGAGTGAATCCACTTAGTTCATTTAAGTTGATATTGTAATTCACACTTAGTTTAAAATATTTTTAATCTCAATTGATTAATTGACTTATTAGAAATTTATCAAATTAATAACTTAAGATTTGATTAAATGTTTATTTTCTTTCATTTTATTAAACCCTAAGTATATAATTATTCAAAATCTTTAACTTTAGAGGATTTGAAAGTTTTCTTCAAATGTTTTGATATTAATAATAATACTTTAAATTATTTTTAAAAATTTTAAAAAATTTTATAATTTTTTGATTTATTAATTGATTTATATTGACCTAGAGATTAGAAATTCCACAACTTCAAATCTACAGGTCATTTGACCTTGAAATTTTTATGGCAAGTATAGTTCCTTATCAATTTAAGTTCCTTAAAGTTTCAACCTAATCGTATGTGTATTTTATGGTTAATTAAGATTTTAATTATTTTAATAAAATTTAAATCAAGTCTAAATTAGATAAAATTGATTAGGAGTTTTAATTTTCTAGGATTCCACTCTAGAAGATGCACCCATACAGGGTTCATTTAGAATTTGTTTAGAAATTTGGTTGATTTATTATGAGTTTTTGAAGTTCAAATTAATTAATTAAATTAATTAAAACATTAGATCATCAGGGGATAATGGGGTTTTAGTATGTTTTAATAATATGTTTAGTTTCATTAAGATTTATTATAATTCTTCAAATTGATTATATAATTTTTCATGATTTTTGTAATTTAATATTAATTTATTTCAATAAATTAAGACCTATGGCTTGACAATTTTGAAGTTTATAATTTACTTGTCGATAATTCATGAAACATTTATTTAATGTGTCTTTTAACCATAATTTCAATTCCCCATGGTTTCAAATTGATTGGATTAATGGTTTGTGTTTAATTTAAGTTTTATTATTTTCATTTAAACCTAAATTAACCTAAAAATATCCACACAAAAATTAGGGATTTTGGATTTAATGGATTATCCTCACTAAGATGAATCCATAGAGGCCTTATTAGCTCTTTTTTTTTTTTAGTTGAGTATTTTAATTTCTATGATTTTTTAAGGTTATATGCATTTTCTGCCATTTTTAATTAGGAGAATTGATTTTTCCTACTTAATCTAGTCAGCGCCTATGTGGGGCTAATTGGGTGCCCTTTTACTTGCAGCCTAATTTCACTAGACCATGTGGGATTCGCGTGGATCCCATGTCAAAAGGTGGTGCAAACGTAGGATTAGCTATGACCATTCGATCAAAGAGCAGATTGTCAGGATCTAACTTGTGATTCTTATAAGGTACAAATCAAATGGTCTGACTAGATCATAGTCTTCCATTCCAAATAAAAGGAACATAGGACTGTGATTTTGTCCCTGATCTCTAGCCGGAAGTCAAGATCCGTCCACCCTTAGATGATAATTTTCGATGATCTAGGCTGGAATTTCTTTCGATTTTAATTGCAAAATAAGAAGGGGTTAATTTCTTATCAATCTATATGGCTTAATTTTGCTAAAAACAAAGTTCCCTTCATAAAGGACCAAATCATGGACAGGATATAGCGGAGTTGAACCCATACCTCACTAGCGTTGATCCTCAGTGGTAGGTTGTACACCTTCGTGAAGATGTGGCGAGCCTCTGAGAGAAGTTTCATGTCTTTCCTCCTCGTGGATCCTGATGGAGGCTAAAGCTTGCCACCTTGTCGTTGACCATTGTCAAACTCCAACTTGCCAGTGGTGGGAGACTCGTGCAAGAGCTCATTTAAGTTATCCTCTACCTATAGAGCATGTAGGGAAAGTAAATTGGGCTTGAGGGGTTTTCTTGTTAACTTTTCAAGTTTTGGTCAAGAGCTTAGCCACCGACTTTGGTCAATTTTTGGCTCGTCGATGGTGAGAGGCTTGGGGAAGATCTCGACTCTTCTTCTCTCTCCTTTAAAAGTGTTAACTTCATGATCCCCATCTCATATAAAATTGATTTTGATGATAATAAACACATGTTCAAATGCTACTAATCAAGTTAAATTCAAGTGCATGGGAAAAATTCTTCAGCTCTTGGTTCTTCAATTATATCAGAATGCTAAAGCTATTGGACATGGATCGGGTAAAATTTTTTCTAGGAATAACCTATATTACGACTATGCTCACTAAATAATTATATCATTCATTCATTTTAGAACAATCTATTTAAATTATTCATAAAAACTATATTTCACATTTACAACTATCCTTTAAAATTATTTATTTTTTGGATATTATGAACTAAATGCATAAATCATGTTTCATTTATTGGTCTTCCATGCAAGCTAAATTAAGTTCACATCTCATTAAACTATTTTCATGCTAAAATATATTCATTATCCATTTATTACTTGCATAAAATCTAATTATCCTTTTTATTATTTTTCTCTCTCCTATTATCCTAGTTTTCTCTCTCCTATCTTATTTTTCATCCTAAACCATATTGGCAGAATTTTTTGTGATTATTTGCTAAATAAATTGTGTGAGAGATATTCAAATTATTTTCATAATTATCCCATTTTCTAAATTAAAATGTTTGGTTATTTAAATCTTTAATTTAAATTATTTTTTTAATTCAAACTGAATAATCTCTTGATTACATATGCAAATTTGAACTCCCCTTTTTATAGAATGTTATGTGGCTAATCATTTACTACTCTAGTTGATTTAATTTTAATTTATTTGAGTTAATTCAAATTCAATTAAAATAAGCCATGGAAATATCTTCTTTTCTTTTATATCGATTCAATTTTTGGAAACCTCCCATGGCTAACCATATCTTTATTTAAGTTAAAATTAATCTCTTGATGAATATTGATTTGAAATATTCTAAGATCTGATTCATCATCATTTAATTTGACTTAAGTACATTAAAATAAATTCAATCTATTTTAGGAATGTAGCTAGACCAAAAATTTCAATACTTCCATTGGATTTAGTTTAAAATGCTCTACAATAATATCTTTCCTTCTTTCATTCAATCAATTTCAATTGATTGAATATTCTATGATACTTCATTAAATTCAAATTGAATCTCATCATGGAAACTCCTTTGGCCAACCATATCATGCTAGTCCATTTAAATAAAATTTCAGATTTTAAAAAAAAACCACTCTTGGCCGAATTTCCCCTATTGATTAAATTCAATTGATCAAATTAAATTACTTACCATTTGTATTTCTCTCCTTGCGTTGGCCAAAATCCATCTCATGCAAATTGAATTTCAAATTGATTAAACCAAATCAATTTTTCTTACCAAATAGGTTTCCCTCCTCTTTTTGCCTTGGTTGAACCCTTTATCTTGTAAATTACTTTTATTTTTTACTTGATTTGCATTTAATCAATTCTAAATTTTTTTCCCTCCTATTTCATTTAGGTTGTCTAACCCCCATTAATCTCTTGACCTATATCTGTATCTTTTTAGACTAGGGTTAAATTCTTCTTGGAATTTTCTCCTTTTGGCCAAACACTTGCAAACAGATTTCCCTTGGACTTGGTGAATCAAGTGCTAACCTCTTCAACGTTCTTCCTATTTCTTTCTTCAAGTGATTACTTTCAAGTTTGCACAAAAGAACGTGGAGGATTGGTGGATTTCCTTGTTGGCGATAGCTTAACAAGGAGCATCCATTTTATTTTGTGATTTTACATGCTAAGTGACTTTGTTCTCCTTCTTAGCCTGAGAATCTTATGCATTTGGTCAATTTATTTTGTGCTTAACTTACCTATTTTTACATTTACTCAAGTTTGCCGAAATCTTTGTGGTTGATTGATTAAAGTTTATTATTTCAATTTGTTTTCTCATCATTACTCCTACATATTCTAAAGAGAGATAATTTTATTTTTTATTATTCCATTTAAAGCACTTGTGAATAATAAGTTTTATTAATTCTAAATCCTCTAATCTTTTGCATAAATAATAATTTATTTAAAAGAGAATTCATTTGAGTTTATGTGCTTTCATTTTTTATATACATGTGACATTTCCTAAACTCAAGTCTCTTAGTAATGATTTGATTGGTATAGTTTTTTAAATCATCATTGTGTCACATTCTAAATCATTAACTAAATTACTTTCATTTCAAGTTATTAATTTTTTTTCAAATCTTTTAAAAGTTTATTTCACATCATATACATCTTTCAAGCTTAATCATTGCATTCAAATTTAAACATCAATTAAAGTGAGCTATCTTTCTTACCTTGTTTTCACTTGCATTAATATTATTTTAGTTGGGTTTTAAGTGAAAAATCATTTTAAAATTGAGAGTTATATACTTTCATATTGCTCTTTCTTATTCTCTTGTTGGGTTGTATTTGCCTGTTAAGAAAAGTACATGGTGGGTCATGGTTGCCCGTGAAAGAGAGTACAAGAGATTAAATTTATTTTTAAAACCAAATTCACCCCAGTCGACTCTCCCACTTGTTATAGCTAAGTAACTAGAAGCATATTGGGATTGTTGGATTCATTAGAAGAACTCATCTTCCTCTCTGTCCATATATGGTTAAGACCCATATAAGATTATTTAAGGTGGTTGGAATTTGACCATCGGTAGCTATAGCTTCGCCTGAGGTAGTTTGATCTATCCTTCCCTTGTGAATGTATTGGGATGCATAATAACAAGAGAGAAAGTCTCATTCCTCTCTTTTCTTCTTCAGCCGTGAGCATCTCTCATGTAAGAGAGGTCAAAGATGGACTTCTCTAGAGGATTGAAACCCTTGGAATTTTTTATAAAAGGGGGTGGTTAACTAATTGGGATGAGCCCAAATCAGTCAAGGTGAAGAGATGGATGTGGTATGGAGAATAAGAAGTAGAATATGACTTCTTTGTATGGGTTTCTCTCTCTCTTGACATGCCTACACCTCATCTCTTATGATCTTACCTCACATGGCTTCCTTCCAATGTATACATACCTACTCAAGTCAAACCATCTAAGGTAGACAAAGGGTTGGGTTAAGTCCATTTAGTTTAAATGTTTGGATTCATGTTATTTAGGTTTAGCTTTAGCTAAATTAATTTGGGTTAGTTTGATTTCTTGATTGGTTTTACGCTTGAATTCCAACCATTAATTATTGTTCATTAAATTATTATGGATCAATTAATCCATATCATATAAAGGTTTGATGTGATTTGACCTAAATTGGTAAAATTGGATCTCCTAGCTCAAATGCTCTTTCAAGATTTAAATTTAGGTTCAATTATGATGATTTATGGTGTTATGAATTGATTTATTTCCTTGATTTTTATATTGATTTTGATTTTATTTCAACTTGACCCATTTTGACCTAAATGGGTTAAGTTTAGTTCAATTGAGTCAAATGACTAGTTTGGTTCAATTAAGGTAAAATTAAACTCACATCATGTTTAATCACATGTGTAGAATGATTTGGGAGTGATTAATTTCATTTGGTTTGAAGTTGATTTCAATTGTGACCCATTTAACCCAAATTGGGCTGGACTCATTTGAGTCAAATGATAAAATTGGTCAAATTATGCCCAATGTTTGGTTGGATTGTATTTAATTATGATTCTTTTTAAATGATTTTGGGTATTTGATTTGGATTAATTTCAATTTAATTTGGATTTTGGTTTTAATAAATTTCATTTGGGTTTATTTGGATCAAGTGATCTAATTAGGCTAAATAAAATCATATTCGATTTAAATTCCTTTGATTCATGTTTAAACATGTTCATTTTATGATTTTGAGTCTTTAGAATGACTCCATTTGGTCCAATTATGGTGGGTTGACCTTTGACTTAGTGGGACCCATATAAGTCAACTTTATATCAAATGATTGACCAACTTTGACCTTCATTTGGATTTAGTTTTAAATCCACTTACGTTTATGTAATGACTTTATGCTTTTCATTTGATTTTATTTCAATTTATTTTAATTTTTGTTTAAATTTCTTTGAGTTTAGGTGATTTTGAGTTTAAGTAGGATAATTGGGTCAACCACTCCAATATTTTGTTTTAAACTCAAATGGATTTAAATTTCAATTGGAATGTGTTTGATTAAATTCTTTATTTAGATTTGAGTTTGGGTTGAGTTACCTAATCCCATTAGATTAGATCAAACCCTATGAGAATTCACTAGGTCACTAAGCATAGTGTCCTAAGTGCTTAATCAGGAGGCTCCTAATCTAGGATTAGGTGTCCTAATTATTAATTTAGGGATGATGTTAATCTCATCAAAAAATGAGATCAACAATTTCCTTCTACTAAGAGGGAACACTCATTCTTTTTTGACTCACCACTTTCATGATGAATTGATAAAGGGAAACTCTCCATCATCATATGAATGTACATCGAAGTAAAACTAGTCTTTTCAATGGCTGAAAGAGTTGGGGTAGTAAGATCCTACTCTACCAGAGGAAGATCCACTCCTGAAAAAAAAACTTAGAACCATCAAGTTACCATTTGATGGAGCTAAAGTTACCCTTGCACAATAAGAAACAATATATCAACTATAAATAAAGGAATTCATACAATGTATTTCACCAAAGGTGTTATTATTAGGAAAGAAAATCACTATTAAAGAAAATGAACTCTCTTATCGCTTAAATGATGTCCCAACAACTCATTCATAATGAGATGAATAATCATCCAGATCTACCTAGAGGTGACAAGGAGTGTTCAATAAGAGCTTGCAATTAGCCATCATCACCCACTATGGATTCACAGTCACTGAGCACATTAAGCTACAATAATACAAAAATTTATGCAAAATTTTACAAAATAACAAGGACACAAAATGTGAATTTCACATGGCGGTGAGATAGTTTTCTGCACCTCGTGCTAAGAAGGTGTTCTCGCCAACTTGCTTACTAGAACTTTCCTCCATCGAGTAAAGTAAAATCCTCTTCACCTTCTATTTGAGCACTTAGCACCATATTTATACTTAACTAAATATGAGAATAAGCCACCAATTATGCACCAATACTACCCTTAGCTACATTAGAAACACTCACTTCAACTCACCAATCCTTGCCATGGTCCTTGTTTGGAGTAGTAGTTACACTCGCAACCAATGCCATCGAAGAACTTTCCTCAACACAAGGCAGTATAGTAAATTTAACCATCTTCTTAGCTTTCTTCTTATTCTTTTGCAAACATTACCAAAGCTCGATAAGAACTATATAGACTTTTAGAGCTCATGATGAATATTCATTTTATTAGCCAAGAACTCAATAAAGAAATATGATATATTCTATAAAGATTATGGAAAAAGAACCAAATCCAGAGCTTAAATACTTTTACTACCCAAAGTGTGAATGAAAAATTAAAAAAAAAGTAAAGTAAATTGTGATGTGATGTAAATATGATAAAGACATTTTGGTCAACATTTCTTTAAGGCTAAAAATTAATTTATGTATTCTTTCTTCTATCATTTTGAGAGTTTCCTTTACAAAAAGCAGATGAATTATGGAACTAGATATATACCCATGGATTATGCAATGATCCAATGAGCACTCATAGATAATAAAGGATTAACATAGGAGCATCTATTAGTGAGAAACATAATTCATACAAGTAATTTACTTGCCCATAAATATTCACTCTAAGTTGATGAACATGAAGAATCACTATCCTAGTCAAGAAACCACCATCAAGTGACTCATCCTATATATAAAGACTCGACAATATATGGGTGATTATGTGGTTGGAAATCACACTTAAGAACTCATCCCTCAACCTATATCACTTGTCCACTCTCTAGATCATGGGCAAGCCCCTTATGTAAGTAATATATCTAATGTGTACATTCTTTATGCAGCGACCTCTAACTCTTTTAAAAAGAAAAAATTTTAAAGAGGTAGGGACTTCTAGACTTTTTGCATTTTAAGACTTTTGGACTTTTTTCTCTTTTCAGGACTTTTCACTTTTTTTGGCTTTTTTTTACTGTTCTTCAAAGAGAGATTTTGTACTCTATGTACTTTTATTCTTTGAAATAGTAGAATTTCTCATATTTTCTTTACTTGATTATTTTATTATCTTTCACTTTGTCCCACTTGTACTTCTCATGTGCCTAAAGAAAGGTTTTATTTCACATCATGGATTTAATTAATCTCATCTTAATATTTAAAAAAAACTTTTCTATCATTATTAATTTTCTTATAATAAAATGTAATTATTATTTATATTGAATCACATTTAAAAATGCAAAGATACATATAAATATTTAAAAGTAGCATTTATGCGACATGAAATTTTTTACCTCAAAAACTAATGAATGTGAAAATTAAAGCCCTTGACATAGTTGACATCATGTTTCCATGATGATTAGTGTCAGCGTTGGTGGTCTTGGTGATTGTTAGTATTAGTGTATATAATGAACATTACCATTATCAATGATAGTAAATATCAGTATCTATGTTGATGCAGGCATTAACTTTGGTTGAGAAGATTGATTATATTAGCCTAAGTAGCAATAATGGGTATTGATCTTGTTGGCAATGATTGGCTTTAGTGCTCATTGTGGTAATTAACATTTATTTTTTTGACAATGAATTATGTTAATTTTATTGGTGATGATGGTGAAGGCATTATTAGTTATGGTGTTGTTAGTATAAGAGGGTGCCTTTATTAGTAAAAATGGCAAGCATTAGAATTTTAATAATGATAGACATTAACCTTAGTGATGATTTCTTCCAAATTAAACTAGGCAGATAAGAGAATTCATTAAACACTTTTTCTAGTAAAATTATACCTAATATACTAATAGATTAGTGATGGATGTGATAAATAAAAATGCTTAATTTAAAAGAAACCAAAGTAAATGTCTTAACTTCAACCATTTATCAAATATGCTAAAAATTAAATGAAACATGTGTGCTACATATGTAATTAAATGTAAGTTATAAGCTATTTTAAAGCTAACCATTTTTAAAGTGATATAATTATAAATGAAGAAGTAGATTCTTTAGTATAAAATAAAATTTTGGCTAATTTTGTGTAGAGACCTAACTTCATTATTCTAATTTTAAGATAAGCTAAAATAAAAATATGCTAAGAAGCTTTTTTTTTTTTTTGATAGCTTACCTTTCTGATAAAACATGCTCTTTTGATAAAGCACACTATTTCAGAAAAAATACACTCTTTAGATATGCACACTCTTTTAGAAATAATGAAATTTTTATGGTTATATAAGCTAGTTATGGTTCCCAATCCATATGATAAGAAACATATTTTCTCATTTTCTTTGACATCCCATCATGAAGAGCTACCAAAGTGGCATCTCTAGTACAAATTAATTTATTTTAGAATATTAAATTGAGTATGTGGATATAATTTATAGAATATTAACCAACTTAAAGAATGCTTAATTGATTTAATGATATTCACTCATGTGGTGATAAATATGCGATATTTGTATCATGGTTCATGAACAATAATTAGATCCAAAGATAGAAATTATTGGTTATCATGATTTATTATCAATATTTGAATACTACATCAAGAGTAGCTCTTGTAAGTAATATTTTTGTTCAAATACTCATTATTATGTATGGCATCTTGTGATGGGACCTTTAATATTTTTTAATGTAAACATTTATTTTTGTTTCTTCTTTTCTTTGGTCATCTATTACATTTATTAGATATGCTACATCTTTTATAGTCAATTTTATTCCTATGCTAAAAATGGAACAACTTTATAGACTAGATAAAGAACAATAAGATTATTCTTGGATGTATTGATGTAAAGATTGAGCTACACATTGATCATATGGATAAGAGTATCATTGAGAATAAATAAGACCTTGAAAAGTGGAATTATTTGAATCACATGAGTCTTAGAATCATAAAGTGTGAACGTTTTGAAGCCATTTGAGGTCCCATGTCTAAAAAAATTACTGCTGCCAAAATTTTATCGAGGAAATAAAAAACATTTTTGCTAAAAATGATAAAGCTGAAACACGCACAGTTATAGGAAGCTTGATTTCAATGAGGTATATAGGGCAATGGCAATCTAAGCTACTACACCATGGAGTTGTCTCATCTTGCTTCAAAACTAAAGACATTAAAGTTAGAGCTATATGATGATTTGCTTGTGCATCTAGTTTTACTATCACTTCTTGAATAATTTAGTTAATTTAAGATCAATTATAACTGCTAAATGTATAAATGGTCTCTAGATGAACTAATTTTTTTATTATGTGCAAGTGGAAGAAAGGTTGAGATAAGGAAAGATTGAATGTGCTCACTTGGCAAGTACATTTAATGACAAGATAAAAAAAATGAAGCAAAATAAGGAAATCACAAGTAGTCTAGCATAGAAGAAATTTTATATATATATATATATATATATATATATATATATATATATATATATAAAGAATCTTGCTATTTCTTTTGTAATAAAATTGGAAACATTAAAAATAATTATATTAAATAGTATACTTGGAAAGTAATGAAATGTACTTTTCTTAATCTAGTTTATTCTATGGTTGATTTAGATGCTAAGAAGCTATGATACCCAATAGGTGATTTAAATATTTTTCAAGTTAAAACTTAAGAGTTTTTTTTGTAGAAAAATTAGTTACAAAATAATATGGATGATTATAATTAAAAATTAAAACAACCAACTGAAACCAAATGCAATAAGGAAAAAATAAAAGGAACAAAGGTTTTACATGGTTTGTCCAAACCCTAAAAATCTATGTAAGCTTAGTCACCATGATTAGGAATTCACTAATCAAAATAAGACTACAACTAATATCTCATACTTTCATTCACTGGGCATATACAACCCTAACTTTGTACTTTCTTATAATGGGCAAGTACAATCCTAACCCTATACTTTTCTACAATGGAAAAGTATAACCCTAATAAAGTTCTAAAGAATAAGAAAATTTACTATTTGAATTTCTAAGTCTCAAATGTAAGAATAATTTTGCACTCAAACCACTAAATAATATTAAGACTCATAAGAGAAGAGAGACAACTCAAGCTTATATTATATACTTTATGAAAGGTTTAATGGTAATGAAATTCTCTTGAAAATAATCTTAACATAAGATGCAAGAATGAAAAATAATCTTTAAAATGTTTGCACAAAAATGAATGTCTAAGAACTTTATATGTGAAAACCAATATTTGTTAAACATTATGATTTCTATTCAATCAATCCAAAAAGAAAACCTGTTCATTAAATTACTTAAAGGATAATGAAAGGAGACTAGAGAAATACTTTAACTATAATTCATATGAATCTTTTCATCCAAATCAATCCAATAAAATCAATGATTCAAAAGATCAAAATGTCAAAATTATACTTACTTAGGTCGTTATGAATGTAAGTAATGAAATAAATGACTTGATGTGAGCTATCTAAGGATTGAAAATTTTTGAAGATGGCCTCCACTTGATTGTAGATGAAGTTGAGAAGAGAGGATATAAACTTAAGCACTTGTTCTTCAAGCTTTCTCCAATATAGTTTTCTACCAAAGTGGAAGCAATCAAGAGAGGAATATTTTAGAACTTTGAAACTATGATACACTCCAAGAATTACACTAGCAAGAGGTCAACCAAGGTTGAGAGAATCAAAAAAGAAGTAAGCTAGGATAGCACCTCTTTAAATATGCTTTGATTGAAGAGGGTTCAGCCAAGACAAGATAAAAGAAGAAGAAAAATAAGAGAAAAATAAATATAAAGAATCTTGCTATTTCTTTTGTAATAAAATTGGAAACATTAAAAATAATTATATTAAATAGTATACTTGGAAAGTAATGAAATGTACTTTTCTTAATCTAGTTTATTCTATGGTTGATTTAGATGCTAAGAAGCTATGATACCCAATAGGTGATTTAAATATTTTTCAAGTTAAAACTTAAGAGTTTTTTTTTGTAGAAAAATTAGTTACAAAAATAATATGGATGATTATAATTAAAAATTAAAACAACCAACGAAACCAAATGCAATAAGGAAAAATAAAAGGAACAAAGGTTTTTACATGGTTTGTCCAAACCCTAAAAATCAGTCTATGTAAGCTTAGTCACCATGATTAGGAATTCACTAATCAAAATAAGACTACAACTAATATCTCATACTTTCATTCACTGGGCATATACAACCCTAACTTTGTACTTTCTTATAATGGGCAAGTACAATCCTAACCTATACAATGGAAAAGTATAACCCTAATAAAGTTCTAAAGAATAAGAAAATTTACTATTTGAATTTCTAAGTCTCAAATGTAAGAATAATTTTGCACTCAAACCACTAAATAATATTAAGACTCATAAGAGAAGAGAGACAACTCAAGCTTATATTATATACTTTATGAAAGGTTTAATGGTAATGAAATTCTCTTGAAAATAATCTTAACATAAGATGCAAGAATGAAAAATAATCTTTAAAATGTTTGCACAAAAATGAATGTCTAAGAACTTTATATGTGAAAACCAATATTTGTTAAACATTATGATTTCTATTCAATCAATCCAAAAAGAAAACCTGTTCATTAAATTACTTAAAGGATAATGAAAGGAGACTAGAGAAATACTTTAACTATAATTCATATGAATCTTTTCATCCAAATCAATCCAATAAAATCAATGATTCAAAAGATCAAAATGTCAAAATTATACTTACTTAGGTCGTTATGAATGTAAGTAATGAAATAAATGACTTGATGTGAGCTATCTAAGGATTGAAAATTTTTGAAGATGGCCTCCACTTGATTGTAGATGAAGTTGAGAAGAGAGGATATAAACTTAAGCACTTGTTCTTCAAGCTTTCTCCAATATAGTTTTCTACCAAAGTGGAAGCAATCAAGAGAGGAATATTTTAGAACTTTGAAACTATGATACACTCCAAGAATTACACTAGCAAGAGGTCAACCAAGGTTGAGAGAATCAAAAAAGAAGTAAGCTAGGATAGCACCTCTTTAAATATGCTTTGATTGAAGAGGGTTCAGCCAAGACAAGATAAAAAGAAGAAGAAAAAATAAGAGAAAAATAAATATAAAGAATCTTGCTATTTCTTTTGTAATAAAATTGGAAACATTAAAAATAATTATATTAAATAGTATACTTGGAAAGTAATGAAATGTACTTTTCTTAATCTAGTTTATTCTATGGTTGATTTAGATGCTAAGAAGCTATGATACCCAATAGGTGATTTAAATATTTTTCAAGTTAAAACTTAAGAGTTTTTTTTTTGTAGAAAAATTAGTTACAAAATAATATGGATGATTATAATTAAAATTAAAACAACCAACGAAACCAAATGCAATAAGGAAAAATAAAAGGAACAAAGGTTTTTACATGGTTTGTCCAAACCCTAAAAATCGTCTATGTAAGCTTAGTCACCATGATTAGAATTCACTAATCAAAATAAGACTACAACTAATATCTCATACTTTCATTCCTTTGGGCATATACAACCCTAACTTTGTACTTTCTTATAATGGGCAAGTACAATCCTAACCTATACTTTTCTACAATGGAAAAGTATAACCCTAATAAAGTTCTAAAGAATAAGAAAATTTACTATTTGAATTTCTAAGTCTCAAATGTAAGAATAATTTTGCACTCAAACCACTAAATAATATTAAGACTCATAAGAGAAGAGAGAGAACTCAAACATATTATATACTTTATGAAAGGTTTAATGGTAATGAAATTCTCTTGAAAATAATCTTAACATAAGATGCAAGAATGAAAAATAATCTTTAAAATGTTTGCACAAAAATGAATGTCTAAGAACTTTATATGTGAAAACCAATATTTGTTAAACATTATGATTTCTATTCAATCAATCCAAAAAGAAAACCTGTTCATTAAATTACTTAAAGGATAATGAAAGGAGACTAGAGAAATACTTTAACTATAATTCATATGAATCTTTTCATCCAAATCAATCCAATAAAATCAATGATTCAAAAGATCAAAATGTCAAAATTATACTTACTTAGGTCGTTATGAATGTAAGTAATGAAATAAATGACTTGATGTGAGCTATCTAAGGATTGAAAATTTTGAAGATGGCCTCCACTTGATTGTAGATGAAGTTGAGAAGAGAGGATATAAACTTAAGCACTTGTTCTTCAAGCTTTCTCCAATATAGTTTTCTACCAAAGTTGAAGCAATCAAGAGAGGAATATTTTAGAACTTTGAAACTATGATACACTCCAAGAATTACACTAGCAAGAGGTCAACCAAGGTTGAGAGAATCAAAAAGGAAGTAAGCTAGGATAGCACCTCTTTAAATATGCTTTGATTGAAGAGGGTTCAGCCAAGACAAGATAAAAAGAAGAAGAAAAAATAAGAGAAAAATAAATATAGAAAGAACTTGATTATGAATAGTTTATCACATGCAAATAAAATTCAAAATTGAATGAGTGAAATTGGCAAAGAAAAGGAGAAACAAGAAGGAGAGATTACTTAAATTAATTAAGGAATCTTAAGAAAAAATAAACCCATGTGGAGTTTGACAATCAAAGATAATTAGAAGGGAAAATCAATTAAGGCAAGAATTTGATTTCAAATAATCAATCACATGACAATATCTTATATTCAATTTAAATAAAAAAGGTGTGATTGGTTAAGGCTAAAAGTAATAATTAAATAAGGAAAGGATTTGAATTAATTCAAAATAAATAGAATTTGAATTTTAAAATCATGGGATAGCTAAATAAATAGCTAAAGGGATTCAATCATGATCCATGCAAATAATATGAGAGCTTATTTAACTAAATTGATTGAACTCAATAAGGCAAGACACATAAATAAAATCCATTAAAATAAACCAAATAAAGTTTTAGTCAAGGGAGATACTAAAATAGAATCAATCTCTAATTAATGCAATTAATTAATATAAATCAAAGAAGATCAATAAAAAAAACATTTTGAAAATTTTACATAATTTAGATTTATAAATTTTTAAAAACAAAGGCTAGCTTACACATTTATTTAAATGACAAATCAAAAATACAGAAGACGATTAATTTAAGATCCACTTGAATTTGAATTAATTCAAATAAATTCAATTATAATAAATTAAAATACATTAGAGGCGGCCAATACATGCCAAAAATAATTAAAACACATTTAGAAATATATCATGTAAAAATACAATTTAAATCTCAAAATTACTCAAATAAAAAATTCAAACAATTATAAATAAAAATAATAAATGAGAAAACATAATATGATAATAATTTGAATTAAAACATTAGTTTAAAACATTAGTTGATATTGACTTTCCAAATCTAATTGACCACAGTAAGTTTGGTTAGATTCCTAAAACAGTTAAAATAAAACATTAGTTTCATCCAATCATATGTTTGTTATCAATAAAATCAATTGCATAAGCAATGGGGCTGATAGAGTCAACATTAGATTCAGAACCAAAATATTATTGGTGGATAAATTCTAAAGATACTACTTATACAAGTGTGTCTATGTAGGGTTGCTTATGTTGTCAAAATCTAAATCATGTTGAAAGATTCATTTATGTATGAGATGGAAAATCAGAGGAGATTGAGGCTATAAAAAATTTATGTTATAGTTATAGATTGAATGTTATTTGAATGTAAAAGAGACTTATGTTTTACCATCATTTAGATGAAATTTAGTTTATATTTTTTGTTTAGACAAATTTGACTATTCTTGTTTAATTAGAAATCAATAATTTAGTCTTTATTTGAATTCGAATAATATTGGTACTAAATATTTATCTTATCATGATAACCCTTATTTACTTAATACTGTGGGGAAAATTTATGACACAACATAGAGTTTAGGAAATTCTTATTTGGATAGTTGAATACCTCATTAAGAAGTAAGCATATTATCTCAAAAAATAAATATGTTATGTATAATGGATTCGATCATTTAATAAAAGACTCCTAAGGCTAATGGGTCTTTCATGTATGAGAGAGTTTTCCCCTAAAGCTACATAGAAAGTAGAACAAGGTTTATTTTAAATTGAGTTCATGGTTCCTTATAAGGGCAATCACTCATAGTTAATTACATATTAAGAATAAGGGTCTTCTCTTAACAATACTCTCAATTAAAAAATAAGCTATTATTTATATGAATTTCTAAGTTGGTTTTCAAAGGAATGATATTTGATATTTCAATTATGAATGATCCAAAGTAAGTTCTTTTAGGAGGCCAAATAGGATGATGTAGGAAATGCCCGTTGATACTAGGATGCATGTTGATACTAGGATTCCCATTAAGCATTTCAACTATCACACCATTGGGCTTTAAATTTAGAGATTTAATTTAGATTTTGATCTAATATTTTTTTAAGAAATCTAGATCTTAGATTATAAAAGCACAAAACTGCAGAATGCCTAGGGTCGAAGACTTACTCTAAAGAGGATTCTTTAGAACCAAAGTCTATAAATGCTTCTGACATAAGTTAGATGCTTGACTTAATTTCAATTTGAGAATTATTGATCTTTCCTCTCACTTGAGGGAAAAAACCTATCCTTGACTATTCTGGACTTACAACTCACCTGAAAGGGCTACCAGCTAACACCACCCCACCTAAGCGCATTTTAAATCTATAATGCTAAGTCTCATGTATGCAAGATGGCTAGGTTGTTGCCTTTTAGGAATGAATCTAAGAACCTAAACTCACTCTCTAATCCCCAATATCATGTAGGGTATGAAATGCACTAACTAATGCACATTTTTAGCTTTTTTTTAAATATTTTGGCTCATGATTCATTTAAGGTCTTGGGTATGCATTTTTAGTTCTAAATGTCATATAATTAGAATTGGTTATGGGCCAAATCAATAAGAGAAAGGCAGACTTCCCCAACTAATAGGTTAGATGCCCTTCATGTATAATGGGTGAAGTGCTTAATTTAAGAGTTAGAGTAATATGATTGCATGATGTTCAAGAGCTAATTATTTTTAATTTATTTCAAGTTTATTCTAGGGCTGTAATTTATATGAGATTTTAAGTTTCTTTATTTTTGTGTTTGAGTTGATTAGATTTAAGTTGAGCAGAAAATCTATTTTTTTTTCTTTGAGCCTATATCCAAGCACTCATCTTAGAAAGTGCAACATAGAAAAAAACCTAGAAAAATAGTTAATTCTATTACACAACCAAAATAAATCAAGACAATTTTAATTATAGAAAGGCCAATTTAGCAGAGTACCGGGAAAGAAAAATGAATACCTATATCTGACTCACTGAACTACAAGTTTAGACCTATGGGTCTTTTTTTCATGATTGTCTCCTTCTTCAGGGACCTACATTGGGCTTCACAGGGGATGTCTGTAACCATCTGTTGGTAGGGTTAGCTCTTGCTAATACTAGACCCCATAGATTCTAACCTATTTCTAAGCTTGTATTTACATTTTAAATTTAGAAATAAATCCTAAGCCATACAAAATACATGTCAAAAAAATGCAAACAACACACAATAATTATATTTTAAAAATAATGTTCTACCATCCAGACTAATAACAATCAATCCTAGTCATACAGTCTAAAATAGTACACCACAAAATAAAAAAAAGGCATTCCACATCACAACATCACAAAATATTACAGAAAATTATAGAATAACCTAACCTAAGTCTAGGGTCTGTAACCTAATGATCTAGTGTGTAAAGGAAATAAGCTTCCATGGTTTAATGCATTTATATCTTACTGGCTTATATAGTTTAAAGATTAATGAACTTTATATGTCAATTTATTAATGGGTATATTGTGGTTTAAGAGATTTTTAATTTTGGAATATATTTAAATTCCACATTTTTACTTATCCATAACCCTTAACTTATGGTTAATTAGATTCCTTTACTTTTAGATTGCATGGGTATTTTTATTTAAGTGTTTTGATGTCAATTATGATGTTTTAATTTCGTGTTATGGGTTTTATAATTTCTATGATTTTTTTATTTATTATTTCCTTTAAATTGTCCTAGAGACTTGGAAATTCAAGAATTCCTAATGTAGATGTCAATTGGATTTGAGATTTTTATGGAAGGTAAGGTTCTTTGCCAATTTAATTTTCTTAAAATTTCATTTTAATCAGATGTATAGTTTGGGATTAATCAAAGTTTTAATTTTTTCATTAAAACTTAAATTAAGCCAATTTAGTGCAGATCATTTAGGGGTCTTATTTTTCCTTGATTCTCCTATGGAATATGCATCCAAAAAGGGTTTATTCATAATTTTTGTAGCTTTGGTTGATTTATTATGATTTATTTAAGTTTAAGTTGATTAATTAAATTAATTAATTTAATTATAGGACAAATTAAGTTATTTTGTGATTCATTAAGTGTCAAAGAGTTTCAATTGTTTATTTATGTTCATTGGGATGTGTTATGATAATTCATAATGATTTAGTTATCTTCCATAATTTATTTCAATTAATATTAATTTATTTTATAAAAATTAGGGTTTAGAGTTTGAAAATTCAAATTTTAAGATTTATTATTCAATAAATTTTGAAAAATTACCTAATGTGTATCTTAACATCAATTTCAACTTCTCGAAGTTTTAAATCATTTTGTTCAATGGTTTGGGATTAATTTTAGTTTGAAAATTTTCATTCAAACTTAAATTAAGGCCAAAATACCCCCCACATAAGTTAGGATTTTTAATTTTAACGGATTCTTCTCATCAAGAGTAATCCATAAAGTCCAAATTTGAAAATTTTGAAATTATATCTAATTTTCTAAGATTTTTTTAAAATTTTCTAGCATTTGTTTATATTTTTTAATTTGAAAACCTAAATTTTTATTTTAAACACATTAACTCCATGTGGATTTGATGTGGCTTCGCTTTCCATGCGGTGCTGCGGCATTTGTCCACATGAGATCCACGTGGATCCTGTGTTAAAATAGTGATGCACATGGGCTAATTTTGGGCCATCTGATCGAAGATCAAATGGCTTAGATCAATCTGCAATTCTTCTTAAGGGTTTTAATCAAACGATCTACTTAAATCAGAGCCATCCATTCCTACTAGAAGGAATGGATACCAGAGATTATTACTCCTTCAATAAGATGAACGTTGAGAGTTGTTCCTCAATTCAAGCTAATCTTCGATGATCCAACCATCAAAATTGCTTGATTTTGAGTCCAAAACCATCAATGAATGAAATCAAATGGATCTATATGGTTCGATCTCACTTGATATCAGATTTCTTTTGAAAAGTCCCAAAACTAAAAGCTTAAAGGAGGTGTTAATGGCATACCTCAATTCCAACGATCTATGGTAGTGGGGTCAACTCAAACACCTTTGAAATGACATGATGAAGCTGTGGGGGGAAGGAATTAGATTGTCTTCTCATGGATTGTCTCCTAGACCAAATCAAAAATGGTTTTCGATGACATTGGTCATTTTTTAGCATCCCGACGACAAGGGAATCGGGGAAAGGTCACGATTGTCTTTATTTTAAGTGGGGGAAGGTAATGAAATTATCAATTTCGAGTGAGAAACTATTTCTTTGGTTTTTCCATTAAAGGTTGAGCCTCTTAGCTCTCTTTTCTCCTCCTTTGGTAGTGACAGCTAACTGAGGTCCTTGGAGGCTAGCTCCAAAGCTCTTCAGATTTTCTACAGTTATCCTAGAATGGAGAGGTGGAATGGTGGAAGAAATGGAATGATTGGAGAAGCTTATTTATCATTTTTCTCTTATCTTTGACCATGGCTTAGTCCCATCCTTTTGGCTTGACTTAGACTTAATTAAATAACTTAAGATTGGCTTGTAATCTCTCTTAACCCATGTCATGATGAATTTAAATAGGTTTGAATAGGTTTAGTTTCAATTTGAATCCATTTGGTGATTAATCTTAGCATTAGATTCAATTTAAGTTTCAAATGATTTAATCACTATTGATTAGTTTTATATTTTGTTTAAATCATTCTTTATTGTCCATTGGAAGATTAGGAAGTGAATCAACCCATGCCACATAAGGGCTTAGTCCAATTCTAAGTCAACTTGGCCCATTTTTCCTTAAATGGGTTAAGTTGGATTTAACTGAGTCAAATGGCCAAATTTAACTCAATTAATTTATGTTCACACTCCAACTATGTTTAATCACATGTGTCAATTGATTTAGAAGATTAATTTCATTTAATTTCAAGTTGATTTCAATTTTCACCCATTTGACCTAAAGTGGGTTTAATAGGTTAAGTTTGGGTTCATTCAGGTCAAATGACCAAATTGGTCAAATTATATCCAATGGTGGGTTTGTTTATGTTTAATAATCATTTCCAAATGATTTTGGATAGTTAATTTGAGTTGATTTGAGTTTGATTTGAGTTTGAACCTAATAAAACCCATTTAAGCCCATTTAGGTCAAATTTAGTAAGCCTTCCCTCGAATGATCTTAATTGTGTAAGGCTCCTAGTGGCGTCATTTCTATAATGGCTTTTATTTTCTTCTAGATTGATCTCTATCCCATGGTGTGACACTATAAACCCTAAAAATTTTCCAGAAGTTACTCCAAAAGCACATTTCAATGGGTTCATTTTCAGGTTATAACAGCATAATCAATCAAAAATAATACGTAAATCATATAAATGATTTTCTTTTATTTTTCATATGATGACTAGATCATTAATGTAATGTTTAACTTGATTATGAATTAAGTCATCAAATATTCTAATCATGGCTCTTTGATATGTAGCACCTATATTTTTGAGACCAAATAGCATGATCGTGTAACAGAATATTCTTATAGGAGTTCTGAATGTCGTATGTTTTTCATCCTCTGGAGACATCTTAATCTGGTTATACCAAGGTGATTCATCTATGAATAAAAAGATTGTATACGAAGAGGCTATTCCCACCATAAATTCTAGTATTGGCAACGAGGGCTCATCTTTAGGACAAGCTTTATTCAAGTCTCTAAATTCAATGCAAATGCATATTTGATCATTATATTTCTTTATGGGGACTATGCTGACTAGCCAATCAGGGTATTATTTTCTCACAGAAAGCTAGATTCAATTAATTTATTAACTTTAGCAATCACTTGATGTTCAATTTCTATATGTATTAGCCTAGGAGCTTGCTTGTCATGAAAAAATTCTATATAGTCGCCTTCATCTATGGTGAAAAGCAAGAATATAAAAATTCATCTTTTTGGGATTCCAAGCAAATCTATAGATGTGCTTATTTAGGTGATCAGGTACATCATCAAGGAATAGTGTACTGTCTCGAGAGATAGAATTCACTACCCTTTAATGGACCTAATCACCTCAATAAGGACTCCTAAGGACAATGGGTCTACATATGCACCAAAGATTCTTCACCTACTTTACATGAAAAAGAAAATTTGGGTTTATTTTAAACTGGGTTCATTAAGTTCCCTACAGGGGCAAGCTCTCATAGTTAACATCCTAAGGAACGAGATCTCTTAAAAATACTCTCGATTAAGGTAAATGATTGTTGACTTCAAAGATTTCAAAAGGAAAGGACTATCAATCAGTTAGTTCATTTTTGAAGATCAAATAGTATTGATCAAAGAGAGTGAGTTATTATCAAAGCCATGAGAAAGATAAGTAGAAGATGCCCATGATGCTAGGAAATCAAGTGAGCATCTCAAACTATCCTATGGTTGGGCTTTATATTTTTGAAATTGATTTAAGTTGTTTGAGTTGCATTTTTCATTAGAAATTTAGGACTTCTGATTCCATAACACAAGATTATGGAAATACCAATGAGGTGTGGAATTATACTTATGGCCCGCAAAGGGGAGAAGCAACCTCAAAACCTAAATCTAGGGAGCTTTGGCGAGGGCTGAAAGCATAATCTAAATTTAAGGCAAAATATGGGTATTTGGTTTACCTCCACAAGAGAGGACAAAACACTCGACTGCTTGGACATACAACCTCCTAGGGGTGGCCACCAACTAACTCCTCCTATGGTTTTAAATTCATGTAGGCAAGTCATATGCTTTATGCAAGATAGTTAGGCTATTATTTATTTAGAAAGAGACTAAGTCCTTAAACTCACTCCCTAACAAGACTAGATCATGTAAGGACATGCTTCAAATGACCTAAATCTAATGTAATTCAGATTTTATTGTATTTTCATTTTTGGAAAATTATTTTGAATCAGGCTAATAGGATTCATATGCCTAATGCATGAGAAATAAAGTTATTGGCCAAAATTAGCAAGAAGGGAGGAGGTGTGTTTCCACCCTAGCTCTCAAAGGTCAAGCCAAGTTTCTCTAGCGAAGGTGGAAGCCCTCTAATCAAGAGTGAAATAAGATGCATTTGTGTATGATATTATAAAAGAAATACTCATCCAGTTAAGGGGTTGCTAATTCTTTTATATTAATTTTAGTCTAAGCTTTAGGTGAGGTTATGAGTTCTTTATTTTTGTTCTGAATTGTTAAGTTTGGTAAAAGATTTATTTTTCCCTAAGAGCCTAATCCACATCCAGGCCAAACATAAAGCAAGAAAGAAACTAGGAAAATGATGTCACTTAATGCACAAGCTAAATAAATCATCAATCAATTTATAAAGCTAATCACAAAAAGGATAAGATGTCATTGTGGTCGAGTATCACCACACAAACCTGAAACAAATTTGGGTAGCTGAGCTCTACCCTTAAACAACCTAGATTTCAAATAAATTAAATATAATTAAGCAAGAAATTCAGTATTATGGGGGTCTTCAAGCTTCATTTCTTCATTCTTGTTTTCTTCTTTCTTCTTATTTTCTTCTTTCTTCTTTGGTTCCTCCTTTTGGATGGTTGGAAGGTGGATGCTCCAAAGGCTTCACATGGTGCATAAGATGAGATCTTATGACCAATGCTCATCCTAATCCCCATAACAATCATTCTAAAATTCTAATTGCAAAATTTACATGAAAAGGAAAGGTAAATCTAGCGAACACCTGCAAAATAAATGTTAGCTAAACAAACCACCGAACCAAGCATGTATATTAGACTTATCACCCCGCACATGGGTGACTAAGTCCAACTGGCATATTGGATAATGCTTAGGGGTATAAGCACATTCACAACAAAAGCCTTTATATTTTTATTTATTACAACGCCCCTTACACACAATCACCTGCAGAAGATAATGGTTAGACTAGGATCGCCCTACAATTCATTCTACGCACATACATCCTAACATCTAGTCTAAAACATATATCACAAAACAAAAGCAAGCATCAAACCATGCACCACCCTAACCTAAAGCTGGAAGTGGTGACTTAGCTTAATTAGGGGTGTGCATTTGGTTGATTTAAATGGATTGGATGATAAATTTTTAAAACCAATTGGTTTTGGATTCCTAAAAATATTAAACCAAATTGACCAAATAAAATGTAAAACCAAACAATCTAAATAATAATTTGGTTAGATTATTTTGGTTTGGTATTAGATAAACTGAAGTTCGCTACATTTAAAAATTATTTGCATAAGATTTTATTTATAATGAACAAGCAATAGTAGTTTATATTTATAATTCTTACTATAAGCTTATAATATATAAATTAATAATACCATATATCATATAATTTTTTTGGTTTATTTGGTTCCATCCAAAATTTTATTTAACAAACCGATCCAAAAACCAAAAGCCAAAGTTTTCATTAATTAAAACCAAAATCAAAACTATTATGTTCAAAATCGAACCAAATTACTCAAAAACTTTGGTTCGGTTTGGTTTTTTGGTTAAAACCAAATATTGCACACCCCTAAGCTTAATGTGTGTGCTTTGGAGGTTTGTGTGGTGTGGTTAGCTATGATTTTAAGTTAGAATTTTCTAAGTGTGAAGCATGTTTAACATAGAAGAGGGTTTTATTTAAGTGATTTAATTATTTTGGATTGATTTTTATTTTATATTTTGATTAGGTTCAAGTGAATCCTACAATTAATTACTAAGTTATAAAGAGAGGGAAAGAGAGGAGAACTTCTCTTTCCTTCCCTAACCTAAGCAATTTCTAAAGTAGATTCATATTTTAGTTTTTTTAGTGAATGTTTTGATTAAGTGTTTTAATTAATCCTAAGTTTATATGAACTCTAAACAAACCTATTCAAAAGGAAAAGGTATTTTAAGATTAAATAAAATGAACTATATTCCCAAAACATATATCACTTCATTTCTTTCCTAACATGTATAACATACATATGAATGAGTACTAACATACCTATACATGCAAATGAGAATGTTTAACACACTTTATGACTCATGCTAAGTAATTCCTTTAAGGAAATTTGGAAGTTTATGATGCATGATTTTCATTATGTAGAGAAGGGATTTCTTATCCAATTTTTACATGCACACATGAAAGTAAGAAAGGCATAAGTGAGTACAGCACCATTATTAACCATAGGTGTAAGGTACAAGACCTACATAGGGCTACTTAAAGCCTCATAACCTCCATGTTGTCTAGTCTAATATACCACTTTCCTTAAATACAAACTTATGTACAAATGAAATGAATGGACAAGAAAGAATGCAAAAATTTGTATTAATTGTTTTATTTATTTATGCAATTTATATGTGTAAGCATAGGTATCCTTCTTAAGTGATAGTATAAGAATGAATAGGATATGGAATTAGGAAAGTGTTAGGTTCTTTTCAAATGAACCACGTACCTTGCCAAATCCTATTCAAAATTATACTAAAAGAGAAGAGAAAGAAAACATACACTAAGCATATCCTTATATTTTACTCACATGCAAACTTATAATTAAAATATAAGTAACACACTTTCAATTTTGATAATTGATTCATATATTTTGAAAATAATTTGAATTTAATAGTGATAATAGCCACTCATATTTTTTACTTTAGCCAACACATGCAATTTTGACATAAAGTAAATATTTCCATTTTTAAATTTAATTTTTGAAAAATCATGGATGCATGAAACAACATGACATACATATTTAACATGTTGGGGAAAGAACTAAAGCAATGAAAGCATGTAAACACATTCACTTTAATTAAATCCTAAAGATAATCTTATGAAATAAGATAGCTTAAAGTAAATTAAAGTTCATTTAGTATGATTTTTGTTTGATCTTGAATTTGATTTAATTTTAAAAATGTGGATTAAGTTTACTGTTCCTAACCCATTCCCACATGTGTTAGACATTATTTTTTAATTTTTAGATGATTAGATTCATTTTATATTTTGATTAGGTTAAGGTATGAATTAAACATGTTAATTAACCCTTACCTACACCACCTTAGCATAGTTAACCAAATAATTATGAGCTAATGAGATGACATAAAACCTCACAAGAAATTTAAATTTGAAATGTACCTAGGAAGAAAAGGGCTTAATGCAATTTGGCTCTTGATTAATGGTTGATTAAGCTAAGGGATTTAACTCAAGTAATTTCAAAACACCCCTCACACATGTGAGTTGGGTTTTGATTTCCTTAATTGAACTTTTTCTCTTGAACACCAAAGCATCTACTCAAAGCAGGTTAATTAAGTTCTACAAAGTTTTAGAAATTTTAAGAAATTAATTAAGAGGGTAATTAATAAATTAGCCCTTAATTAAGAGATGATTAAAAAAGAAAAGGGGGTTTAGGGATAAGCTTAGGGGAAATACCCCAAAATTATTCCCTAAGCCTCCTATTCACTAGATAAAACCTTAATCAACTTCAATAAGGGGTTAAAACACTAATCAAACCCTTAATGTTTCTTAATTACATAAAGAGGGTAATTAGGAAATGAATTTACAATTCCCCCAATTAAGCCATTGATAAATCTCAAGAAAATTAGGGGAGGTAGAAGTCATCCCTTAAACATATCTAAGAAGTTTGAGATTAATCAGTGGGTTAATTATGGAGTAATTAGCAAATTAAGATTTTCAATAAAAGGCAAAATAAGAGAAACATACAATTCAAAATCCATTAAAACCAATTTTTGAATATTCTAGACTGAAGTATCTTTTAGTGGCTATTTACCTCATATTTTTCTTATTTTTCTTTAAAGAGATATGAATTTTTAAACCTTAGAGGTTTAATTATTATTAATTAAAACCTAATTAAATCATTTAATCCATGGCTTGACACGCGGCGACTGCGGTCAGTGTACTTTCTAGGCATCGAGCAGGGAGAGGCCACTTAAATGTCTCATCACCACACGCATGGCAGTAGCGGGACAGAGTTTCATATTTTCCATTCGATCAAGGATCAAATGACCATGAATAACCCTTTGGTTTTAAAAGGATAAATCAAATATAAAATGTGCGTTTAATCTCAGCCGTCCATTCAAAATGCGCAGATGAATGGCCAAGATCATCCCTGTTCTTTGAGGATTCATGGAGACCGTCCACATTCGAGGGGAAGATATGAGCTCGATCGAGCTGGGATTGGAATGAAAACTTGCACACACTATCTAACCCTAATAACAAGCCTATCCAACAGTCAAAATCTCTTGCCATGAAACTTTCTTTCACGAATGACCAACACACCTTAAGTCTAGTAGTCAAAAAATTTCATACCTTACCAGAGGTGATCATCGGCACTCGATTCCCTTAGAGGAGCTTCGTTTGGTTGAGAAGAAGTTGTGGTGAAAAAATTAGCTCCTGAGGTTATGTAGCTTGCTTTATGGACCAACCCCTCCTCAACTCCTTTGCGGATTTAATCGAATTGGACTTCTCCTTGCCTTTGGAACTTGAGGGAGATCTTAGGCAAGCTCAATTTGTTCCCCTGAGGGAGTGTGCAAAGGAAATTGAGTTGAATTGTAGTGTGGAGGAAGTTAAGAATTCTATGGAGTTCCACTATTTTCTCTTGAAGAAAATTAATAATGGCTTATTTAAAATCCCTCTTAGAAAGATTAGGATCACTCTAAGATGGCTCCTCTCACTCTCTAACACTCAATCGACAGTAAGCATGTGAAAATTGAAGTGAATTAGGGTGAGTATATCTACCCCAATGGAAATTGGACGGTCGAAGCTATCTTTTTCATTTTGATCCAATTCCCAATATGGAAAGGTTTTTTTGAGCTATTAAGAATTGGCACATAGTCAATTTGAGCTAAGGAGTGGATTGATAACCTCCCATGTGCTTCAAATCAAGCGGAGGGAGGTTTCACACATGGCCAATTTGAGCTATAGGGTCGGTTTTGCCTTGGGTCAATTTGGGCTAACCCAAACCCATTGGTTTGGGTGTATAAACCTCGATAGGGTTCACTTGACCTATTAAAAAGGTATTAAGTTGATATGAAGAGGGCTTGACCAAATTCCTCATGGATTTGACAAAAATTATTTTTATGGCCTTGGAGTAGAATGGTCAATTGGCTAATTTTTGAATTTGAATATGTTGGGTATGTTGAGAAAATAGGCTTGGCCAAGTTTCATTGGATTTGGAGTTCATTTGATATGGTTTGGCTCATGTTGACCCATTTAGGTTAAAATGGGTCAACTTGGGTCAAATTGACCAATTAGTCAAATTGGTCAAGTGGACAAGTTTGTTCATTATGACCATTTGAAATGTTTTGGGCTTTAGATTGATTCAATTTGGTTTAGTTTTGAATTTGGCTCATATGACTTCATTTAGGTCAAATGGGTCAAGTTGACCAATTTGACCCATTTGACCCATTTTGGTTAGTCATATGGACTGGATTGATATCTTTATTTCCAATCAATTTTGGTTAAGTTTGAATTTGGCCCAACATGACCCCTTTAGGTCAAGTTGGGTCTAAGGTCAATTGGGATAGGTTAGGTCTAGTTGGCCAATTGAGACTTTGGTCAAGTTCAATAAGTGATCTTGAACGAACTTGACCCATTGATTTCAATCAAGTTGGCTTAGATCATGTTTTGACATATTTTGACTTTTAGGTCAAGTTGAGCCAACATGGGTATGTAGCCAATTGGGCTAGGTTAGGCTAAAATGTTGGTTAAGTTCAAACATAGTTCATGAATGAACTTAGATCAATGGTTACAATCAATTTGTCCTATGGTGGATTTTGGCTATGTTAGGTTTCATTTTGGGCTAAGTGTTGACTTGGTCAACCCATAGTTTTTACTTGGTTTGACCCAATTTGATTGATTGATCATCCCATGATGATTGTTGATCATGATGAGAAGCATAGGTGAGTTTGATTCAATCCAATTTGGTTAGGATTAGAGTTTGGCTCATAAGGGTACTTTAGGTCACTCTGGGTCAAGTGAGCCTAAGTAGGTCAAATGGCTTGGTCAAAAATTGATTTGAGTTTGATTGGACTTGTAAATGGACTTATGATAGAAATACAAATCCATTTGCAAGTGGTTTGAAGCCAAATGGGTTTTGATTCATTTGACATTTTCATATTCAAAGAAAGAATATGAAGGGATTTGGGGTTTGATTTTTGAATTGGATTTTGAATAAGTGATTGAAGTTTGTATTTATATTTGGATTCATGATTGTATGGTTGATTGGATTATGAAGGAAAATCAAGAGTTTGGCTTGATTTGAAATTGATTTTGCTAAGTTCAAGATTTTGACTTAGAAGGCTTAGGTAGGATTTTAAGTGGATTTGAGTTTGATTTTTAGAATTAGTTTTGATAGTTTGAATTTATATTTAATTCATATATGTGAATATAAATGAGAATATAAATTGATCATGAGAAAATTTTAAGGATTTGAAGTGATTTGATCATGATTTAGGTTAAGTCCATTAAAAGGGAATTTTAAAGGACTTAAGAAATTTTGGAGTAGGAATTTGAATTTTTGAATTTGGTTTGATTGATTTATATTTATATTTCATTTATATATGTGCATATAAATGAGATTATAAATAAATTATCACAAAATCCCATGAATTTGAATTGATTTGATCTTGATTTCGGCTAAATCCATTAAAAGGGAATTAAAGAGTTAAGAAGGATTTTAGATTTGGAATTTGATTTGATTGATTTAAATTTATATTTCATTTATATATGTGAATATAAATGTGAATATAAATGAGTTATGGAATAATCCTATGAATTTGAATTGATTTGATCATGATTTAGGCTAAGTCCTTAAGGGAAAACTTAAAGGACTTAAAAAGATTTGGACTTAAGAATTTGAATTTTTGAATTTGGTTTCAATCATGGATTTCAATCGTGGATTTGAATTGAGTTTGGAGAAAATTAAATAAGATTGATTTGGAGTTTGACTTGAAGGAAGGAAGGTGAGGAATGGTTCAAGGTAAGTGTTGGCAAATTTTCCTAACACCCTTAAGGCATGACCTATTCTTATGGCTAACTCTTCTAAGTCTCTAGGGCTACGTTGAGTGTCCGCCTAATCACTAGATGTGTATTAAGACTAAGGAACTCTTAAATTCTAAGAGGAGTCTTATGCATAAGATGGAGGGGTTGAGAGCTCATTCTAAAAGTGAGGTCAACAAAGGGCGTCCAATAGTTGTGGGGTGACTGACAAGGAGCACCGCACGTATTGGTGTTGTCCAAAATGATCAACAACACCGAGAGATCACAAGCACTAATAGAAATAATCTATCATTAACCCAAGGTGTAGAAAGAATCCATAGCTTAGTGCAATGTGGCTCTACTTATGTCCAAGACATAAGAGAGAGGGAAGAATCCACTGAGGGATAGAGTGCGAACCTTCCACTAGGGAAGCAGGATCAAGTCATCCACAAGAGGATGAGAGGTTTGATTTGATTTGAGTCTCACTAAGGAGAAATCTCCACTGGGGGAGAGGGTTGAATTTATTTCAATTTTTGTTAGGTTTGAATTTTTTTTTTAGATGATCCCTATTGGTTTGTGATGGATCGCACTGAGTAAGAGCCATGGAGGCCAAGACCTAACTCAGATTTACCAATCCAAAGGGGTAGTCTACTAAACATAGGACTAGAACCAAAATGCCTTTTTATGTAGAAAGCGTGACTATTGGTAAGACAACATCTTGAACCCAACCTAGGGCTAACTATTGAGTGAATGCTGCTAGGGGACTTAGATCAGCTCAAAGATGTCGAGATTAGTTTTATTTTTTAGATTTGTTCTCTTTGGTTATGATGGATCCCATTGGTTTGCAATGAAGTGCACTAAATAGGGGCCATGGAGGCCTAAACCTAACTCAGATTTTCTAATCCAAAGGGAGTAGTCTACCAACCACAAGGTAGGACTATCCAACCAAAGGGGTACTTTTCAGTTTGCAATGGACAAGTTTTAAGAAGAAAGCACGGGGACTCATACCTTCTAGAAATAAAGAACCATTAGGGTGATCGTCTGCTTTGGGCAACAAATTGAACTAATCCTAGGGCTGACTATTAAGTAAATGCCACTAGGGGACTTAAATCAGCTCAAGGATAGTCAAAGAATAATTTAATTTTATTTATTTCTTCTGATGGATTCTGTTGGTTTGCAATGGATCAAACTGAGAAGGAGCTTATATTATCCTAGACCTATCTCAGATTTATTGAACCAAAGGGAGTAGCTTCCCAGCCGATAAGAGAACTATCCAACCAAAGGAGTGCCTTTTGGTTTGCAATGATCAATTGAAGGGAAAAAAGCTCAAGGACTCACATCTTCCAATACAAAAGACCACTAGGGTGATCGATTGCTTTGGGCAATAGATTGAACCTGACCTAGGGCTTCCAGTTAGTTTGAGACAATCATGCTAGAAAGAATGTGTCATAGTCTTGCATCTATCAAAGCAGAATGACTATCGAGGTAACCTACTTATGGAAAAACATATTGAACTTGGCCTAAGGGCGACTACGAAGTGAGTGCTGACCTAGGGACTTAACTCGACTCAAGTAGTCAGGCAGTTCCTATAGAAAGTTCTGCTGACACTTCCCTAAAGATAGGATGTCTACTTGGGAAAAGGGGCACTTTGAGGGCTTGAATTCCTAATCCATAAGTGAATTAATTTTGTTTGTTTATTTAGTTTATTTTATCGTGGACCCTGTTAGTTTGCAAGGGATCAAACTAAGAAGGAGCTTATATCAACCTAGACCTATCTATTCTTGAACTAAGGAGAATCTATGCATTGAATAGATTTTCCAACCATAGGTAGCTAGAAAGGGGGGATAATCCAAAACTAACCCGGGTAGTGTCTAAATGGGGTTGCAAAGGACTTGATCCAAATTGAGTGTCCGCATGGGGTGGGGCCACTAAAGGTATTAATCCAACACCCTGTAGAAGATGACAATGTTAGCCATATATCCAATAAGTATTCAGTGGCCAACTCAAGGAGAAAGCGCGGGGACTCATATCTGCCAAGAGTGGTGTATCCGCTAGGTGAGTTGTCGCCAACATAGCAAACATCAACAAACCTATGCTACCCATCAGTTTACAATAATCAGCCTAGGAAGAAAGCTCGGGGAGTCACATCCTCCTATACCGAAATGGGATAGTCTATCTTCGGCTTGACATATGCCATCTGTCCTAGGGCTACTTCTGAGTGAATGCCACTATGGGATTTATATCAACTCAAAAGTAATTAAGAGGAAAAGAGCATCTGGAGGACTTATCCTAAACCTCAAATATAGTTGACCTAGTTAGAGCATGATGGTTAGTTCAAGAAGAAAGCACGGGGACTCACATCTTCTTAAGCAAAGTCAACATGAGGTAGCTTATTGGCTGGGCAGCAAAGACTACCATACTAACAAAGGGCTCATTGGTTTGCGATGGTTAAGTTAGGAAGAAAATGCGAGGACTCACATCCTCCAAATAAGTGAACACTGGGTGACATATTAGTGAGGTAGTATGTAGACCCGACCTAGAGCAGCTAATGAGTTGGTTTGTGATGAAATGATGCCATGGATGGTAAAAAGGATTCCCACTAAGAAAGGATGCCGCTTGGGTTCTTTCACACCTAACATAGTTATGCTAATCGAAATAGGAAGCCTCTAGGGTTCTCTTACACCTATTCTAATAACATCGGGAGATTGTGTTTGTGTTATGAAAGAAGGATAGGATGCTTCTGGGGGACTCTTACACCTACCCTAAAACATGTCATGGCGGATTAGTAAGATAAGCAAACAGGGTTTTGATGAAATGATGCCATGGATGGCAAAAAGGATTCCCACTAAGAAAGGATGTTTCTTGGGTTCTCTCACACCTAACTTAGTTATGCTAATCAAAATAAGAAGCCTCTCAAGTTCTCTTACACCAATTCTAATAGCATTGGGAGATTGTGTTCATGTTGTGAAAGAAGGATAGGATGCCTCTAGGGGACTCTTACACCTACCCTAAAACACGCCATGATGGATTAGCAAGACAAACAAACAATGCTTCTAAAAAAGAGAAGATTTGATGAATGGAATCAAATTTTATTCTTTTTATTAATAATTATTTTCAAACATGATTTGTTTCATTAGTAATATTTCTTTAGATAAATCCCATTAATTGGAAGCATCGGGTGTTCCCCTTTACAATCAATAAGTTGATAAGATCCTCCTTGGTAGGCCTTCTCTATGACATAGAGGCCTTCCCAAGTGGATTCAAACTTGCCTCCCATCTTTCGACGGGCAACATTTTCTCTTTTTAGGACTAACACAAGTTCTCCTACTCGAAAAGACCTAGGGTGAACCAGCTTTTTGTGAGCTCGAATCATTTTGGCCTTATACAACTCGAGGTTCTAGCACGCCCATAGGTGACTCTCCTCCAAACCTTCGAGCTCTTCTCACAACTGTGGCATTCTGCTCTGTAGTGATCTTGCTACCCAATGCTATCCTTAGTGATAGGAGTTAAACTTCTAAAGGTAGAACAACTTCAAATCCATACACTAAGAAAAATGAAGTAGACTAAGTTGAAGTTCAGTATGTGGTGCGGTAGGCCCACAACGCTTCAACCGATTGCTCATTCGACTATCATTTGTTGTCATCAACAATTTTCTCCAGTATCTAGATGAGAGTTTTGTTGAATGCTTTTGCTAAGCCATTTTCCCTAGGGTAGTAGATGGTGGAGTATCTCCAATAATGTCATCTTAAAAGCTATTGATCTTGGTACTTTTTTGAATCATTATTGAATATAATTCATCAAGACACCCTGAATCTATAAATAATATGGTTCGAAAATTGCCGTCATGACCTCTCACGTGGAATGGCTTCCACATAGAAAAGCGATGGTGGCGATGATGAATCGATGCCCCGGAAGAAGGAGGATCGACCAACATTGTCCCCTCGAATGGCCGGGAAGCAATTGGGTGTAGAATGTTGGGTGGTTGGTGGTGGACCACACCGTGTACTTGACACTGATGGCATCTCCTAGCTACATCCATGCAATCTATAATCTTCGAAGGCCAGTAGTATCCAAATCGCTTGATCTTCATCTTCATCTTCAAAGCAGATTGATGTGCTCTGCATAGACTTGAATGCACCTCGATTATAATGCCACAGGTTTCATATTTATCTAAACAATGTAATCACATTTGGTCAAAGGACTGGTGGTGCAGGGTGCCATCAACAAGAGCCTAGGAGAGAGCTCTCTGTTTCACCTGATAGGCTTGTGACTTTTCTTGGTGTAGTTTGTCGGTGTTCAAGTAATCTATGAACGGTTGCCTCCAATCCATCTCCTTGTCCATTTTGGCAATGGCAACCTCCCTTTCAAGAGAATGTCTCTCGATTAGTTCAGCAATAATAAGGGATAGGGCTTGTCTATTTTAGACCCTTATTGAAATGGACTCATCTTTTGGATATGCCAATTCTTTGGCAAGTTTGGCCAAAGCATCTACTTTGGGGAATGGTGACTTCAAAATTTAGACAGACTTCATGGTATACTCATAATGAAGCTTGGGTTTGAGAACCTTGGACGATAATTTGATTGATGACCAACGAAAAGATGTTGATGCTCTTGAGAAATTGATAGTGATGATGTAACTCAGGACCAATCAAAGCCTCATACTCGGTTTATTGAGTGGGGTTGGAAAGATAGTATGAGAATCTCATCACATCACTATCTAGAGTTAGGAGAACTATTCCTACCCCTACCTTTCCTAGAAGAGTATATCATGGTGCTTCCCCTTTGTGAAAAGAAGCTGAATCATAAAAATACATCTCCCATCAATAGTTGCTGGCCTCCCCTAAGTTCATGATTTGTTCATCAAAGAGATCATCACTAAGTAGAGAATCAATAGAAAGTGGGTGCTCTTTGCTAAATCCTATTTATTGCTATCCTTTTACAGGGTATGAATGTGATGTGAGAGAATCATGGACCAGCATGCCAAACATCTGGATAGCATTGGTTATGTCATGAGATACTATAGTGGATTTGTTCGGGAGATCAAGTTTACCTTATGAGAAAGCATGTAATGCCATAGCTTTTGAGAAGCAAAGATCAAAGCTAGGCAATGTTTCTCAATAGGTGGGTAGTTCACTTCAGCAGGAATTAAATGATGGCTAAGGTAGTAAAGAGCATTCTCCTTTCTTTCGTCATTGGCTTGTGCCAACAGAGAGAGAGATCGTAGCAGTGTAGATGAGTGGCTTTTGCGGATAGAGCTAGCGGCTTCACCAAATCTTGCTTGATGTCTTCAAAGCATCGACACTTGTCATCCCACTTGAACTTGGCATCCTTTGACAAGTCTAAGATGGTTGGAGATAAAGTTTCTTAGATACGCCAACCATCCTTGAAAGGATTCGAGTTGAGTTAAACTCTTAGGAGGTGGCATTTCTAAGATAGCTTTAATCTTTTTAGGATATATTTCTATTACCCGGTGTCGAACAACAAACCCAAGGAATTTTCCCGAAGCTACACTGAATGCACACTTCAGTGGATTCATTTTGAGGTTATATTATCTTAACCATTCGAAAACTACTCTCAAGTCAAAGAGGTGGCCTTCCTTTCATCTTCTTTGGATTGATAGATCATCAACATAGCACTCAACCTGATGATGGATGAGTTCATTGAAGATCTGAGTCATGGCCTGCTGGTATGTAGCACCAGAATTTTTAAGGCTGAAAGGCATGACCCTATAACAAAATATTCTGATTGATGTTCAAAAAGCAGTGTTTCTTTCATCTTCAGGAATCATCTTGATTTGGTTATAGTCAGATGACCCATCCATGAAAGAGAAGACTACATGAGATGAGGCAATGTCCACCATTAATTCTGGTATAGGAAGAGGAAACTCATCCTTAGGACATGCCTTGTTTAAGTCCCTAAAATCGACGCATATGTGAATTTGGTCATTATTATTCTTAACTGGGATGACACTAGCTAACTAGGTAGGATATTTTTCTTCCTTGATCAAACCTTTATCGATCACTTTCTTGACTTTAGAAATGACCTATTGTTCAATTTCTAATCACATGCATCTAGGAGCTTGCTTAATAGGGGTAGCATTAAGATCTATTACTAGTTTGTGGACTACTACGTTAGGAGATAATCTGGGCATCCCTTCATAACTGCATATGAAGGAGTCTTTAAACTCAGTCAATAGCCTAACTAAGGTATTAGTTTCTTCTTCATTCAGCAATGAATTGGTGTATGTCAGGCGTGGATTTTCTTCTATCCTAAGGTTGATTTCTTTAAGCTTGTCAATTATTAAATGAATCTCCTCTTCAAATTTTGGTGGTGCCTCTTTGATTTGGAGATCATCTGAGATTTCTAAACACACATTCTCATAAGAATTGGTGTTGTGTGAGAAGGTCCTATCAATCTCCAAATGATTAGTAACAACTAAGCAGTAATTGTCATCATCGACTGGACCCACTATATCGAATCTAGTCTTTATCTTATGCCTTTATATCATTTCATAGCTTTTCGACTATTTTTGGACCATGTATGAGGAACTAAACCTTTATGTATAATGTTATGAGCACAAGGCAAGTAAAAGTCAAATGGTAATTCCATTAATTCTTTAGAAGTATCATCCTCAAGTTCTACATCAACTTCAGAACTTGAGGATGATGATCCCAAAAAGAATCTCTCTCATGTCATTGGAAGACTTAGAAACTTCCCTATCTACCAAACGTTCAACTTTCTGAGATGTAAGTGAGGTTAGAGCTAAGGTTCCCAACTGTTTCCTAATCGTTTCACATAAACCTGATTCAAATACTCCGCTTTATTTAGAGGCCTGGTCTTCATCTCTATCTGGATCGAAAGTCACCTCTAATGGAACCCACTGAGAGGGGTTGGCTGGCATACTAATCACATTAGACTCATCCTCTAAGCTGGATTCCAAGTCTAAATAGTAGGGTACTCATGAATTGGAACAGACTCTGTTGATGGGCTGGGGGTCTTCCACCTCACCTTTTTCCTCTACCTTTGCCTGATGGAGGTTGAGCCATCATACCCACATGTCCATATGATGGAATAAAGTGTGGGTGGAATGTGATATACAAATCTATTTCTTCTTCAATTTCCATTTCTTGTTCACTTGGATTTTTATTTATCTTTCTTTTTTCTTTTATCTTATCTTTTTCTTCATTTTATCTTTCTTTTGCTTTTGAATTTGAATTTTGTCGAAGTTCACAAGAAAGGATGTTTTGAGGAAGATAGTAGGTCGTATCCTCATAAATCTCAACCTCCTTAACTAAAAATGTCTTTTCATCTCCATTGATACGGTATTCAATCCCATCTTTTCTGAACTTGATGCACTGATGGAGGGAGGATGGAATGATCTTATTCTGATGTATCCAAGGCCTACCAAGCAAAGCAGTGAATGAAGTATTTGAATCAATGATGTAAAACTTGGCTTTAGTCTTCCAGTCACCTATCTCCAAAGGTAACACTATAGAACCTAAAGCCCGCTCACCTTATTCATTGAATCCTCTCAACATCATCCGATCTCCTCAGAGTGTGGATATGTTTATCTTTAAATATGTAAGGGTCTTTAGACTCATAATGTTCATCGATGCACTTGAATCCATGAGAACTTTGGAAGTCTAAACCTGTCCATGTCAATTGTGATGTAGAAAGGATGATTGTGCTCCAAGTCCCCTAGAAGAACATCTTCATCTGTGGAGGTGATCCCTTGAGCTTCTTTTGTATAATGTGCCTCCTCACCTATAGTGGTCAGTTGAGCTAAGCATATTTTAGGATCAAGGAGAGCCTTGATTAATGATTCCCTCATCTCTTTGGATAAGACAAGGGCATCGTATATGCTTAACTTAGATGGCAACTTTCTTAGATGAGAAAGGAAATTATAGTCCACCATAGGCTGGTCCTCCATAAGCATATCCAAGGGTGGAGCATCCTGTGGAGGTGTTTTTTGATCCTCTGCACTAATGACTTGTTTCCCTCTATCTTGAGGTGCTGCCCTAGGAGGTAGAACCTTGCCACTACGAAGGTTGACTTTGGTGATCTCTTGTGATAGGGTAATGGAAGGTTCTCTTTGTACATCAGGCTCACCTACAACTTTTCCTATGGGACCCTCAAAATCAAATGATTCTAAGTCTATCTAAAGAGGCAAACCCATAGTATTTAGAGTAGGAAAGTCCAACTCTGAATCAGAAAGAGGAAGATCAAAATTGTTATAGTTATTTTGACTTGAAGAGTTATCGTAAGGAATAGATGAAGATAACCCATCAGATGTGACACAAATGTAAATCAAACTAAGTTTATTCTTCGATTTCTTGGAATTGTTTGGAGGTACAAAGTAAAAATCAAGTAAAGTGAGAGGGGTAAGGGATTTGATGCCCTCATCTACCGATACAAGAGTTCTACTTATAGAAGAAGAGAAGAGCTAGCTAAAGTGGAAGAAGTCACCGGTGTGGAAGCTGCAACTGTAGGATGGAGGACGCACTGGTCGAGGTAATGGACTATCCCTGACACATTCTGCGGATTCTTTGTTGTTGATCCTCCTTCCCTCGAGTTGGCACTAGAAACTTGCAAACCTTCTTTGATGTTGGAGGTTTGAGCTAACTCAGGCACCTACAAGGAAAGCTTCTTGACCTTCTAGATGATCTTCTTAGAGGTTTTGGATAAATAAATATCGCAACCTTCTTTGGTTTTGGAAGGATCATATGTATCCCCAAGGATTAACCTAATGGAACTGAATGGTTGTTCCATAAGGTATTCCCTTGGAATAACTACAGCGCCAGTCTTGAAGCTATGTTCAAGCCAGTCCTTGAATGTGAAGCAATCCTCTAAAACATCGCCTAACATACGGTGGTAGGGGCAAAAGTTTGGATCATGACTTTTACTTCCTCGTCTCTAGGCTCAGTGGTGAAAATCAGCTTCTTTAAGAGATTCTTAAAGATCTTCTTGATTACCTCCCTCTTAAATGAATAAGGTTTGTTAAGCTAAAAGAGTAGGTGGATCATAGCTACCCACGGGTGGTAATGTGCCACCTTGGTATGGTTGGTGGCATGAAGCTATTGTGGAGGCCATAGGCCTGGGTGGCAAGGAGGTGAAGGCGGGGTGGTGGTCTCTCAGACTTATCTCTAGCTGGCTACTTCCCCTTATCTACCACTATCACTGGTCGTGGTTTCATCTTATAGACCTTTTGTTAGTTTGCTTTAGGAAATTGATTTTGAAAAGGCAACTGTTTGGCCTCTCCTTGTAGACTAGTTGGCTTATTGATTAGCTTCTCAAATGTCTTGATAGTGAAGCCCTTAAGCATGAAGCGAGGGGATATTCTTTGAAGAATCTCAATGACATATTGTTTTTACATTTCATACTTTCAGTTATCAGGAAAATATAATCAACAAGGGACTCACCTAGGTGTTGTTGTGCTACAACGAGATCACATACAATAACCCTTTGTTGAGCTCCAACAAACCTTTTGATGAATAGTTTCTCTAACTCAACAAATGTTTTTATTAAACCATTGGGCAGTTCAGCATACCAATTGAAAGCAATCTACTACTAATGAGGGAGAAAGTAAAAAGCGTCCCATTGGACTGAAGTGTCTATGTTGTTTCTTGATCAAAGCCTTTGAAGGAAGGTTGTACAAAACCCTTGGGATATTTAATTGAATCAAATTCCTCCGGGTAGGGTCTACTCTTTGGAACCGATGATCCTACCCGAGCTTGAGCCAATGCTTCCTTCACTTGCTGCTCAACCATGAATTTTATATTTTTTATTTATATGGAGGTACTTTCCACTACCTTCTTATACATACTAGTGCTACCTTGCTCAATGGGAGGTAAGGTCTTGGCTGGGTCTAAGACATGCACTAAATCAGGCTGACTAATGTCGATTGTAGTAGAATGAACTACTAGGGCTTGTTTTTAAATCACTTCTACTAACAAGTCCTCTACATGCCATCTATCTATCTCATCTTTTTACTTATGTTGAGGTGAGGTGTTGGTGGATTGGTGTCATCGATCAACCTCATCACCTTCCATGGCTTTCCTCCGAGAAGAGATCCTCTTCTCCCAGCAGTTGGACAAATCATCTTCATTGGGGTTGAAGCTAACCTTCTCTCATCCCAACCAAGATCTCCTTCCTCTCCAGATAATGTGCTACTATCTCCTCAGAAGAATCTATGTCAACAAGATCAAATGATCTTGGCTGTGTGATCACTTATCGTGCAGAGGCACCCTCACCTACTAGAGTCAATCCTGTGGTATCTTTGATGAGAGACACTCTCTCACTAAGAGGGGTGACATTCCTAAGAGGTTCCACTATCCTTGGTATAGCTAGGCTATCATCTACCACATCTAAAATAACTGATGCCATCTCCATGTCCTGTTGAATTAGTGGTGTTGGTGAAGGGACAACCAGTATGCTTCGGGGTTGCCACACCTTCCACACCACCACTAGGGCAGAAGGTCGATCAAGAGATCTCAACCTTGCTACAATATATGGTGTAGGTGGAGTAAGATCCCTCGGTTATAGCCGAATCACCAATGGGGTGCGCTTCTCCCTAAATATCTCCATTATGGCCATTGATGGAACTAGAGATCCTATGACTTAGACTAATGATGGCGAACAGGGGGTAGAGCAGTGGGGTGGAGACACCACAGACTCTCTATGCACAATGGTTGTCCTCCTGATGATGATTAAGTAAGATGTTTATGGTATGGTTGATGAGTGGATTTGGAAAATCAACAAGTGTGAAAGCTGCCGTATGGCGACTGAACCTCCTCCTCTCCCTACTGGTAATGTGAGTAGATGTATAGGCCACTCTGGCCCTCTCCTGATGGATATGTTTCCCCATACTATGAGGGATGATGGATATGGATCATTGAGCTCCAAACTTTGAACATCGTAGCTCCTACCTCAAGACAATCGAAGGCGACCACCTCGCTCACAGATGTTGGACCACTTTGGAGGTGATGTGAATCCTCCCAACATCCTCTCTGACCTAGAGAGGATGAAACTAGTTTGCTATAACCAAGTGAAGAGAAGAAATCCTCAATTGAGCAGGCTAACTCCATCTTGGCAATCTAGTGATCTTGATGCCATGTGTCTGTTGTGTCTGGTAGGATGGGAGGAGTGAGAGCTAGACCCATACTCAAAATAGGGAGGCAATCCACGAGAGAGCCTTACCCTTAGAGGGTACTAATGAGGTGCCCTCAGAAACACCATAGTGCTGGCTGAGCACTGGTGCTACTCTGAAACTAGTGGGACTTTCCTCTTCAAGGAGGAGATGTCAAAATCGAGGTAGATCAATCTATGACCGACTTTGCCGCACAGTCCCCGACGGTCAAGGGGATTGCCCTCACATGTGATCCTGACTCCCACAAATCCCCTACCAAAATGGATAAGGTGTGTATGATCCAATTGAGGGAAGTTAGCTTAAAAGCCAAAAAGTGAAAACAAATTTTGAGCCATTTTAGATCAACTACTAAAAATAGTGCGATGGTGAGAATCTGTGAAATGAGCTTAGATCATATTTCTATCTTTGTTGATTCTTGAATTTGAATTGAAAATTTGGAAGTGTTAAGTGGGGTTCAAATAGATTTGAGAAGATTTAGAAATTTTATTGAAAGAGGAATTGTTGAATATGAATCCAACTTCAATAAATTTGAGTATGTTGAAAAAATGGATTCAAATATTTTGAGAAGGACGCTTCCATAAGTTCATGTTTTTTTTGAATTTAGATTCTTGATTTGAGGACCCTTTCCTTTAACAAATTTGGGTATGTTAAAGTAAGGGTCAATTTATTTTTTTTTTGTTTAGTGATTTTGGAATTTTACTTAGTAAATTTGGGTATGCTAAGTGAAGTATTTGAAAATGATTGTTTCTTTTTGGTGACTTGTTGTTTGAAAAGAATTCCACTTAGCAAATTTAGGTATGCTAAGTGAAGAACCCAAGTGTGTTTAGTTTGATTTTTGAAAATAAGATTCTTAGTAAATTTGAGTATGCTAAGAAGATCCTAAGTGTTTCATTTATTTTTGGATGTTTTGATTTTGATTATTGAAAAAGTAGGATCCTTAACAAATTTGGGTTTGCTAAGGAAAGCCTAATGTGTTTCATTTTTGTTTTGATTTGTTTTTGGATTGAAAGTGGAGATTTTACTTTAGCAAATATGGTATGCTAAAGCTGAAATCCCACTTGGTTTTGTGAAATGGAAATTTCACTTAGCAAATTTGAGTATTCTAAATGAAATTCCAATAAATGTGTTCAAATTTTTTATTGTGTTTTGGTTTCAAAAATGAAAACTTCTCTTTAGCAAATTTGGTATGCTAAGGAATGAAGTTCCAAAGGTGTTTCAAAAAAAAATTGTTTTTGAATTTGGAGACTTTACTTAGCAAATTTGATTATGCTAAATAAAGTTCAAAAATGTGTTTGAAAATTTTCAATTTTGGATTTGGAGACTTCACTTAGCAAATTTGAGTATGCTAAATGAAGTTCCAAATGTGTTCGAAAATTTTGGATTTTGGATTTGGAGACTTCACTTAGCAAATTTGATTATGCTAAATGAGGTTCCAAATGTATTTGAAAATTTTTGATTTTGGATTTGGAGAATTGACTTAGCAAATTTAAGTATGCTAAATGAAGTTCTAAATGTTTTTGAAATTCTTTTGATTTTGAATTTGGAGACTTCATTTAGCAAATTTGAGTACGTTAAATGAAGTTCCAAAAATGTTTAAAAATTTTGGATTTTGGATTTAGAGGCTTCACTTAGCAAATTTGATTATGTTAAATGAGGTTCCAAATGTGTTTGAAATTTTTATTTTGTTTTGGATTTGGATTAGCAAATTTGATTATGCTAAATGAGTTTCCAAATGTGTTTGAAATTTTTTTTTTGGTTTGGATTTGGAGACTTCACTTAGCAAATTTGATTATGCTAAATGAAGTTCCAAAATGTGTTTGAAAATTTTTGATGTTGGATTTGGAGACTTCACTTAGCAAATTTGAGTATGCTAAATGTAGTTCCAAAATGTGTTTGAATTTTGAAAATATGATTGTTAAGTTTCAAATTCTTTTGTTTTTGAAAAGAGGACTTCCATTCAACAAATTTGGGTATGTAGGAATAGAGATCAATCTTATTTTTGAAATGTAAAAATTATATTTTGTGTGTGATTATTGCTTTTTAAAAGAGGAAATTCCAACTTAATAATATGTGGGATATGTTTAAGTGGGATTTCCAAATGATGTTATTTTTAGTTGGGAATGAAATCTTCATTCAATAAACTTGAGTGTATTAAATGAAGATGTTCATATGTGCTTTTGAAAAATTTAATTTTTCTTGAAAATGAAACTTTCATTCAATATGTGTGGGTGTATTGAATGGAAAGGTTCATCTGTGCTTTTTGAAAGTTTTATTTTTTATTTTGATTTTTGGAAAGATGATTGTTTATTTTATTTTGAAAATGAAATCTCCACCAAAATGAATTGAGGGAAGATATTCATTTGTGCTTTTGGAAAAGATTATTAGTTTTATTTTTGGAAACTCCTACATGTAAAAAATTATGAGAATTATTAAATGAGGGTGATTTAAGAAAATTTTTGTGGAAAATATTTTATTATGTGCATTTTTGAAAGAGTGATTTTTGAAAAGCAAAGTTCTTATGGAAAATTTATTTGGTCTTTATTATTTTAGAATGAACCTTTCCTTATAGTAAAAAAATGATAAGACAGAAGACTTTAAATGTTTTCTTTTTATTTAGATCTTTTTATTTTTACCCATTGGAGAACCTAAAGGGGGTGTCAAGACCAACACGAAGTGAGGTCCTAAAATCTATGGATGTTAGCTAACTCAACTTAAGAATGAAATAAGCTAAGTGTAAACGGAAAGAGAGATACTCTTGAATTCATACCAAAGTACAAACCCACTAATGATACTCGAAGATAATGATCATTTACCAAAGATGGTGAGAGAAACCATCCCCAGTGGAGTCGCCAGAAAAATTTGTAGTGAAAAATTTCTATATAGTCACCTTCATCTATGGTGAAAAGCAAGAATATAAAAATTCATATTTTTAGGATGTCACGCAAATCCATAGATGTGCTTATTCAGGTGATCGGGTATGTCATCAAAGAATAGTGTACTATCTTGGGAGATAGAAGTCACTACCCTTTAAAAGACCTAATCACCTCAATAAGGACTCCTAAGGACAATGGGTCTACATATGTACCAAAGATTCTTCCCCTACTTTACATGAAAAAGTAAAGCAGGGTCTATTTTAAACAAGGTTCATTAAGTTCCCTATAGGGGCAAGCCCCCATAGTTAATTACATCCTAACTAATAGGATCCCTTAGAAATACTCTCGATTAAGGTAAATGATCATTGTCTTCAAAAATTTCAATAGGAAATGACTATCAATCAATTCGTTCATTTTTTGAAGATCAAATGGGATTGATCAAAGAGAGGGAGTTATTATTGAAGCCAAGAGAAAGATATGTAAGAGATGCCCACGATGCTAAGAAACCAAGTGAGCATCTCAAACTATCCTATTGTTGGGCTTTATATTTCTGAAATTGATTTAATTTGTTTGAGTTGCATTTTTCATTAAAAATTTAGGACTTATGATTCCATAACACAAGATTATGGAAATGCCTAAGAGGTGAGGAATTATACTTATGGCCCGTAAAGGGGATAAGCAACCTTAGAACTTAAATCTAGGGAGATTTGGTGAGGGCCAAAAGCACAACCAAAATCTAAAGCCAAAGATGGGTATTTGGTTTTCCTCTGCAAGAGAGGACAAACCACAGCTTGGACTTACAATGCTGGGTGGCCAACTAACTCCTCCTATGATTTTAAATTCATGTATGTAAGTCTTATGCTTTATGCAAGATAGTTAGGTTACTATTTATCTTAGAAAGAGACTAAGTCTTTAAACTCACTTCTAAGAGACTAGATCATGTAAGGACATGCTTCAAATGACCTAAATCTAATGCAATTCAGATTTCATTTTATTTTCATTTTTGGACAATTATTTTGACTTAGGCTAATAAGATTCATATGTGTAATGCATTAGAAATAAATTTATTGGCCAAAATCAGCGAGAAGGGAGGTGTGTTTCCACCATGGCTCTCAAAGATCAAGCCAAGTTTCTTTGGCAAAGGTGGAAGCCCTCCAATCAAGAGTGAAATAAGATACATTTGTGCATGATATTTTAAAAGAAATACTCATCTAGCTAAGGGGTTACTAATTCTTTTATCTTGATTTTAGCCTAAGATTTAGGTGAGGTTATGAGTTCTTTATTTTTAGTTTTGATTTGTTAAGTTTGGTAAAAAAACTATTTTTCCCTAAGAGCCTAATCCACATCAAGGCCATATATTTAATAAGGAAGAAACTAGGAAAAGGATGCCACTTAATGCACAAGCTAAATAAATCATCGATTAGTTTATAGAACTACAAAAAGAATAAGAGGTTGTTGTGGTCGGGTACCACCGCACATACCCAAAAATAAATTTGGAAAGCCAAGCTCTACCCTTATACAACCCAAATTACAAATGAATTAAATACAATTAAGTAAGGAATTCATTATTATGGGGGTCTTCAAGCTTCATTTCTTCATTCTTGTTTTCTTCTTTCTTCTTCATTTCTTCTTTCTTCTTTGGTTCCTCCTTTTGGATGGTTGGAAGGTGGATGCTCCAAAGGCTTCACATGGTGCATAAGATGAGATCTTATAACCAATGCTCATCCTAATCCCCATAACAATCATTCCAAAATCCTAACTGCAAAATTTACATGAAAAGAAAAGTGAAATCTAACTAACACAGAAACAAAGGTTAGCTAAACAAACCACCAAATCCCAAGCATGTATATTGGACTTATCACCCCACATGGGTGACTAAGTCCACCACTATTGATTTGCTTAGGGTATAAGCACATGACAAAAGCATTTATATTTTTATTTATGCTTAAGCACAATCCATTGTAAGAAAACAATGGTTCTAGATTGCTAACATTCATTTATGCACATAAATAACATCCAGTCTAAAATATATATCACAAATAAAAGCAAACATCAAACCATGCACCACTAACCTAAAGCTAGAAGTGGTGACTTAGCTAATGTGTGTGCTTTAGGTTTATGTGGTATGCTAGCTAGCTTTAAGTTGAATTTTCTAAGTGTGAAGCATGTTCAACTTAGGAGGGTTTCATTTAAGTGATTTAATTATTTTTTATTGGTTTTAATTTCATATTTTGATTAGGTTCAAGTGAATCCTACAATTAATTACTAAGTTATAAAAGAGGGAAAGAGAAGAACTTTCCTTCCCTAAAGTAATTTCTAAAGTAGATTCATATTTTAGTTTTATTTAGTGAATGTTTTGATAAAGTGTTTTAATTAATCCTAAGTTTAGATGAACTCTAAATAAACCTATTCAAAAGGAAAGGCACTTTAAGATTAAATAAAATGAACTAAATTCACAAAATATACATCACTTCATTTGTTTCCCAACATGTATAACATACATATGAATGAGTCCTAAACATACCTATACATACAAATGAGAATGTTTAACACACTTTATGATGCATGCTAAGTAATTCATTTAAAGAAATTTGGAAGTTTATGATGCATGATTTTCATTAAGTAGAAAAGGATTTCTTATCTAACATCACATGAAAGTAAGAAAGGCATAAGTGAATTACACATTATTAACTAGAGGTGTAAGGTACAAATTTAATACTTAAAACCTCACAACCTCTTCAGACTAATATATCAGTTTCCTTAAATATAAACATATGTACAAAAGAAATGAATGGAAAAGAAAGAATGTAAAAATTTATATTAATTGATTTTTTTTGTTTATGTAATTTATATGTGTAAGCATAGGTATCCTTCTTAAGTGATAGTATAGGAATGAATAGGATATGGAATTAGACAAGTGTGTGGAGAAAAATTTCTATATTGGTCACCTTCAAATCTGTTGGTTGAAAAGGAAAGAATATAAAAATTTATCTTTTTGGGACGCCATGCAAATCCATAGATAAATTAGGAAGATCGATACATCATAAAGGAATTGTACTATCTCGAAGATAAGTCACACTTTTGGACTAATCATCTCAAAAAGGACTCCTACGAATGATAGGTCTACATATGTACTAGAGATTCTTCCCCTACTTTACATGGAAAAGTAAAGTAGGGTTTATTTTAAATCAAGTTCGTTAAGTTCCATACGGGGGGGCAAGCCCCCATTATTAATTACATCCAAAGGGACGGGATCCCTTACAAAAACTCTTGATTAAGGTAAATGATCATTTTCTTCAAAGATTTTATTAGGAAAGGACTATCAATCGATTAGTTCATTTTTGAAGATCAAATGGGATTGATCAAACAGGGAGAGTTATTATTGAAGTTGAAAGGAAGATAAGTAGGAGATGCCCACAGTGCTTAGGAAACATAGCAAGCAATCTTAAAGTATCCTATAGTTGGGATTTATATTTTTGAAATTGATTTAATTTATTTGAGTTGCATTTTTCATTAGAAATTTAGGACTTATGACTCCTTAAAACAAGATAAAGGAAGCACCTAAGAGGTCAGGAAGTATGCTTTAAAAGGGGGCAACCTAACTAAATCTACAGACATGGCAAGCCAAAATGCAACCTAAATCTAAGGCAAAAATGGGTATTTGTTTGTCTCCATAGAGAGGACAAACCACCCGACTTGACTTATAAGCATTGGGGGTGGCACTAACTCCTCCTACGATTTTAAATACATATAGGCAAGACTTATGCTTATGCAAGATAGTTAGGTTGTCATTTACTTAGAAAGAGACTAAGTCTTTAAACTCACTCCCTAAAGAGACTAGATCATGTAAGGACAAGCTTCAAATGACCTAAATCTAATGCAATTCAATTTGCATTTTATTTTCATTTTGGACAATTATTTTGACTTAAGCTAATAGGATTCATATGCCTAATGCATGAGAAATAAAGTTATTGGCCAAAATCAATGAGAAGGGATGAGGTGTGTTTCCACCATGACCCTCAAAGGTCAAGCCAAGTTTCTCTGGCAAAGGTGAAAGCCCTCCAATCAAGAGTGAAATAAGATGCATTTGTACTTGATATTTTAAAATAAATACTTATCTAGCTAAGAGGTTTCTAATTCTTTTATCTTGATTTTAAACCTAAGCTTTATATGAGGTTATGAATTCTTTATTTTTAGTTTTAAGTTGTTAGATTTGGTAAAATATTTATTTTTTTCTAAGAGCCTAATCCACATCTAGGCCATACATAAAGCAAGGAAGAAATTAGGAAAATGATGCCACTTAATGCACAAGCTAAATAAATCAACAATCAATTTATAAAGCTAATCGCAAAAAGAATAAGAGGCTGAGTGTGGTCAGGCACCATCGCACAAACCTAAAAATAACAAATTGGGTAGCCAAGCTCTACCCTTATACAAGCCAGATTAAAAATGAATTAAATTATAATTAAGCAACGAATTCATTATTATGGGGGTCTTCAAGCTTCACTTCTTCATTATTCTTTTTTTCTTTCTTCTTTGATTCCTTCTTTTGGATGGTTGGAAGGTGGATGCCCCAAAGGCTTCACATGGTACATAAGATAAGATCTTATTGCCAATGTTCATCCTAATCCCCATAACAATCATTCCAAAATCCTAATTGCACAAATTTACATGAAAAAAGAAAAGAATGGAAAACTAAGTAACACCTGTAAAATGGAGATTAGGTAAAACAAACTACACAAATCCCAAGCATGTATATTGGACTTATCAACCCACACATGGGTGACTAAGTCCAACTGACCTATTGGATTATGCTTAGGGGTATAAGCACCGACAAGTAAAAGTATTTATATTTTTATTTATGATAGCACCCCTTAAGCACAATCCCCTCCAAAAAAAAATGGTTAGACTAAGATCTCCTTACCATTCATTCTACGAGCATATATCATAACATCTAGTCTAAAATATATATCACAAAATAAAATGAACATCAAACCATGCACCGCCCTAACATGAAGCTAGAAGTGGTGGCTTAGGTCAATGTGTGTGCTTTGAAGGTTTGTGTGGTATGCTTAGCTATGGTTTTAAGTTAGAATTTTATAAGTGTGAAGCATGTTCAAGTTAGAGGAGGGTTTCATTTAAGTGATTTAATTGATTTGGGTTGATTTTATTTTATATTTTGATTAGGTTCAAGTGAATCTTATAATTAATTACTAAGTTATAAAGAGAGGGAAAGAGAAGAGAACTTTGCTTTCCTTCCCTAACCTAAGTAATTTCTAAAGTAGATTCACATTTTTATTTTGTTTAGTGAATGTTTTGATTAAGACTTTTTATTTATCATAATTTTAGATGAACTCTAAACAAACCCATTCAAAAAGAAAGGCATTTTAAGATTAAATAAAATGAACCAAATTTACAAAACATACATCACTTCATTTCTTTCTCAGCATGTATAACATGCATATGAATGAGTACTAAGCATATTTATACATGCAAATGAGAATATTTAACACACTTTATAATACATGCTAAGTAATTTTTTTAATGAAATTTGAAAGTTTAAGATGCATGATTTTCATTAAGTAGAAAAGGGTTTCTTATCCAATTTTCACATGCACACCTGAAAGTAAGAAAGGCATAAGTGAGTCCATTAATAAGGTACAAGACCTACTTAGGGCTACTTAAAGCCTCACAACCTTGGGATTGTCGAGACTAATATACCACTTTTCTTAAATACAAACATATGTACAAAAGAAATGAATGGAAAAACAAGAAATGCAAAAAGTTATATTAGTTGATTTATTTTGTTTAGGAAATTTATATGTGCAAGCATATGTTTCCTTCTTAAGTAAAAGCATAAGAATGAATAAGATATGGAATTAGGAAAGTGTTATTTTCTTTTCAAATCAACCACACATCTTACCAAATCATATTCAAAACTAGCCTAAAAGAAAAGAGGAGGAAGACTTACACTAAGCACATCCTTATATTCTCTTACATGCAAGCTTATGATTAAAATATAAGTAGCACACTTTTAGTTTTAGGCATTTGATTTTTATGTTTTGAAATAATTTGAATTTAGTAGTGATAATGGCCTCTCATATTATTACTTTAGCCAACACATGCAAATTTGACATAAAGTAAACAATTTCATTTTAAATTTGAATTTTGAAAAATATGAATGCATGAAATCATATGACATACAAAATTAACATGTTGTGGAAAGAATCAAAGCAATGAAATATTTTAAACACATTCACTTTAATTAAATCCTAAAGACATTCTTATAAAATAAGAAGGCTTAAAATAAATCAAAGTTTATTCAATGTGATTTTTGTTTGATCTTAAGTTTGATTTAATTTTGAAAATATGAGTTGATTTTGTTGTTCCTAACCCATTCCCATAAGTGTTTGATATTTTTTTTAAATTATTTTAGATGATTAGATTCATTTTTATATATAAATTAGGTTAAGGTATGAATTAAGCAAGTTAATTAACCCTTACCTACACCATCTTAGCATAGTTAACCAATAATTATGAGCCAATGAGATGACATAAAACTCACAAGAATTTAAACTTGTAATGCACCTAGGAAGAAAGGGCCTAATGCAATTTGGCTCATGATTAATGGTTAATTAAGCTAAGGGGTTTAAGCTTAAGTAATTTCAAAACACCCCTTCACACATATGAATTGGGTTTTGATTTCTTAATTGAACTTAGGCTCTTTAACACCTAAGCATCTACCCAAAGTAGATTAATTAAGTTGAAGTTTTAGAATTTTTAGAAATTAATTAAATAATTAATGAATTAACCCTTAATTAAGAGAGGATTAAGGAAAGAAAAGGGGTTTAGGGAATAGCTTGGGAAATGCCCCAAAATTATTCCCTAAACCTCCTATTCACTGATCTAACTTAATCAACTCCAATGGATTAAAACACTAATCCAAATCTTAATTATCCTTAATTAGATTAAGAGAGTAATTAGGAAACATATTTGTAATTCCCCTAATTAAGCCTTCAATAAATCCCAAGAAACTTAGGGGAGGTGGAAGTCATCCCCCAAAACATACCCATGAAGTTTGGGATTAATCAGAGGATTAATTAAGGTATAATTAGTAAAATAAGATTTCCATTAAAACTAAAAATAAGATAAAAGTATAATCAAAATCCATTGAAATTATTTTTAAAATATTCTAGGTTGAATTATCTTTCCATGAAAATTTACCTCATATTTTTCTGAATTTTATTGAGGGAGATATAAATTTTTAAAAGTTAAGAGATTAATTAAAATTGATTAAATCCCTAACTAATTCCTTTAGCTAACGGTGTGACAGGTGGTGTCGGTGGTCAGCGCGCTTTACACGCATCACACCATGAGCTATTCACTTAAATGTCACATCAGGGTGGCGGTGCGGCGGCGGGACGCAGTTTGATCCCCGCCGTTTGATCAAGGATCGAATGGCCAGGGATCATCCCGTGGTTTTAAAAGGGATAAAGGATTTCTAAAACGTGTGGTTAATCTTGACTGTCCATCTAAAATGCATGGATGGATGGATCTCCTGTTCTTCCAAGGCTCAATAGAAACCATGATCTCTAGGGAAGATCGAGTCGATTGAGCTCGGATTGGAATGAATTACCCACACATCTAGAATAATTACATACCTATCCAACGGTGGATTTTACATGCCATGAACATTTCTTTCACAAAGGACCAACACCTCCTAAGCTAAGTGGTCAGAATATTTCATACCTCACCAGAGGTGATCACCGACGCTCAAGCTCGATGAGGTAGCTTTATCTAGTGGAGACGAAGCCCTGTTTAAAGTTTCATGCTTTGGGGTTGAGTAGATCTCTCTATGGACTGACACCACTTTCTACCCTTTGCGACTTTGATCCAATTCACCTTCTCCTTGCTTTGGGAACTTGAAGGAATGCTTAGGTGCACTCTTGATCCCATGATGGAGTGTGCAAGAGGAATTGGGTAGTAGTGAGAGAAGTTGGGAATTGAGATGAGCTCCCTTATTTTCCCTTGAAGAAAACTGAGAAATGGCTATCTCAAATCCCTCTTAGAAAGCTTCGGAATGCACTCTGATGGCTCTTAACTCTCTCTAGTGCTCAATCGAATGTTTGGATGATCAATTCAAATTGAATTAGGGGGAATATATCTCCCCATGGCAAGTCGGATGGCTTTGCCATTTTGATCCATATGGAGGGGTTGTTTGGGCTTAGATCTTTACATGGTTGGTTTGAGGTCTTGAGTGGATTGTAACCTCCCATGTGCTTCAAATTGGGTGGAAGGAGGATTTTGAATTAGCAATTTGAGCTGGGGTGTTTGGCCTTGGGTCCATTTGGGGACCCAAACCCGGGTTGGGTGCACCACTCTTCATTGGGTCCACTTGAGCTATTAGGAAGGTATTAAGTTGATGTGAAGAGGGCATGACCCATTACCCAAGGATTAAACCAAAATTTGCTCTATGGCCTAGGGGTAGAATGGTCATTTGGTTTATTTTTCAATTTGGATATGATGGGTATGTGGAGAAAATAAGTTTGGCCAAGTTTCAAGAGATTTGGAGTTCATTTGATAAGGTTTGGCTCATGTTGACCCATTTAGGTCAAAATGGGTCAACTTGGGTCAAGCTGACAAATTGGTCAAATTGGGTCAAACCAAGGTTGGGTCAAGTTCATATGACCATTTGAAATATTTTGGTGGCTTTGGTTTGATTCAATTTGGTTTAGTTTTGAATTTGGCTCATATGACTTCATTTAGGTCAAATGGGTCAAGTTGACCTATTTGACCCATTTGACCTATTTGAGCTAGGTCAAGGGTAGGTTTAGGTTTGGTTAGTCATATGGAGTGGATTGGTATCTTTTTTCCAATCAATTTTGGTTAAGTTTGAATTTGGCTCAACATGACCCCTTTAGGTCAAGTTGGGTCTAAGGTCAATTGGGCTAGGTTAGGTCTAGTTGGCTAATTGAGGCTACTGGTCAAGTTCAACAACTGATTTAGAATAAACTTGACCCATTAGTTTCAATCAACTTGTCTTAGATCAAGTTTTGGCACATTTTGACTTTTTAGGTCAAGTTGGGTCAACTTGGGTCATGTGGCCAATTGGGCTAGGTTAGGCTAAAATGTTGACTTGGTCAAGTTCAAACATAGTTCATGAATGAACTTAGATCAATCGTTTCAATCAATTTGGCCTATGGTGGATTTTGGCTATGTTAGGTTTCATTTTGGGCTAAGTGTTGACTTGGACAACCCTTAAGTTTGACTTGGTTTGACCCAATTTGATTGATTGATCATCCCATGATGATTGTTGATCATGATGAGAAGCATAGGTGAGTTTGATTCAATCTAATTTAGTTAGGATTAGAATTCGGCTCATAAGGTACTTTAGGTCAGTTTGGGTCAAGTGAGCCTAAGTAGGTCAAATGGCTTTGTCAAAGCTTGATTTGAATTTGATTGAACTTGTATATAGACTTATGATTGAAATACAAATCCATTTGCAAGTGGTTTGATGCCAAATGGGTTTTGATTCATTTGACATTTTCATAATCCAAGAAAGAATATGAAGGGATTTGGGGTTTGATTTTTGAATTGGATTTTGATTAAGTGATTGAAGTTTGTATTTATATTTAGATTCATGATTGTAGGGTTGATTGGATCATCAAAGGAAATCAAGAGTTTGGCTTGATTTGAAATTGATTTGGCTAAGTTCATGATTTTGACTTGAAAGGCTTAGGTAGGATTTTGAGTGGATTTGAGTTTGATTTTTGGAATTGGTTTTGATTGTTAGAATTTATATTTGATTTAGATATATGAATATAAATGAGAATATAAATTGATCATGAGAGAATTTTAAGGATTTGAAGTGATTTGATCATGATTTAGGCTAAGTCCATTAAAAGCGACTTTTAAAGGACTTAGGAAATTTTGGAGTAGGGATTTGAATTTTTGAATTTGGTTTGATTGATTTTATTTATATTTCATTTATATATGTGCATAAAATAAATAAATTATGATAAAATCCCATGAATTTGAATTGATTTGATCATGATTTAGGCTAAGTCCACTAAAAGGGAATTAAGGACTAAAGAAGGATTTTAGATTTGGAATTTGATTTGAGGATTTGATTTGATTGATTTATATTTATATTACATTTATATATGTGAATATAAATGAGAATATAAATGAGTTATGGGAAAATCCTATGAATTTGAATTGATTTGATCATAATTTAAGCTAAGTCCTTAAAGGAAAACTTAAAGGACTTAAAAAGATTTGGACTTATGAATTTGAATTTTTGAATTTGGTTTCAAACATGGATTTCAATCATGGATTTGATTTGAGTTTTGAGAAAATCAAATAAGATTGATTTGGAGTTTGAATTGAAGGAAGGAAGGTGAGGAATGGTTCAAGCTAAGGGATTTTCCTATGGCTAACTCTTCTAGGAACTCTTAGTCTAAAGGAGTCCTATGCCTAAGATGTAGTTGAGAGCTCATTCTAAAAATGAGGTCAACAAAGGGAGCCCAATTGTTGTGGTGTGATTGGCAAAGAACTCCGCACATTTTGGTGTTGTCTGAAATGATCAACAACACCGAGAGATCACAAGCACTAACAGAAATAATCTATCCTTAACCCAAGGTGTAGTAAGAATCTAGATCTTAGTGCAATGTGGCTCTACTTATTTCCAAGACATAAGAGAGAGGGAGGAATCCACTAAGGGATAGGGTGTGAACCTTCCATTAAGGAAGCAGGTTCAAGTCATCCACAAGGGGATGAGAGGTTTGATTTGATTTGAGTCTCACTAAGGAGAAATCTCCATTGGGGGAGAGGGTTGAATTTATTTTAATTTTTGTTAGGTTTGAATTATTTTTTTTTTGAGATGATTCCTGTTGGTTTGCGATGGATCGCACTGAGTAGGAGTCATGGAGGCCAAGACTAACTCAGATTTACCAATCCAAAGGAGTAGTCTACTAAACACATAGCAGGACTAGACGACCAATGGGTTGCCTTTCAATATGCAGTAACTGTAATAGGAAGAAAGCATAGAATACTTATGTCCTCCAAAGTAGGGACCAATTGTTGGGGTAATCAATTGGCAAGACAACAGATTAAACCCAACCTAGGGCTAACTATTGAGTGAATGCCACTAGGGGACTTAGATCAGCTCAAATATAGTCAAGATTAGTTTTATTTTTTAGATTTATTTGCTTTGATTATGATGGATCTCATAGGTTTGTGATGAACTACACTGAATAGGGGCCATGGAGGCCTAGACCTAACTCAGATTTACCAATCCAAAGGAAGTAATTTACTAACCACAAGGTAGGACTATCCAACCAAAGGGGTGCCTTTCGGTTTGCAATGGCTAAGTTTTAAGGAGAAAGTGTGGGGACTCACATCTTTTAGAATTAAGGAACCACTAGGGTGATCGGCTGCTTTGGGAAACAAATTGAACCTGACGTAGGGCTAATTATTGAGTGAATGCCACTGGGGGACTTAAATCATCTCAAGGATAGTCAAAGATTAATTTCATTTTTTTTTAGATTTGTTTTGATGGATTCCTTTCATTTGCGATGGATCAAACTGAGAAGGAGCTTATATTAGCCTAGACCTATCTCAAATTTACTAAACCAAAGGGAGTACCTTCCCAGTCGATAAAAGAACTATCCAACCAAAGGAGTGTCTTTCAATTTGTAATGATCAATTGAAGGGAAGAAAGCTCGGGGACTCACATCTTCTACTACAAAAGACCACTGGGATGATCGGTTGCTTTGGGCAATAGATTTAACCCAACCTAAGGCTGTCCCGTTGGTTTAAGAAAATCATGCTAGAAAGAATGCATCATAGTCTTGCATCTTTCAAAGAAGAATGACTGTCAGGGTAGCCTGCTTATGGAAAAATAGATTGAACCTGACCTAAGGGCGACTATGGAGTGAGTGCCGACCCGGGGGCTTGACTCAACTCAAGTAGTCAGGCCATTCCTACAGGGAGTTCTACTGACACTGCCCTAAAGATAGGATGCCTACTTGGAAAAAGGGGCACTTTGGGGGCTTGAATTCCTAATCCATAAGCGAATTAATTTTGTTTGTTTATTTAGTTTATTTTATCATGGACCTTGTTAGTTTGTGAGAGATCAAACTAAGAAGGAGCTTATATCAGCCTAGACCTATCTCAGATTTACTGAACCAAGGGAGAATTTGCACATCCGCTAATCAAATTTTCCAACTATAGGGGTGGGTACTAGGAAAGGGGGACTATTCAATCCAAAAGTAACCCGAGTAGGTCAAAATGGGGTCACAAAGGACTTGATCCAAATAGAGTGCCCGTAGGGGGTGGGGCCGCTAAAGGGATTAATCCAACACCCTGTAGAAGATGACATGGCTAGTCATATATCTAATAGGTATTCGATGGCCAACTCAAAGAGAAAGCATGGGGACTCTCAGAGTGGTATCCATCCAGGGTGAGTTCTTGTCATAGCAAACATCACCAACCTAAGGTGCCGTCGGTTTGCAACAATCTAGGAAAAAGGCGGGACTCACATCCTCTTATAGTAGGCGATTCTTTGGGATAGTCTATCTTCGCTCGATAGATGCCATCCGACCTAAGGAGACTTCTGAGTGAATGCCATTAGGGGACTTATATCAACTCAAATGTAGTTAAGAGGAAAGGAGCCTCTCGAGGACTTATCCTAAACCTCAAATATAGTTGACCTAGTTAGAGCATGATGTTAGAGTGAGGGCCAAAGCGGGTTTGCTCTCACATCAATATAGCTCGAGATAAAAGATTTATGTTTGTGGTTGCTCATGTGTTAAAAGGAATAGGACACCTCTGAGAGACACTTACACATAACTCAAACATAATAGGGATTTGATGAAATGATGCCATGGATGGCAAAAATGATTCCCACTAAGAAAGGATGTTTCTTGGGTTCTCTCACACCTAACTTAGTTGTGCTAATCAAAATAAGAAGCCTCTCAAGTTCTTTTACACCAATTTTAATAGCGTCAGGAGATTGTGTTCATGTTGTGAAGGAAGGATAGGATGCCTCTAGGGGACTCTTACACTAAACCCTAAAACACGCCATGATGGATTAGCAAGACAAACAAACAATGCTTCTAAAGAAGAGAAGATTTGATGAATGGAATCAAATTTTGTTCTTTTTATTAATGTATTTTCAAACATGATTTGTTTCATTAGTAATATTTCTTTAGATAGAGCCCATTAATTAGAAGCATCGGGTGTTCCCCTTTACAATCAATAAGCTGATAAAATCCTCTTTGGTAGGCCTTCTCTATGACATAGGGGCCTTCTCAAGTGGGTTCAAACTTTCCTCCCATCTTTTAATGGGCAACAATTGGTCTCCTTAGGACTAAAAAAAGTTCTCCTACTCGAAAATACCTAGGGTGGACCAGCTAGTTGTATGCTTGAATCATTTTGGCCTTGTACAACTTGAGGTTCTGGCACGCCTGTAGATGATTCTCCTCCAAATCTTCAAGCTCTTCTAACCACAACTATGGCATTCTACTCTGTAGTGATCTTACTACCCAATGCTATTCTTAGTGATAGGAGTTGAACTTCTAAAGGTAAAATGGCTTCAAACCCAAACAATAAGAAAAATGAGGTAGACTAAGTTGAAGTTCGATATATGGTGCAGAGCACAAAGCTTCAACCAACCGTTGCTCCACTATCGCTTATCATCAAGAGTTTCTTCAATATGGATGAGAGTTTTGTTGAATGCTTCTAAGCCATTTCTAGGGTAGTAGATGGAGTATCTCCAATCTATACCGTGTCTTCTAGCAAAGCTATTGATCTTGATGCTTTTGAATGCAGTACCATTATCAGATATAATTCATCGAGGCACCCCAAACCTATATATGATATGGTTCCTAAAAAATTGAAGCACATGTTGATGACCTCTGAGTGGGATGGTTTCCCCACTTGGAAAAGTAATGGGTGCTAAGATGAATCGATCTTGGAAGAAGGAGGATCGACGACATAATATCGCCAACACTCAAATGGCCATGAGGCCAATGTAGAAGAATGGTTGGAGGACCACACGCGTACCTAACATAGATGGAATCTCCTAGCTACATCCATGCAACCTACAATTATCAAAGGTCAGTAGTATCCAAATCGCTTAATTTTTGTCTTCATCTTTGGACTAGATTGATGTGATCAACATAGACCTAAGTGTAACTTAGTTACAATGCCATGAGCTTCATGTTTATCTAAATAATGTAACCATATTTGGTCAAAGGACCATCGATACAAAGTGCCATTAGCAAGAGCGTAGGAGAGAGCTCTCTATTTCACCTGATGGGCTTGTGAATTTTCTTGAGGTAGTTTGCTAGTATTCAAGTAATCTATAAATGATTGCCTCCAATCCAGCTCCTTGTCCACTTTGGCAATGATAACTTCCCCTTCAATAAAAAGTCTCTTGATGAGTTCAGCATCGATAAGTGATAGGACTTGTCTATTTTTGACCCTTATTGAAATGGACTCATCTTCTGACATGCCAATTCTGGGCAAGTTTGGCCAAAGCTGCTATGTGTTCTCTACTTGGGAACCTTGTAGATGGTGACTTCAAGAATTTGGCCAACCTTCATGGTATACTCATAGTAATAATGAAGCGGGTTTGAGAACTTGGTAGGACCCACAACTGATTGATGACCAACCGAGAATCCCCAAAGATGTTGATGCTTACACATATGGATAACTTAGATCGACAATCAAAGCCTCATACTCGCTTCATTGTTGGGGTTGGAAAGATAGTATGAGAATCTCATCACATCACGGAGAGTTAAGAACTATTCCTACCTACCTTTCCGGAGAATAGATCATGGTGCTTCACCTTTGAAAAGAAGCGCACCATCAAAATACATCTCCCATCAATGGTTGTCGCCTCCCCTAAGTTCATGATCGTGAGATTGTTCAGTAGAGAAATCAAGGAAGTGTGCTAAGAAATCCACTAGTTCTCCTTACCGCACTAGGGGTATGAATGTGATATCAAACTGTGAGAATCATGGACCAACGAGCCAAACATCTGATAGCATGTGTCATGAGATATTACGTTGGTTTGTTAGATCAAGTTCACCTTATGAGAAAGCATATAGTGTAGCTTTTGGGAAGCAAAGATCAAAGCTAATGTTTCTCAATAGGTGGATAGTTTGCAGAATCGATGATGACTAGGTAGTAGAGAGCTTCCTTCCTTCATCGCTATTGGCCAACAGAGAAGGAGAGAGTCATCCAATGCAGAAGTGTAGAGGATGAGTGGCACCGATAAATACTAGAACTAGCGGCTTCACCAAATACTACTTGATGTCTTCGAAGGCATGCTGACACTTGTCATCCCACTTGAACTTGGCATCCTTTTTGACAAGTGCTGAAAATGGCATGCATCTCCCTAATTGATTGGAGATAAAACATCTTAGATATGCCAGCCATCCTTGAAAGGATCTGAGTTGAGTTAAACTCTTTGGAGGTGGCATTTCTAAGATATCTTTGATTTTCAGATCTATTTCTATTCCCTCGGTCAACAACAAACCCAAGGAATTTCCAAAGCTACTTTGAATGCACACTCGTGGGATTCATTTTGAGGTTATATTATCTTAACCATTCAAAAATTACTCTCAAGTCAAAGAGGTTCTTTATTTTCTATTTGACTACTAGATCATCAATGTAGCACTCAACCCGATGATGGATGAGTTCATTGAAGATCCGAGTCATGGCGCTGGTATGTAGCACTAGCATTTTAAGGTCGAAAAGGCATGACCCTATAACAAGATTCGATCGTGGTTCAAAAGCGTTTTTTCATCTTCAGGAGACATCTTGATTTGGTTATAGTCAGATGACCCATCCATGAAAGAGAAAACTACATGAGATGAGGTAATGTCCACCATTAATTCTGGTATAGGAAGAGGAAACTCATCCTTAGGACATGCCTTATTTAAGTCCCTAAAATTGATGCATATGCAAATTTGGCCATTCTTCTTCTTAACTGGGATGACAATAGCTAACCAGGTAGGATATTTTTCATCCCTGATGAAACCAACATTGATCAGATTCTTGACTTTAGAAATGACCTGTTGTTCAATTTCTAATCACATGCGTCTAGGAGCTTTCTTAATAAAAGTAGCATTAGGGTCCATTGCTAGCTTGTGGACTACTACATTAGGAGATAATATGGGCATTTATTCATAACTCAATGTGAAGTAGTCTTTAAATTCCGTCAATAGCCTAACTAAGTCATTGGTTTCTTCTTCATTCATCAATGAACTGATGTATGTGAGGCATGGATTTTCTTCTATCCCAAAGTTAATTTCTTTAAGCTTGTCTATTATTAAATGAATCTCCTCTTCAAATTTTGGTGGTGCCTCTTTGACTTGGAGATCATCTAGATCATCTGAGGTTTCTAATCACACATTCTCATGAGAGTTGTGTGGAAACTATCACTAAATGATTGGTAACAACTAAATAATCATCATCAACCGACCCACGATCAATCCTAATCCTCTTGATTGTGCTATGCCTGTATTGTTCCATAGCTTTTCAAGTAATTCTATGCTGAACCATGTATGAGGAACTAAACCTTTTGTATAAGATTATGAACACAAGGTGAGTAAAAGTCAAATGGTAATTCCATTAATTCTATAAAGTATCCCTCAAGTTCTACATCAACTTCGTGACTTGAGGATGATGATCCCAAAAGAACCTCTTGCTTCATGTCACCGAAGACTTAGGGACTTTCTTAACTACTAAACCTTCAACTTTTTGAGAAGTAAGTGAGGTAAGAGCTAAGGTTCCCAACAACTGCCTAATAGTTTCACATAAATAATATTTGAATACTTTGCTTTGTTTGGAGGCCTGGTCTTCATCTCTGTCTGGATTGAAAGTCACCTCCAATAGAACCCGTAGAGAGGGGTTAGCTGGTGCACTAATCACATTAGACTCATCCTCTGAGCTGGACTCTAAGCCTATATGAATAGTAGGGTACTCTATGAACTGAACACACCTATGTGGTCAAACGTGGGGTCTCCACCACTGAACTACCTTATCGCCTCTACCTCTACCTGGAGGTTGAGCCATCCTACCCACATGTCCATATGATGGAATGAACTGGAATGTGATATGCGATCTATTTCTTCTTCAATTCCCCTTTCTTATTCACTTGGACTTTCATTTTTCTTTTCATTTTCTTTAATTTTTTATTTTTCTTCATTTTCTTTTTATTTTGTGTTTGCATTTAAATTTTTTCCAAGTTCTCGAGAAAGGGTGTTTTGAGGAAGATAGTAGGTCGCATCCTCATAAATCTCAACCTCTCTAACTAAAAATGGCTTTTCATCTCTATTGACATGATATTCAATTCTATCTTTTATGAACTTGATGCACTGATGAAGGGAGGATGGAATAATCTTATCTTGATGTATCCAAGGCCTACCAAGCAAAGTAGTGAATGAAGTATTTGAATCAATGATGAAAAACTTAGCTTCAGTCTTCCAGTCACCTATCTCCAAAGGTAATACTATAGAACCTAAAGCTCGCTCACCTTGGTCATTGAATCCTCTCAACATCATCCAATCTCCTCGAAGTGTGGAGATGTCAATCTTCAAATAGGTAAGGGTCTTTAGAATCAAAATGTTCACCAATGCACCTGAATCCATGAGAGTTCTAGCAAGTCTGAACCTATCCATGTCAACTGTGATGTATAGGGGATGGTTGTGCTCCAAGTCCCCCAGAAGAAGGTCTTCATCTATGAAGGTGATCCCTTGAGCTTCTTTTGTATAATGTGCCACCTATACCACAAAGCTAAGCATATTTTAGATCAAGGAGAGCCTTGATTAGTGATTCCCTCATCTCTTTGGATAATATCAAGGTTTCATATATGCTTAGCTTAGATGGAAACTTTCTTAGATGAGAAAGGACATTGTAGTCCACCTTGGGCTCCCTCCACAAGCATATCCAAGGGTGGAGCATCCCATGGAAGGGCTTCGATCTCTTAGTAATGACTTATTTCCCTATCTTGAGGTGGTGCCCTAGGAGGTAGAACCTCACTGGAGGTTGACTCTGATCTCAGTGGCGTGGTAATGGAAGGTTCTACCTGCACATTATGCTCACCTACAGCTTCTCCTATGGGACCCTCAGAATCGGATGATTCCAAGTCTATCTCAAGAGGTGAACCCATAATATTCAGAGTAGCAAAGTCCAACTCTAAATTAGAAAGAGGAAGATCAAAATTTTTATAGTTATTTTCACTTGAAGAGTTATCATTAGGAATAGAAGAAGACAGCCCATCATAAGTGACAGATGTAATTCAAACTAGCTTTATTCTTTAATTTATTGGAATTATTTGGAGGTACTAATTAGAAATCAAGTAAAGTGAGTGGGGTAAGGGATTTAATGTTATCCGTTGATACAAGAGTTTTACTAGTAGAAGAAACAGAAGAACTAGCTAAAGTGGAAGAAGTCGCCGGTGTGGAAGCTCGCAACATAGTGGAGGTTGGACACTTGGTGGCTGGCTAATAGGCTATCTCCGACACATGTTGTCGCTACGAGCTCCCTCTTTCCTTTGGCACTAGCAACTCAAACCTTTGATGTTGAGTTTGAGCTAACTGTGCACCCGCAAGGAAAGCTTTGATCTTCTATGATCTTTTTAGATTTTGATGAGAAATATCCCAACCTTCTTGTTTAGATCACATGTATCCCCAAGGATTACCCTAATGGAACTGGATGGTTATTGTTCCATAAGGTATTCCTTTGGGATAACTACAGACGGATCTTGAAAGCTATGTTCAAGCCACCTTGAATGTGAAGCAATCCTCCAAAATGTGGCCTAGCATATAGGGGGCAAAAGTTTGATCATGACTTTTCAACTACTTCCCTCCTAGTTTGGGTAGCTAAAATCACTTTTTAAGAGATTCTTAAAGATCTTCCTGACCTCCTCTTAAAAGAATAAGGTTTGTTTTAACTTATCTAAAAAGTAGGTGGGTCATAGCTACCACGGTATGCATGCCACATGCTGTGGTATGGTTGGTGGTTGGTCAGCTGGGTTGTGGAGGTCGGTAGGGTGCCTCTGGTGGTGGCAAAGGAGGTGGAGGCTACTGATCATGGTCTCTCAATTGACTCTCTAGGTCGCTTCTCCTTATCCACCACTGCTACTACTCTAGGTTTCTTCTCATAGACCTTTTGTGGGTTCTGCTTAGACAACTAATCTTGAAAAAGCAACTATTTGGCCTCTCCTTATAGACTAGCCACCTTGTTGATTAGTTTATCAAATATCTTGATGGTGAAGCCCTTAAGCATGAAGGCGACCAGGCCATAGATATTCTTCAAAAGAATCTCAATGGCATGCTGTTCAGATAAGTGTGGTTCGTACTCCATACTCAGGTTACACCATCAGAGAATATAATCAACAAGGGACTCACCGAGGTGTTGTTGTGCTACAACGAGAGCACCTATAATAGCCCTTTGTTGAGCTCCAACAAATCTTTTGATGAAGAGTTGCTCTAACTCAGCAAATATCTTTACTGAACCATTGGCCAGTTCATCATACCAATCAAAAATAATACTCGCTAGGCTACTAACAAAGAGACAAAAAAGCAAAGCGTCGCTGCCACCAGTGTTGCAACAACTGGCCCTGAAATGTGCTATGTGTTGCCTTATGTTTCTACTGCCATCAAATCTTTTGAAGGAAGGAGGCACGAAACCCTTGGGATATTGGATAACATCAAATTCCTCTAGGTAGGTTCTATCCTTTAGAACCGATGATCCACCCTAGGCTTGAGCCAATGCTTCCTTCACTTGCTGCTCAGCCATGGATTTTATGTTTTTTTTCTTATATGGAAGTACTTTCCATGACCTTCCTATACATGCTAGTGCTACCTTGCTCAACGGGAGGTAAAGTCTTGATTGGGTCCAAGACATGCACTAACTCAAGCTAACTAATGTCGACTATAGTAGGATGAACTAATGGGGCTTATTTCTGGAGTGTTAAAATTGTTACTAACAAGTTCTCTAACTGTCATGCCATTATATCTATCTGCTCATCCTTCTACCTCAACTAATGTTGGAGGTGCTGGGCTGATGCTGCGGTGTCTTCCTGATCAACCTTATCACCTTCCATGGCTTGTTGTTCCCTAAGAAGAGATCCTCTGGTATCAACTATGCAGACTCCAATTGAGTTTCCTAACAAGTCATCTTCATTGGGATTGAAGTTGACTTTCTCTTCATCTGACCAATCGTACCCCAAAATCTCCTAATTTTCCATAAAAAAATGCTCCACTATCTCATCAAAAGATGATCAATCTGAGCAGGTACAAAGAATCTAGGCTGATTGGTGTGATCACTATCATGCACTAAGTGGCACCGGACCTTGCTTGCCACTAGAGAGTTAATCCTATGTGGACTGTACACACTGGATGAGTGACACTCTCGCCACTACCTAGAGGGGTAACAACCCTAGATGTTCCACTATCACCGGTGTACTATCATCATATAATATATGAAATAACTATCACCATCTCCACATCTCTACTCAGAGTTGGTGAAGGGACACCACAATGCTGGTCGCCACTCCTTCCGCACTACCAGGTAGAAGGTGTGAGAGCTTGGCCTCACTAGGTGGTGTAGATGGGTGGATCCTCCATAGCCGATCACCAATGGTGCGCTTCTCCTCGATATGGCCTTCCCTTTAGGAACCGGAGATGTTGCGGACTGGATGGTGATGATGGGGTAGAGTGTGGGAGATAGTCCCTATAGGATGTGATTAGTGTCAATGGGGTAGTGTGCGAAATGGAAAATCAATAAGTATGAAAAGTCGTGACCCGACCAACCTCCTCTAATATGAGTTATGGGGCCTCGGCCCTCTCCTATATGTTTCCACCACACAGGGGATGATGATCGAGATCAAACCGAGCAACTCGAAGATCCGAGCTCGCCTACCGGCACAAAGATGAGAGGCCGAGTATGACCTCTCCTAGAACACTAGCTAATGCACCACCGTGGAGGTGATGAGTGAATCCTCCAACATCCTCTCTATGACTTGAGAGAGGATGGAACTGGTTTATAACTGGTGAAGTGATAATGGGAACTCCTCAACTAACGCACGCCTCCATCTCCACAATCCGGTGTGGTACTTGATCATGTCTTCTTCTACGCCATGTCTCGGGTAGATGGGAGAGTGAGCTAGACCCATACTCAAATGGGGAGGCAAGCCGAGACTGGGGAGCCTTACCCTGGAGGGTACAGATGAGAGGGTGCTACCACCATGGCATCGAGAAACCATGCACAAATGGGGCAACTGTACCGGTGTCGCTCAACTCAAGCCATGGACCGCCATTGCTTCCTCTGAGAGACATCAGAGTTAGAGCATAAATCAATCCAGATGATCAATTTCTACCCGATCATCGTGGTCCCATCATGAGGATGAATGCCCTCACATAATCCTCGCCCCTACCAAAGGATGGGGTATGATCTAGTCTGGGAAGTTGGGTTGGAACAAAGCCAAATCCATACCATGGGGGAAGGTGAAAACAAACTTTTATGAACCAGCCATCTCAAAATAATTATAAAAGATTGAAATAATCGACTGTAATCGATTGTAAGAATCAACAGAAATGAATGATTGCCTTTTGTAGATTTTTTAAAAATTTTGAATTGAAATTTCAACCCACATCCAACAACTTGGAAGTGTTAAGTGGGGTTCAAATAGATTTGAGAAAATTTGATTGAAAGATGGATTTTGAATATGAATCCAACTTCAACAAATTTGGATATGTTTAAAGATGGATTCAAATATTTTGATAAGGATGCTTCCATAGGTTCATGTTTGTTTGAATTTTTTAGATTTTGTTTTAATGACCCTTTCCTTTAACAAATTTGGGTATGTTAAAGTAAGGGTCAATTTGATTTTGTTTTCATTGATAATTTTGGAATTTTACTTAGTAAATTTGGGTATGTTAAGTAAAATATTTTTAAAAGTGATTGTTTCATTTTTTGGGTGAATTATTGTTTGATTTTTGGAAATTTGGAATTCTCATATAGCAAATTCACGTATGCTAAGTGAATAACCCAAGTGTGTTTTGTTAGATTTTTGAAAATAGGACTCTTAGCAAATTTAAGTATGCTAAGAAGATCCTAAGTGTTTCATTTGTATTTTTGGATGCTTGATTTTTGAAAAGATAGAATCCTTAGCAAATTTAGGTATGCTAAAGAAATCCTAAGTATTTTTTTTTTGTTTTGATTTGATTGAAAGTAGAGACTTTACTTTAGAGAATTTGGTATGTTAAACATGAAGTCATGCTTAATTTTGTGAAATGGAAATTTTACTTAACAAATTTGACTATGTTAAATGAAATTCCAAAAGATGTGTTCAAAATTTTGTTGTGTTTCAGTTTTGAGAATGGAAACTTCTCCTTAGCAAATTTGGTATGCTAAGGAATGAAGTTCCAAAAAGTGCTTGAGAATTTTTGGTTTTAACTTTGGATACTTCACTTAGCAAATTTGAGTATGCTAAATGAAGTTCCAAAATGGGTTAGAAAATTTTGGTTTTGAATTTGGAAATTTCACTTAGCAAATTTGAGTATGCTAGATGAAGTTCCAAATAAGTTTGAAAACTTTTGGATTTTTTGAACATGGAGACTTCACTTAACAAGTTTGGGTATGCTAAATGAAATTCCAAAATATGTTTGAAAATTTTTTATTTTGGAATTTGGAGACTTCACTTAGTAAATTTCAGTATACTAAATGAAGTTCCAAATATGTTTAATTTTTTTTTATTTTAGATTTGGGGAATTCACTTAGCAAATTTGGGTATACTAAATGAAGTTCCCAAAGATGTTTGAAAATTTTTTGTTTTGGAATTTGGAGACTTCACTTAGCAAATTTGAGTATGCTAAATGAGTTTCTAAAAATGTGTTTGAAAATTTTGGATTTTGAATTTGGAGACTTTACTTAGCAAATTTGAGTATGATAAATGAAGTTCCAAAAATGTGTTTTGAAAATTTTTGTTGATTTTAGATTTGGAGACTCCACATAGAAAATTTGAGTATGCTAAATCAAGTTCCAAAAATGTGTTTAAAAATTTTGGATATTGGATTTGGAGACTCCACATAGAAAATCTGAGTATGCTAAATGAAGTTTCAAAATGTGTTTGAATTTTGAAAACATGATTGTTAAGTTTCAATTTTTGAAAAGAGGACTTCCATTCAACAAATTTGAGTATGTAGAAATTAGAATCAATCTTATTTTTGAGATGTAAAAATTTTGTTTTGTGTGTGATTATTGGTTTTTTTGAAAGAAGGAATTCCAACTCAATCATATGTAGGATATGTTTAAGTGGGATTACCAAATGATATTATTTTTAGTTGGAAATGAAATCTTCATTTAATAAATTTGAGTATATTAAATGAATATGTTCATATGTGCTTTTGAAAAATTTAATTTTATTTGAAAATGAAACTCTCATTCAATAGGTATGAGTGTATTGAATGGGAAGGTTCATGTGTGCTTTTTGAAATCTTTATTTTTAATTTTGATTTTGATTTTTGGAAAGATGAGTGTTCATTTTATTTTGAAAAAGGAAATCTTCATCAAAGTGAATTGAATGAAGATGTTCATTTGTTCTTTCCAAAAATTTCATTTTAAATTTTGATTTTGATTTTTGGAAAGATGATTGTTCATTTTATTTTAAAAATCAAATCTTCATCTAAAATGAATTGAGGGAAGATATTCATTTGTGCTTTTGGAAAAGTTTTGTTAGTTTTATTTTTCAAGAATAATAATTATGGAAATTGTTAAATGAGGGTGATAAAATTTTGTGAAAAATATTTTATTATGTGCATTTTTGAAAGGGTGCATTTTTAAAAGCAAAGTTTTTATAGAAAATTTTATTTTTATTATTTTAGAATGAACCTTTCCTTATCATAAAAAATGACAAGGAGGAAGTCTTTTAAATTCTTTGCTTTTTATTTTTTTACCCGATGGGGGTTTTAAGACCAATAAGGAGTGAGGTCAAAAAACCTAAAGATGTTGGCTAACTCAACTTAAGAATGAAATAAGCTAAGTGCCAATGGAAGGAAAGATAATCTTGGATTCATACTAAAATACAAACGCACTATCGATACTCAAAGACAATGATCATTTACCAAAGATGGAGAGAGGAACCATGCCCAGCAGAGTCTCCAAAAAATCAGAGAAAAATTTCACCTTCAACTGGAAAAGGAAAGAATAAAAATTCATCTTTTGGGACACCATAGAGCATATAATGTGATGTCATCAAGGAATAGTGTACTATCTCAAAAAAAAAGAAGTCACCACCCTTTAATGGACCTAATCACCTCAATAAGGACTCCTAAGGACAATAGGTCTACATATGTATCAGAGATTCTTCCCCTACTTTACATAAAAAAGTAAAGAAGGATTTATTTTAAACCGTTCGTTGTTCTCAGGCAAGCCCCATAGTTAATTATCCTAAGGGATGGATCCCTTAGAAAACTCTATTAAAATGATCATTGTCTTCAAAGATTTTAATAAGAAAGGACTATCAATTTATTTTCATTTTGAAGATCAAATGGGATTGATCAAAGAGAGAAGTTATTATCAAAGCCAAAACGAAGATAAGTAGGAGATTCTCACGATTCTAGGAAACCTAGCGAGCACTCTCAAACTATCATATAGTTGGGCTTTATATTTTTGAAATTGATTTAATTTATTTGAGTTGCACTTTTCATTGAAAATTTATAACTTATGACTCCTTAACATAAGATTAAGGAAATGCCTAAGAGGTGAGTAATTATTCTTATGGCCCACAAAGGGGAGAAACAACCACAGAACCTAAATTTAGGGAGCTTTGGCGAGGGCTGAAAGCACAACCTAAATCTAAGGTGAAAATAGGTATTTGGTTTGTCTCCACAAGAGAGGATAAATCACTCAATAGCTTGGATTTACAACCACCTGGGGGTGGCCAACAGCTAACTCCTTCTACGAGTTTAGATACATGTTGGCAAGTCTTATGCTTATGCAAGATAATTAGTTGTCATTTACTTAGAAAGAGACTAAGTCCTTAAACTCACTCCTTAAAAGACTAGATCATGTAGGGACATGCTTCAAATGACCTAAATCTAATGCAATTCAAATTTCATTTTATTTTCATTTTGGACAATTATGTTGACTCACGCTAATAGGATTCATATGTCTAATGCATGAGAAATAAATTTATTGGCCAAAATTAGTGAGAAGGGAGGAGGTGTGTTTCCACCATGACCCTCAAAGGTCAAGCCAAGTCTCTCTGGAAAATGTGGAAGCCCTCCAATCAAGAGCGAAATAAGATGCATTTGTGTATGATATTGTAAAAGAAGTACTCATCCAACTAAGTGGTTGCTAATTATTTTATCTTGATTTTAAACCTAAGCTTTAGATGAGGTTATGAATTCTTTATTTTTAGTTTTGAGTTGTTAGATTTGGTAAAATATTTATTTTTCCCTTAGAGCCTAATCCACCTCCAGACAATACATAAAGCAAGGAAGAAACTAGGAAAATGATCTCACTTAATGCATAAGTTAAACAAATCAACAATCAATTTATAAAGCTAATTGCAAAAAGAATAAGAGGCTGAGTATGGTCTGGAACCACCACACAAACTAGAAAATAACAAATTGGGTAGCAGAGCTCTACCCTTATTCAACCCAGATTACAAATAAATTAAATTACAATTAAGTAAGGAATTCATTATTATGGGGCTCTTCAAGCTTCACTTCTTCATTCTTCTTTTCTTCTTTCTTCTTTGATTCCTTCTTTTGGATGGTTGGAAGGTGGATCCTCCAAAGGCTTCACATGGTACATAAGATAAGATCTTATGACCAATGTTCATCCTAATCACCATAACAATCATTCCAAAATCCTAATTGCATAAATTTAAATGAAAAAAAGAAAAGAATGGAAATCTAACTAACACTTATAAAATAAAGATTAGCTAAAATAAACCACACAAATCCTAAAATTAATTACTAAGTTATGAAGAGAGGGAAAGAGAAGGGAACTTCTCTTTCCTTCCCTAACCTAAGTAATTTATAAAGTATATTCACATTTTTGTTTTGTTTAGTGAATGTTTTGATTAAGTGTTTAAATTAATCCTAAGTTTAGATGAACTCTAAACAAACCCATTCAAAAAGAAAGGTATTTTAAGATTAAATAAAATGAACCAAATTCATAAAACATACATCACTTCATTTCTTTCCCAACATGTATAACATGCATATGAATGAGTCTTAAGCATATTTATACACACAAATGAGAATATTTAACCCACTTTCTGATGCATGCTAAGTAATCCATTTAAGGAAATTTGAAATTTTAATATGCATGATTTTAATTAAGTAGAAACAGGTTTCTTATCCAATTTGCACATGCACACATGAAAGTAAGAAAGGCATAAGTGAGTACAGCGTCATTGTTAACCAGAGGTGTAAGGTACAAAACCTACTTAGGGCTACTTAAAGCCTTACAACCTCTGGATTATCCATACTAATATACCACTTTCCTTAAATACAAACATATGTACAAAAGAAATAAATGGAAAAAGAAGAAATGCAAAAAGTTGTATTAGTTGATTTATTTTGTTTAGGCAATTTATATGTGCAAGCATAGGTTTCCTTCTTAAGTGATAGCATAGGAATGAATAGGATATGGAATTAGGAAAGTGTTAGGTTCTTTTCAAATGAACCACACATATTACCAAATCCTATTCAAAACTATCCTAAAAGAAAAGAGGAGAAAGACTTACACTAAGCACATCCTTATATTCTCTCTCATGCAAGCTTATAATTAAAATATAAGTAGCACACTTTCAGTTTTAGGCATTTGATTTATATTTTTGAAAATAATTTGAATTTTGTAGTGATAATAGCCACTCATATTATTACTTTAGCCAATACATGCAAATTTGACATAAAGTAAGCAATTTCATTTTAAATTTGTATTTTGAAAAATATGAATGCATGAAACCATATGACATACAAATTTAACATGTTGAAAAAAGAATCAAAGCAATGAAATCATGTAAACACATTCACTTTAATTAAATCCTAAAGACATTCTTATGAAATAAGAAGGCTTAAAATAAATCAAAGTTTATTCAATGTGATTTTTGTTTGATCTTAAGTTTGATTTAGTTTTGAAAATATGAGTTGACTTTGTAGTTCCTAACCCATTCCCACACATGTTTGATAATTTTGTTTAATTTTTTTAGATGATTAGATTCATTTTTATATATTAATTAAGTGAAGGTATGAATTAAGTAAGTTAATTAACCCTTACCTACACCACCTTAGCATAGTTAACCAAGTAATTATGAGCCAATGAGATGACATAAAAACTCACAAGGAATTTAAACTTACAATGAACCTAAGAAGAAAAGGGCCTAATGCAATTTGACTCATGATTAATGGTTAATTAAGCTAAGGGGTTTAGCTTAAGTAATTTCAAAACATCACTTCACACATATGAATTGGGTTTTGATTTCCTTAATTGAACTTAGGCTCTTAAACACCTAAGCATCTACCCAAAGTAGATTAATTATGTTCTGGAAGGTTTTAGAATTTTTAGAAATTAATTAAAGTGATAATTAATGAATTAACCCTTAATTAAGAGAGGATTAAGGAAAGAAAAGGGAGTTTAGGGAATAGCTAAGGGAAAATACCCCAAAATTATTTCCTAAGACTCTTATTCACTGGATCTAACCTTAATCAACTCCAATGGGGGATTAAAACACTAATCCAAACCTTAATTATTCTTAATTAGATTTAGGGAGTAATTAGGAAACACATTTGCAATTCCCCCAATTAAACATTCAATAAATCTTAAGAAAATTAGGGGAGGCAGAAGTCATCCCCCAAAACATACCCAAGAAGTTTGGGATTAATCAAAGGAATAATTAAGGGATAATTAGCCAAATAATACTTCTATTAAAACTTAAAATTAGAGAAAAGTATAACTCAAAATCCATTGAAATCATTCTTAAAATATTTTAGGTTAAATTATCTTTCTATAGAAATTTACCTCATATTTTTTTGAATTTTATTGAGCGAGATATTAATTTTTGAAGGTTAAGAGATTAATTAAAGTTAATTAAATCCCTAACTAATCCCTTTAGCTCACAACGTGACATGTGGTGGCAGTAGTGAGCACGCTTTACATGCATCACACTATGAGCTATTCACTTAAATGTCACGTCAGGGTGGCGACGCGATAGTGGGATGAGGGTTTGATCCCTGTTGTTCGATCAAGGATCGAACGACCAGGGATCATGCTGTGATTTTAAAAGGGATAAAGTATTTCTAAAATGTGTGGTTAATTTTGGCCGTCCATTCAAAATGCGTGGATGGATGGTCAGGATCACCCTAGTTCTTCCATGAGGCTCAATAGAGACTGTCCATAATCTAAGAGAAGATCCGAGCTTGATTGAGCTTGGATTGGAATGAGATTGTACCCATACTATTTAAGCATAATTACAAACCTATCCAATAGTGGATTTTACATACCATGAACATTTCTTTCACAAAGGACCAACACCTCCTATGCTAAGTTGTCAAAAAATTCCATACCTCGTCAGAGGTGATCACCGGTGCTCAAGCTCGATGAGGAAGCTTCATCTAGTGGAGATGAAGCCCTGTTGAAAGTTTCAAGCCTTGGGGTTGAGTAGATCTCTCTATGGACCAACACCACGTGCTCCTATATGTAGCTTTAATCCAATTCACCTTCTCCTTGCTTTGGGAACTTGAGGGAATGCTTAGGTGCACTCGACTGGATCCCCTGAGGGAGTGTGCATGAGGAATTGGAGTAGTTTTGAGTGAGGAGGAAGTTGGGAATTGAGATGAGCTCCCCTATTTTATCTTGAAGAAAATCAAGAAATGGCTAGCTCAAATCCCTCTTAGAAAGCTTTGGAATGCTCTCTGATGGCTCCTAACTCTCTCTAGTGCTCAATCGAATGTGTGGATGATCAATTCAAATTGAATTAGGGGGAGTATATCTTCCCATGTGGAAATTGGATGACTGAGTCTTAGCTTTCCATTTTGATTCAATTGACTATACGGGAGGGGTTGTTTAGGCTGTTAGATCTTTGCACAAGGTCGATTTGAGGTCTTGAGTGGATTCGTAACCTCCCATGTGCTTCAAATTGGGTGGAAGGAGGATTTTGAATTAGCTAATTTGAGCTAGGGGGTCGAGTTTGGCCTTGGGTTCATTTGGGCTGACCCACACCCATTAGGTTGGGTGCACCACTCTTCATTGGGTCCACTTGAGCTATTAGAAAGGTATCAAGTTGATATGAAGAGGGCATGACCAAATTACACATAGATTAGACCAAAATTTGTTCTATGGCCTAATGGTGGAATGGTCATTTAGCAAAATTTTCAATTTGGAAATGTTTGGTATGTGGAGAAAATAGGTTTGGCCAAGTTTCATGAGATTTGGAGTTCATTTGATAAGATTTGGCTCATGGTGACCCATTTAGATCAAAATGGGTCAAGTTGATCAATTGGTCAAATTGGGTCAAACCAAGGGTTGGGTCAAGTCCATATGACCATTTGAAAAGTTTTGGTGGATTTGGTTTGATTCAATTTGGTTTAGTTTTGAATTTGGCTCATATGACTTCATTTAGGTCAAATGGGTTAAGTTGACCAATTTGACCCATTTGACCCATTTGAGCTTGGCAAGGGTAGGTTTAGGTTTGGTCAGGCATATGGAGTGGATTGGTATCTTTATTTCCAATCAATATTGGTTAAGTTTGAATTTGGCCCAACATAACCCCTTTAGGTCAAGTTGGGTCTAAGGTCAATTGGGCTAGGTGTCTAGTTGGCCAATTGAGGCTACTTGTCAAGTTCAATAAGTGATTTGGAATGAACTTGACCCATTGGTTTCAATCAATTTGGCTTAGATCAAGTTTTGACATATTTTGACTTTGTAGGTCAAGTTGGGTAAACTTGGGTCATGTGGCCAATTGGGCTTGGTTAGGCTAAAATATTGACTTGGTCAAGTTCAAACATAGTTCATGAATGAACTTAGATCAATGGTTTCAATCAATTTGGCCTATGGTGGATTTTAGCTATGTTAGGTTTCATTTTGGGCTAAGTGTTGACTTGGTCAACCCTTAAGTTTGACTTGGTTTGACCCAATTTAATTGATTGATCATCCCATGATGATTGTTGATCATTATGAAAAGCATATGTGAGTTTGATTCAATCCAATTTGGTTAGGACTAGAATTTGGCTTATAAGGGTACTTTAGGTCAATTTGGGTCAAGTGAGCCTAAGTAAGTCAAATGGCTTGGTCAAAGCTTGATTTGAGTTTAATTGACCTTGTATATGGACTTATGATTGAAATACAAATCCATTTGCAAGTGGTTTGATGCCAAATGGGTTTCGATTCATTTGACATTTTCATATTCAAAGAAAGAATATGAAGGGATTTGGGGTTTGATTTTTGAATTGGATTTGGAATAAGTGATTGAAGTTTGCATTTATATTTGGATTCAAGGATGTAGGGTTGATTGGATCATGACGAAAAATCAAGAGTTTGGCTTGATTTAAAATTGATTTGGCAAAGTTCAAGATTTTGACTTGAAAGGCTTAGGTAGAATTTTGAGTGGATTTGAGTTTGATTTTTAGAATTGGTTTTGATTGTTTGAATTTATATTTGATTTATATAAGTGAATATAAATTAGAATATAAATTGATCATGGGAAAATTTCAAGGATTTGATGTGATTTGATCATGATTTAGGCTAAGTTCATTAAAAGGGAATTTGAAAGGACTTTGAAACTTTTGGAGTAGGGATTTGAATTTTTGAATTTGGTTTGATGGATTTATATTTATATTTCATTTATATATGTGCATATAGATGAGAATATAAATAAATTATGAGAAAATCCCATGAATTTGAATTGATTTGATCATGATTTAGGCTAAGCCCATTAAAAGGGAATTAAGGACTTAAGAATGATTTTAGATTTGGAATTTGATTTAAGGATTTGATTTGATTGAATTATATTTATATTTTATTTATATATGTGAATATAAATGAGAATATAAATGAGTTATGGGATAATCCTATGAATTTGAATTGGTTTGATCATGATTTAGGTTGAGTCCTTAAGGGAAAACTTAAAGGACTTAGAAAGATTTGAACTTAAGAATTTGAATTTTTGAATTTTGGTTTCAATCATGGATTTGATTTGAGTTTGGAGAAAATCAAATAAGATTGATTTGGAGTTTGACTTGAAGGAAGGAAGGTGAGGAATGATTCGAGCTAATGGTAGGTAAATTTTCCTAACACCCCTAAGGCATGACCTATTCCTATGGCTAACTCTTCTAAGTCTCTAGGACTAGGTTGAGTGTCCACCTAATCACTAGATGTGTCTTAAGACTAAAGAACTCTTAAAGTCTAAGAGGAGTCCTATGCCTAAGATGGAGGGGTTGAGAGCTCATTCTAAAAATGAGGTCAACAAAGTGTTAGGTTCTTTTCAAATGAACCGCACACCTTGCCAAATCCTATTCAAAACTATACTAAAAGAGAAAAGAAGGAAAACCTACACTAAGCACATCGTTATATTTTACTCATATCCAAACTTATAATTAAAATATAAGTACACACTTTTAGTTTTGATAATCGATTCATATATATTGAAAATAATTTGAATTTAATAGTGATAATAGCCACTCATATTTTTACTTTAGCCAACACATGCAATTTTGACATAAAGTAAACATTTCTAATTTTAAATTTAATTTTTGAAAAAACATGGATGCATGAAACCACATGACATACATATTTAACATGATGGGGAAAGAACTAAAGCAATGAAAGCATGTAAACACATTCACTTTAATTAAATCCCAAAGATAATCTTATGAAATAAGAAAGTTTAATGTAAATCAAAGTTCATTTAGTATGATTTTTGTTTGATCTTGAATTTGATTTAATTTTGAAAATATGGATTGAGTTTGTGGTTCCTAACTAATTCCCACATGTTTTTGACATTTTTTTTTAAATTTTTAAATGATTTGATTCATTTTAGATTTTGATTAGGTTAAGGTATGAATTAAACATGTTAATTAACCCTTACCTACACCATCTTAGCATAGTTAACCAAATAATTATGAGCCTGTGAGATGACATAAAATCTCACAAGGAATTTAAATTTGCAATGCACCTAGGAAGAAAAGGGCCTAATGTAATTTGGCTCATGATTAATGGTTAATTAACCTAAGGGGTTTAATTTAAGTAATTTCAAAACACCCCTCACACATGTGAGTTGAGTTTTGATTTCCTTAATTGAACATAGGCTCTTGAGCACTTAAGCATCGACCCAAAGTAGATTAATTAAGTTATGGAAAGTTTTAGAAATTTTAAGAAATTAATTAAGAGAGTAATTAATGAATTAGCCTTAATTAAGAGAGGATTAAGGAAAGAAAAGGGGGTTTAGGGAATAACTTAGTGAAAATACCCCAAAACTATTCCCAAAGCTTCCTATTCATTGGATCAAATCTTAATCAACTTCAATAAGGAGTTAAAACACTAATCAAACCCTTAATTATCCTTAATTACATAAAGAGGGTAATTAGTAAATGAATTTGCAATTCCCCTAATTAAGCTATCAATAAATCTCAAGAAAATTAGAGGAGGTAGAAGTCATCCCCAAAAACATACCCAAGAAGTTTGAGATTAATCAGTGGATTAATTATGGAGTAATTAGCAAATTAATATTTCTAATAAAAGGAAAAAATCAAAGAAAAATACAACTCAAAATCCATTAAAACCAATTTTAACATATTCTAGATTGAATTATCCTTTAGAGAAAATTTACCTCATATTTTTTGATTTTTCTTTAAAGAGATGTGAATTTTTAAAGCTTACAGGATTAATTAGAATTAATTAAAACCTAGTTAGACCCTTTAATCCATGGCTTGACACTCAGCGACAGCGGTCAGTGCACTTTCCATGCATCGAGCGAGGAGAGGCCACTTAAACATCTTGTCACCACACACGTGGCGGCGACAGGACACGGTTTCATATCCGTCATTCGATCAAGGATCGAATGGCTAGAAATAACCCTGTGGTTTTAAAAGGATAAATTAAATATAAAATGTGCATCTAATCTCAACCGTCCTTCCAAAATGCACGGACGGATGGCCTGGATCATCCTTGTTCTTCTCTAATGATTAATGGAGATCATCCACTTTCAAAGGGAAGATCCGAGATCAAGCTCAGATTGAAATGAAAACTTGCACACACCATCTAACCCTAATTACAAGCCTATCCAACAGTCAAAATCTCATGCCATGAAACTTTCTTTCACAAAGGACCAACACACCTTAATTCTAGTAGTTGGAAAATGCATACTTTACCGGAGATCACCGGTGCTTGATTCCCTTAGAGGAGCTTCGTCTGGTTGAGATAAAGTTGTGGTGAAAGAATTAGCTCCTAAGGTTAAGTGGCTTGCTCTATGGACCAACACCTCCTTAGCTCCTTTCAGGATTTGATCAAATTGGACTTCTCCTTGCCTTTGGAACTTGATGGAGAGCTTAGGCAAGCTCGATTTAGTCCCCTGAGGGAGTGTGCAAAAGCAATTGAGTTGAATTATAGCGTGGAGGAAGTTAGGAATTCTATGGAGCTCCCCTGTATTCTCTTGAAGAAAATTGAGAATGGCTGATTTCAAATCCCTCTTAGAAAGCTTAGGATCTCTCTAAGATGGCTCCTCTCACTCTCTAACACTCAATCGACAGTGAGCATGTAAAAATTGAAGTGAATTAGGGGGAGTATATCTCCCCCTATGGTAATCGGATGGCAGAAGCTATCTTTGCCATTTTGATCCAATTGCTAATATGAAAAGGTCTATTTGAGCATGTTTTAAGAGTGGATTGGTAACCTCTCATGTGCTTCAAATCAAGTGGAGGGAGGTTTCACACATGGACAATTGGAGTTATGGGGTCATTTTTGTCCTTAGGTCAATTTGGTTGACCCAAACCCATTGGGTTGGGTGCACCACCCTCCATAGGGTTCACTTGATCTATTAGGAAGGTATCATAATGATATGAAGAGGACTTGACCAAATTCCCCATGGATTTGACCAAAATTTGTAATATGGCTTAGGGGTAGAATGGTCATTTGGATGATTTTTGAATTTTAATATGTTGGGTATGTTGAGAAAATAGGTTTCTCCAAGTTTCATTAGATTTGGAATTCATTTTATATGGTTTGGCTCATGTTGACCCATTTTGGTCAAAATGGGTCAACTTGGGTCAAGTTGACCAATTGGTCAAATTTGGTCAAACTAAGGGTTGGGTCAAGTTCATATGACCATTTGAAATGTTTTGGTGACTTTGGTTTGATTCAATTTGGTTTAGTTTTGAGTTTGGCTCATATGACTTCATTTAGGTCAAATGGGTCAAGTTGGCTAATTTGACTCATTTGAATTATTTTAGCTAGGTCATGAGTAGGTTTAGGTTTGGTTAGTCATATAAAGTGGATTGGTATCTTTATTTCAATCAATTTTGGTTAAGTTTGAATTTGGCTCAACGTGACCCCTTTAGGTCAAGTTGGGTTCATGGTCAATTAGGTTAGGTTTGGTCTAGTTGGCCAATTGAGGCTTTGGTCAAGTTCATCAAGTGATTTGGAATGAACTTGACCCATTGGTTTCAATCAATTTGTCTTAGATCAAGTTTTGACATATTTTTAGGTCAACTTAGGTCAACTTAGGTCAAGTGGCCAATTAGGCTAGGTTAGCCTCAAATGTTGACTTGGTCAAGTTCAAACATTGGTCATGATTGAACTTGGATCATTGGTTTCAATCAATTTGGCCTATGGTGGATTTTGGCTATGTTAGGTTTCACTTTGGCTAAGTGTTAACTTAGTCAACCCTTAGGTTTGACTTGATTTGACCCAATTTGGGTGATTGATCATCCCATAATGATTATTGATCATGATGAGAGGCATAGGTGAATTTGATTCAATCCAATTTGGTTAGGATTAGAATTTAGCTCATAAGAGTACTTTAGGTCACTTTGGGTCAAGTGAGCCTAAGTGGGTTAAATGGCCTGGTCAAAGCTTGATTTGAGTTTGATTGAACTTGTATATGGACTTATGATTGAAATATAAATCCATTTTCAAGTGGTTTGAAGTCAAATGGGTTTTGATTCATATGACATTTTTATATTCAAAGGAAGAACATGAAAAGATTTGGGGTTTGATTTTTGAATTGAGTTTTGCTTTAGTGCTTGAAGTTTGTATTTATATTTGGATTCATGATTGTAGGATTGATTGAATCATGAAGGAAAATCAAGAGTTTGACTTGATTTGAAGTTGATTTGGCTAAGTTCAAGGTTTTAACTTGGAAGGCTTAGGTTGGATTCTGAGTGGATTTGAGTTTGATTTTTGGAATTGGTTTTGATTGTTTGAATTTATATTTCATTTATATATGTGGATATAAATGAGAATATAAATGGGTTATGAGAAAATTTCAAGGATTTTAAGTGATTTGATCATGATTTAGGCTAAGTCCATTAAAAGGAATTTAAAGGACTTTAGAAATTTTAGAGTAGGGATTTGAATTTTGGATTTGGTTTAATTAATTTACATTAATATTTCATTTACATATGTGAATATAAATGAGTTATGAGAAAATCCCATGAATTTGAATATATTTGAACATGATTTTGGCTAAGTCCATGAAGGAAAATTTAAAGGACTTAGGAAATTTTATGAATTGATTTTGAATTTTGAGTTTGATTTGATTGGTTTGAATTTATATTACATTTATATATGTGAATATAAATGAGAATATAAATGAATTATGAGGAAAATCTCATGAGTTTGAATTGGTTTGAATGTGATTTAGGATAAGTCCTTAAGGGGAAATTTAAAGGACTTAGGGAAATTTTGGACTTAGGAATTTCATTCATTGGTTTCAATCATGGATTTCAATCACAAGGAATTGATTTGAGTTTGGAGAAGATCAAATAAGATTGATTTGGAGTTTGACTTGAAGGAAGGAAGGTGAGGAATGGTTCAAGATAAGGGTAGGTAAATTTTCTTAACACCCCTAAGGCATGACCTATTCTTATGGCTAACTCTTCTAAGTCTTTAGGGCTAGGTTGAGTGTTCACCTAATCACTAGATGTGTCTTAAGATTAAGGATCTCTTAAAGCCTAAGAGAAATCTTATGTCTAAGATGGAGGGGTTGAGAGCTCATTCTAAAAATGAGGTCAACATTGCTTTACTAGCAATACATCAGATTTAATCTTTAGTTTAAGCACTTCAACTTTTAGAGATAAACTTGGCATTTCATCATAGCTCTAGGTAAAGCAATTTTTATAACCAAAGAGTAAAGTGATTAACTCTTTAGAATATTCTAGTCCTAGCAAAGTATTAATAACAGTTGACTTTGGGTCTTCAGGAGTTCCTAGGTTAACCTTCTTTAACTCATCAATTGTATATTTCATTTCTTCTACAAACTCAAGAGGACCATTTTGAAGTAAGCAATCATCAGATTCATTTATTATTTTAAGGCATAACTCCTCTAAAGAGTTAGAAGGAATTTCAAATAATTAATCTAATTCCAAATGATTTCTTATCATCAAACAATGTTCCACTTCATCTAGTGGTCCAACGATACCAAATCCAATGGCAGCTTTAGAATTTAGATTTTTATGTTTAGTATTCCATAAGATTTCCGGTGTTGAGTTGTATCTCTGGGCCAAATATTTGCAATTAAAACACATTTCATACAGTTTTTAACACACTCAGAGTACCAGTCAAAAGGAAGTTCTATTATTTCATTTGATAGTAGATTTCAAGCTTTACATCTTTGGTGACTTGAATTTATTTCTATCATTCATTCTAATCTTTTTAGAGAGAGAAAAGTAATAAAATGAAGAACAAAAAAAATCCTTCAAACAACAACACTTCTTGTGTTGGACACTACGCAGATCCGCAGATATTCTTATTAGGGTGATCAGGTATGGCATTGAGGAATGGTGTATTATCTCGAGAGACATAAGTCATCATCCTACAAATGGACCTAATCAGCTTAATAATGACTCTTAAGGACTATGGGTCTTTGGAATGTACCAGAGATTCTTCCCCTACTTTATATGAAAAAGTAAACCAGAGTTTATTTTAAATCGAGTTCGTTAAGTTCCCTACAAGGGCAAGCCCCCATAATTAATTACATCCTAAGGGATGGGATCCCTTAAGAACACTCTCGATTAAGCTAAATGATCATTGTATTCAAATATTTCAATAGGAAAGGACTATTAATCGATTGGTTTTTTTAAGATCAAATGGGATTGATCAAAGAGAGGGACTTATTATCAAAGCCAAATGAAGATAAGTAGGGGATACTTAGGATACTAGAAAGCTTAGTAAGCATCCCAAACTATCCTATGGTTGGGCTTTACATTTTTAAAATTGAAGTGATTTATTTGTTTGAGTTGAATTTTTATTATAAATCTAGGTTTTATAATTCCATGATACAAGGTCATGGAAAAGCCTAAGAGGTGAGCATTTATGCTCGTAGCTAGCAAAGGGAAGTAGCAACCTATGAACCTAAATCTAGTGAGATTTGGTGAGGGCCAAAAGCACATCCTAAATCTAAGGAAAAAAAATGGGTATTTGGTTTACCTCCATAAGAGAGGATAAACCACCCGACTGTTGAACTTACAACTTCCTGGGGGTGGCAACCAACTAACTCCACCTACGATTTTAAATACATGTAGGCAAGTCATATGCTTTTGTAGGATAGCTAAGATGTTGTATATTTAGAAAGAGATTAAGTCCTTAAACACACTCACTAAGAGACCAGATCATGTAGGGCATGATTAATGACTTAAATCTAATGCAAATTTTTGTTATGTTTTATTTTTATTTTTGGACAATCAATTTGACACAGGATTAGGATTCACATGCCTAGTGCATGAGAAATTAGATTATGGGCCAAAATCATCAAGATAAAGAGTGTGTTTACATCATTGCTCTCAAAGGTCAAGCAAAATTCTTTGGCAAAGGTGGAAGCCCTCCATGATAAGAGTGAAATAAGATACTTTTTATGCATGATGTGAGAAACAAAATACAATATACAGCTAAGGGGTTGTTAATTCTTTTATCTTGATTTATAACCTAGGCTTTAGGTGAGGTTATGAGTTATTTATTTTTAATTTGAATTGATTAGTTGGATAGAAATTTTATTTTCCTAAGAGTCTAATCATCATCCAAGTCATATATTAAAGCAAGGAAGAAACTAGAAAAAGATGCCATCTTAATGCACAAGCTAAATAAACATCAAATAATTTATAATGCTAGCATGAAAGAATAAGAGGCCATTTGTGGTCGAGCTCCACCACACAAACCCAAAAATAAATTGGGTAGCCAAGCTCTACCCTTATACAGCCCAGATTACAAATGAATAAATTACAATCAAGAAGGAATTCATTATTATGGGGGTCATCATTCTTCATTTCTTCTTTATTCTTTCTTCTTTCATCTTCCTTCTTTTCTTTATTCTCTTTTCTTTCTTCTTTTGGTTGGTTCGAATGTGGTTGCTCCAAAGTTTTCACATGGTACATAAGACATAGTCCTATAACCATTGTTCATCTTAATCCCTCATAACAATTATTCCAAAATCTTAATTGCAAAATTACATGAAAATGGGAAAAAGGAAATCTAACTAAAATTAACTAAAAAACCAAACAATCCCAAGTATGTATATGTATAAATTGGACTTAGCACCCCACACATAGGTAACCAAATCCACCTGGCCTATTTTGGATTATGCTTAGGGGTATAAGCAGCCTACATAGCAAAAGTATTTTTTTATATTTTTAATACAGCACCCCTTAAGCACAATCCCTCACAGAAGACAATGGTTAGACTAAGATCACCCTATCATTCAGTCTATGCACATACACCCTAAAATCCAAACTAAGAATATTACATCACAAAATAAAAGAAAACATCAAACCATGGACTACCCTAACCTAAAGCTAGAAATGATGACTTAGCCTAATATGTGTGTCATTTAAGGTTTGTCTGGTAAGTTTAGCTAGGCTTTAAGGTTGAATTTTTCTAAGTGTGAAAATGTTCAACTTAGAGGGTGGTTTTATTTAAGTAATTTAGTTGATTTGACTGATTTTTATTTTGTGATTTGATTTGGTTTAAATGAACCTACAATTAATTACTAAGTGTTCTAAAGAGAGAAAAAGAGAAGAGAACTTCTCTTTCCTCCCTACCTTAAGTAATTTCTAAGGTAAATTCATATTTTATTTTTGTTTAGTGAATGTTTTTTTATGTGTTTTGATTAATCCTAAGTTTAGATTTTCCCTAACAAACCTATTCAAGAAGAAAGGCATTTTAAGATTAAGCACAAAACACACAACACTTTATTTCTTTCCAACAAGTGTAACATGCATATGAATGAATCCTAAGCATATCTATACATGCAAATGAAAATGTTTAGCACACCTTCATGATGGATGCTAAGTGATATTATTTAAGAAAGTTGGGATGTTTCATGTATACATGTTTTTTTGTTAAGTAGAAAAAGAGAATTTCTTTTATCCGTTATTCATATGCACATTTACATGTATAAAAAGCATAAGTGAGTACGGTGCCATTATTTTTGACACCAGGGGTGTTAGGTACAAGACTTACTTGGGGCTACTTAAAGCCTCACAACCCCGGGATGTCCAGACTAATATACCACTTTCCTAAATACATGTGCATGTGAAAAAAGAAATGAATGGAAAAAATGATGCAAAAAAGTTTATGTTTATTTGTTTGATTTGTTTATGCTATTTACATGTGTAAATGTGAATATCCTTCTTGATTGATAACAAAGGATTGAATAGGAATGCATATAAGCAAGTGTTGTGTTCTTTTAAAATGAACTATACACTTTCCAAATCCTATTCAAAACTATGTTAAAAGAGAAGAGAAGGAAAGTCACATAATGCACATCTTTATATTTTATTCACATGCAAGCTTATAAATAATTATAAGTAGCATACCTTTCAGTTGTGATGTTTGATTTATAATTTTTGAAAATAATTCTGGATTTAGTAGTGAGAATAGTCATTCATATTCTTACTTTAGCCAAAACATGCAATTTGACATAAAGGAAATATTTCATTTTAATTTGATTTTTCAAAAGACATGAAGGCATGATATTCATATGGCATACACATTTAGCTTGTTAGAAAAGAAATAAAGTGATGAAAGCAAGTAAATTCATTCACCCTAATTAATTCCTAAAGACAATCCTATGGAATAAGATTATTTAAAGAGAAATCAAAATTATTTAAAGAAGTTTTTAGTTTTATTTTGAGTTTGAGTTGATTTTAGGAGATGTGAAGAGTTTTGATGGTCATAACCCATCTCCCACATGTGCATGTTGTTTTAGTTTAAGTTTAGAACCATTAGATTGATTTTATATTTTATTTAAGTTAAGGTGTAGATTAAGTTCATTAATTACCCCTTACCTACACCACTTTAACATATTTAATCAAATAATTATGAGTCAATGCATGACATAAAATCACAAGGAATTTAAATCAGCAATGCACCTAAGAAAGAAAGGGGCCTAATGCATTTGGCTCACAATTAATGATTAATTAAGCTAAAGGGTTTAATTTAAGTACTTTCATAATCCTTCCCACACATATGGGTTTAACATGATTTCCTTAAGCTACTTAGGTTATTGAACACCTAAGTATCTACCTAAGAAGGAATTGATTAAGTTCAAATTGATTTGATTTTAAAATTTTGATTGATTAAGCCATTTGATAAAGTAATTAAACTATTTAATTAATTTGCACCTTAATTAGATTTTTATCCAGATAAAATAAACTTAAGGGAAAAGATTTGGGAAAGAACTCCTAATCTCATTCCCTAAGTCCATTCACTGATCTAAAGTAATTAACTAACTTAATTAATGAATTTAATACTATTTAATAGGTTAATTAATCATTTAATTGATTAAGGGAGTGATTAAGAGTGAGGTAATCAATTCACCTAATTAAAATATTAATAAATCCCAAGAAAATTATAGGAGATAGAAGATATCCCACTAAATGCACCTGAGAAGTTTAAGATTAATTAATGGAATAATTAGGGAGTAATTAACATATTTACATTCCTAATAAAACCTAAATTGCATAAAATTTACTATTTATAATCAATAAAACTTAATTTTATATTATTTCCCTTCGAATTATCTTCAAAATGCATAGTAATGTAATTTTAAAGATTTTGTGATTAAAACTTAATTAGGAGGCCTAATTAATTATCTAATCCCATCGACACCATGTGGACTACTGACGTAGTGCGTGCTTTCCATATGGTGCGATGGGATTGGTTATTTAAGTTGTCACATCTGCTACATAGTCAGTCAGCGGTGCTACGTGCTTTCCCTTGGACCATTCGATTAAAGATTGGATGGTCAAGATCAAGCTGCGATGTTAAAGGGATTAATCGGATGATCTACCGTGGCTTAATCAGAACTGTCCATCCAAAACACGCGGATGGATGGTCTGTGACTCGTCCCTGAGCTAACCTGTAGGAGAGGGCAACTGTCCATCCCCCATGGCTTGATCCTAGCTCGATTGAGTTCGGATTAAGCTAAAATTGAACCCACACATTCAACATACAAGGAGATAAAGATCTAACAGTCAATTTGCAATGGGATGAAACTTCCCTTCAAAAAGGACCAAAGAAAATTTAATGCAAGCTCAATTTTGAATAGTACCTTGTCAGAGGCTATCACTAGCGCTCCCAACTGTCGAGGTAGCTTTGTCTAGTGGAAATGATATCTTGTTAAAGGTTTGAGGGTTTGAGGTTGAGTAGATTCTCCAATTGGTCAAAGTCCTTATCAAATGCTTGCAGCCTCGATCTAGCTCTCCCCTCCCATGCCTTGGAAGCTTAGATGAAAACTTGGGTGAGCTCGATTAGGTCCTCTGAGGGTGCTTGCAAAAGGAATTGGATTTAAATTGGGTATTGGATGAGTTTGAATTATTCTTGAGCTCCCATATTTTCAGCTTGAAGAAACTGAGAATGGAGAAATCAAAGTAGGTTGAGGGAGCTTGGAGAGGCTTGGGAATGCTTGCTCTGGCTTCTTATCACTCAATCAAATGCAAGTCAATGCAAATGAAATGAAATTAGGGGGAGTATATCTCCCCCTACAAGGATCAGACGACCAAGCTTGCATATGCCATTTTGATCAAATTGATCACCTTGAATGGGTTATTTTGGCCATTTAAGGTGGCACATGATTCAGTTTTGGCAGAAAGAGGTAGTGGAGAAGTTTCCATGTGCCAAAGAGAGTGTGGGAGGTCATCACATGTGCTCATTTTGAGTGGGGTGATCAATTTGGGTTTGTGTTGGGTTTGGTTGACCCAAACCCATTGGGTCATGTACACCATGATCATTAGTGTCCATTTGGTCCACTAAAAGGATGCTAAGTGGCCATGAAAAGGATATGACCAAATTCCAAGTGGAATTGGCCATAGGTTACCCCTTGACCTGGCAGTAAAATGGTCATTTGGCTTTAATTTCACTTTGGGCAGATTTAGAATAGTTTGACATTAATTTGGTCCAAATTTCAAGATATTTGGAGTTGATTTGATGTCATTTGGCTTATGTTGACCCATTTAGGTTAAAATGGGTCAACTTGGGTCAAATTGGGTCAAACCAAGGGTTGAGTCAAGTTCATATGAACATTTAAAATGTTTTGGCATCATTTGTTTAGTTCAATTTAATTTCTATTTAGTTTTGGTTCATTTGATATCATTTAGGTCAAATGGGTCAAGTTGACCAATTTGACCAATTTGACCTAATTGGGTTAGGTCAAGGGTTGGTTTAGGTTTGGTTGATCATTTGAAATGTTTAGGTAGCTTTGGTTTCAATCAATTTTGGTTCGATTTGATTTTGGCTCAATTTGACATTTTAGGTCAAGTTGGGTTTATGGTCAATTGGGCTAGGTTAGGTCTAGTTGGCCAATTGAGGCTTTGGTCAAGTTCAACAAGTGATTTCGAATGAACTTGACCCATTGGTTTCAATTAATTTAGCTTAGATCAAGATTTGACTCATTTTGATTTTTTGGGTCATCCAATTAGGCTAGGTTAGGCTCAAATGATGACTTGGTCAAGTTCAAACATTGATTATGAATTAGTTTTGATCAATGGTTTCAATCAATTTGGCCTATGGTGGATTTTGGCTAGTTTAGGTTTCATTTTGGCTAAGTGTTGACTTGGTCAACCCTTTGGTTTGACTTGGTTTGACCCAATTTGAGTGATTGATCATCTCATGATGATTATTGCTCACAATGTGAGGCTTAGTTAGGCTAAGTTCAATCCAATTTGGGTAGGATTAGAATTTGGCTCAAAAAGGCACTTTAAGTCACTTTGGGTCAAGTGAGCTTAAGTTGGTCAGTTGACTTGATCAAGGCTTGAATCAATTTTGTTTGAACTCACATATGGACTTATGATTGAAATATAAATCCATTTGCAAGTGATTTGGAATCAAATGGGTTTTGATTTATTTGACAATTTCAAGTTCAAAAGAGTGAACATGAGTTTGATTTGAGTTTGATTTTTGAATTTAGTTTTGATTTGATGATTGAAGTTTGTGTTTATATTTGGATTCACGATTGAAGGATTGATTGAATCATGAAGAAAAATCAAGGTTTTGGCTTGATTTGAATTTGATTTGGCTAAGTTCAAGAATTTGACTTGAAAAGCATAAGTTGAATTTTGGTTAAATTTGGATTTGAGTTTTGAATTTATTTTTGGTTTGATGATTAAATTTTGTGTTTATATTTGGTTTCATGATTGAAGGATTGATTGAATCATGAAGAAAAGTCATGAGTTTGGCTTGATTTGAGTTTGATTTGGCTAAGTTAAAAAATTTGACTTGAAAGGCTTAGGTTGAATTTTGATTGAATTTGGGTTTGATTGTTGGATTTAGTTTTGGTTTGATGATTGAAGTTTGTGTTTATATTTGGATTCATGATTGAAGGATTGATTGAATGATGAAGAAAAATCAAGGGTTTGGCTTGATTTGAGTTTGATTTGGCTAAGTTCAAGAATTTGACCTGAAAGGCTTAGGTTGAATTTTGGTTAGGTTTGGGTTTGAGTTTTGAATTTGGCTTTGGACATTTGAATTTATATTTATGAATGTAAATGAGCATATAAATGGGTTATAAGAAAATCTCTTGAATTTTAATTGATTTGGATTTGATTCAAGTTAAGTCCATAAGATGAAATCAAAGGGCTTAGGAAAGATTTTTAGGATTTGGAATTCAATCATGGGTTTCAATCATTTGGAATTGATTTGAGTTTGAAGTTGGTTTGATTTGGAGTTTGATTTTAATTTTTAAATTTGACTTGAAGGAAGGAAGTGAGGATTTGATTCAAACTATAGGGTAGGTAAGTTTTCCTAACACCCTTAAAGCATGACCTATTCCTATGGCTAACTCTTCCAAGTATTTAGGGTTAGGTTAAGCATTCACCTAATCAGTGGAAGTGTCTTAAGACTAAGGAACTCTTAGTTTCTAAGAGAAGTCATATGTTTAAGATGTACAGGTTAAGAGCTCATTCTAAAAATGAGGTCAACAACATCTGCTTCTAAGCCTGAATGTTCGAGTACAGAGTAAAATATAGATAACTTCCCCAATTCTCTTAATAGGTTAGGGGCTACTTTGACATCTAATTGAGATACTTTATTTTAAATAAGGGGTGTTAAAGTCAAAGTATCTATATATTTCTTTAATTTTTGCAAATGTGAAGAGACCAGGTTCATCCTTTAATACCCTGATTTGTTCTTCATCACTGTCTGATTCTAGTGTAATCTCAAACTTTATCGAGGCATCTTTTTTATTGGAATCCTCATTCGAACTAGATTCCAAATCAATTTGTATCATTAGATATTCTTTTCTTATTTTTTCCTCCTTTTCTTTCTTTCTCTTTTTTTTCATTTGTTGCATTATTTGATACCTCAATAATGTTGGATTCCACAACATCATGTTTTGACTTCTTAAGCATGTAATAAGCCGTGACTTCATAAAGTTCAATTTCATGAACAAAGACTGTTGTATATCTCCTTTTATAGTGTATTCTACTTCATCCCTTGTGTACTTAATATAATGATGGAGTGAAGAGGGAGACATTCTATACTCATGAATCCAATGTCTACCTATAAGAGAATTGAAGGATGTCTCTAAGTCTATGACATGGAATTTAACTTCATTTTTTGATCCTTCTATTTTCAATAATAAAGTGACTGAACCTATAGCTTTCTCCCTAGTTTCATTGAAACCCCTCAGCAGCATTTTATCTAAACTGAGTCTTCTAGAATCTATTTTCAAGAATGATAATGTTATGGAGTTCGTGATATTGGCTGATGTGTTAGGGTCTACCAAAACTCTTGACAACTTGGTGTTTTCTACATTAATAGAAATATAAAGGGGATGGTTATGATCAGTAATACTCTCCAAAAATAGATACTCATCAGAGAAAGTAACTACAGGGATCTCCTTCAAGTAGCAAGCCTCATTTGAGGAAGTTGCTGCTAGCTGGGTTAGGCATATCTCTGGGTCAAGTAATACATGTATCAATAACTCTCTCATTTCTTTTAAGAGAACAAGAGTGTCATAAATAATCACTATAGCAGAAAGTTTTCTGAGATGGGCTAAAATTATATAGTGGACCTTAGAAGCATTTGGTTTGACTATTATTTCTTTTGGAAAATGTTCTAAATTTGAGCATTGATCCATAATTTGCTTCCTTTGTCTTTAGGAGGAGAAGGTAGGCGAGGTGGAAAAAGTCTTCCACTATGAACATTCACTTCAGTAATATCTCTAAGAGTTGTATCAACCTGATCGTCATCACTAGTATCCCTCTCTAGAGAATGATCAAAATTTGATAAGTCTATCTCTTTGTAGATCTTCTATATGATTATCAGTATTTGATCTTGGTTCATAAAACACATCATGAGAATTTTCTTTTTTAATTTTTTCTTTTTAACATTCTCAGAAACACATTCATGAGAAATGACAAAAATGTAAAAAAAATGCCTTTAGAGGTGAACTTTTTATTAATATTTTTGAAATGAGTACAAAAGGATAACATAATATAAGGCTAATCCTTTCCACCATTATCTTAAAGAGCTTTATCATATACAACAAGTGTCCCTCCCTCACCACTCTCTCTAGACATCTATGAAGCTAAAGATGTTGAATCAAGTAGAGGAGGAATCGCTCTCCAGACTCCGGTGGATCAATATGGATGATCTCCCTCTAGATCTTTGTTAGATTCTGCATGTCATTTTTAAAAATTTTCAAAAAATATTTTTTAGAAGAACAGGATAAAGATATATCCTATTTATCTAAAGAAGGAGTACTAGAAGTACAGTCACCAATAATAAGGACCCTTGTCTAGAGTCCACAAGACATTTCTTTGGTATGATCACTAGAACCTTCTTGTAATTTCTTTTTAGCCAGTATTTAAATGTGAAGCAATCTTCAGTAGTATGCCCTAACATCTGGTGGTACAGACAGTAGTTAGGGTCATTTACTTTTCCAATTCCTCTGGCCTTTTAGGTTGGGTAGTTTAAAATTTGGCATCTTTTTCAAATTTTTGAAGATCTTCTGCACTGCCTCTTTTTGAAAGAATATGTTTGGTTTATTCTTTGAGAAAAAGGATTGGTTGGAACCTTCTAAGGGGAAGATGATAACTGCTATTGTGGAGGCCTAAAGGATAAAAGCCACTTTGACTGTATTTGAATGGGAGCCCTTCCCCTGTCCACTATAAAAACATTCTCTGCTTTCTTTTCTAAAAGCTTCTTAGGTTTTGACTATTCTACAAAAGAGTGATCTTTTAGGAAAGTCATCAGAAGGGCTTCTTCTTACAGGCTAGAGGTTTTATTTAAGAGTTGTTCAAAGGTTTTAATTGTAAAGCCTTTCAACAAGAGGTGACGGGATCGTGGATGTTTCTGAGGAGAATCTCAACAGCGTGTTGCTCTTGTAGCTGGGGCTCGCAGTTGAGACTGAGGATTCTTCATCTCAGCATATAGTTCACTAAATACTCACCAAGCTTTCATTTTTCTACCTCTAGGTCACCTACAATTATGTGGTGTTGAGTTCCAGTGAATTATTTTATAAACATGCCTTCTAGTTTAGTCAAAGTATGCTCTAAACCATCGGGAATATCTGCATACCAGTTGAAAGGAACTCCAATCAAGCTACTAACAAACTATCTAAATAATGAAGTGTCATTTCCGCTAGCATTATAAATAGCTTGCATGGAAGTGAGCTAAATGTTGTTTAGGATTTCCATTCCTGTCAAATACTTTGAAGGAGGGAGGCATGAATCCATTATGATAGGGAGCATAATCATATTCCTCATGGTAGGTTATACCCTTTAGAACTAAAATCGTGCCCCATGATTGTACCAAGGCTTCTTTAACCTACTATTCCACTAATGACTTTAGTTCAATTGTAGAGGGTATATCATCTACAGGCTTATATTCCTAATGATACCCCTCTAAACCAAACCTCGAATCATCAGTGGGACATGCTAATTTAGGTTGTTCAACATTATGAGGATATGAAAGGGGGGGGGGGGGTGGGAGGGGTCATGCTCTGAAGTGCTTGCATGGTAACAATCATTTTCTCCATCCTCTTCTCCACCAAAGCAATATGATCATCCTTCTTTGTATTTGAAGGATTAATTATTGAGTGGGATCTATTACAGAATTTTCTTATGATTCATCATGTTAGTTCTTTGATGATCTAGTATCCACCATGTATATATGAGCTGCAGGAAGTCCTAAATTATCATTTAATAGATCATTCTATTCTAGATCATAATGTTCATGCATTCTTTTTCTTTTCTCATCCTCTTTTACAATAGTTTCCATTTCATCTTTTGATAGATGAAATGGTGCACCATTGCTATCAAGAATGATATTGGACTCATCACCCATATTAATGGGTTTTATTTTAGACTCTTCACCTTTTATGACCCCTTGGGTAGCAGGAACTTTCCCAAGAGTGGTTCCTAAGCCAAGATGTCGCTCATCATTGATCTCTCTAATCTAAGGAGATGGATGAAGAGACTATGTTTACTTATTGGAAAGATAAGATGATGATATCCCTACAGCTCAAAGCCTAAGTGAAGATAATGAAGGCTTATCTGAAATAGGCCTAGTGACAGGTACTCTCTCTAGAGATGAAGGTGAAGGTGGTGAAGGAACTCTAGGCTCAGAGGCCAGTGAAACCTTCCTAACATAGAATTTATTGTTTTCTTTTCTAGGAAGGATACTATCTCTCTCTAGACTAACTAACTGATTTATATGCTAAGTCAATGATTTTCTAGGGTGATGATATCTCTCTGATACAACAAGCACAGGATAAGAAGGCTTTCATCTAACACAAACCACCACCTGCCCCTTCTCTTTGTAATGGGAAGTGGCAGGTCTTCTTAAGATTTCTTTTTCTAAGCTTTTGATGTATGATCCTTCATAGCTCTGAGTAACTCCTCCTTAGTGTAAGATGAGGGTCCAGGGATCTTATGGACGATCTAGCATAGCCTGACATGTGTCTCTTTATTCATCATTTTAAAACTTTTCTTATCTTCATGAATGAAGGGTGAGGTGGAGAACTTGCAATCCTAGATACATCCTCCTCTCCCTAGGTAGTAGAAAGAGGGTGATATATACTTCCACCTAAGATAGGAGAATCAAGGAGGGTATGACCATCCCTTGCCCTAGCCAGTTCTATGTCGAGCATTTCTTTCTGTTTTCTCTCCTTAAGGGCTATCCTCCTAAGTCTTCTACCTCTATTTTTCTTCTAACTTTTAGTCATCTCAGGGGGCTCAGAAGTGGAACCTACCTCAAAGATACTAGGAAGGAAATGAGTAGGAAATTCCTATGGAGTGGACAACTTGACTTTCTTTTGAATAGGACTAACCTGGACCCTCTCAGTAACCTAGGTAGTAACTTTCCTGCATTCAACAGGGGCAAGAGGAGGTGTACTGGAGAACTCCAAAATGAGCTATTTTTTATAGTAACCTCAACAATAGGGGCTAGTGTCACTCTATTTGTAATGATGTTTATGTTTTCAAAGTTGGCTCCAAACTTGATGACAGAGCCATCATCCAACTTGATACTATCCACTGAAAAGCTAATCCCAGACATAGCAGCAAAAATTAGTTGCCCAACCATTTCCTATTTACAAAAATAACAAATTTTAAATGAGATATAATGAATAATAACCAAAATATAGTCAAAAGAATGGATTTTGACCCATTAGGAAATTTTAGCTAATTTTATTGTGGCTAGGTTTTTTTATTTCAAAAGATGTTTTATTGAAAATATGAGAGTTATAAAATCGTCCCACTTGATTTCAACAAATGGGATAGTTCTATACTCTCTTTTTTCTTTAGTAGATGTTGAATATGCTCTACCAAGGATGTAATGGAGAGATATTTACTGGGAAGAAAGGAAATCTTAACCCGTGCAAACATAAGTATATTGTCAATTATGAAAATAATAACTTATTTATAAAGATTGAGAGAAAAACCACTCCCCAGTGAAGTTTCTAGAAAATATTTCTATGAGAAACATTTATGACACCACATAGAGTTTAGAAATTTCTTATTTGGATGATCGAATGCATCATTAAAGAATAAATATTTTATAAAGAAAGATAAATATGTTATCCTATAATGGACTTGATCATTTAATAAAAGACTCCTAAGGCTAATGGATCATTCATGTACCAGAGAATTTTCCCCTAAACTACATAGGAAGTAGAATAGGGTTAATTTTTAACTGGATTCATGGCTCCCTATAAAGGCAAGCATTCATAGTTAATTGTATCTCAAGAAGAAATTATTTTAATAAATTTCTTCTTGATTAAAGAAATAAGCAATTATTTTGATAAATTTCTAAGTAAGTTTTTGAAGGAATGCTATTTTGAATTTCAATTGGGAACAATCTAAAGTAGAAAGAGTTCTTTTAGGAGGCCAAAAGGTATGAAGTAGTAAATGTCTATTGATGCTGGGGTACCTAGTAAGCATTTCAACTATCCTATCATTACGCTTTAAATGTTAAGATTTAAATTAGATTTCGAGTTAACATTTTCTTAAAAATCTAAGGCTTAGATTCTAGCAACATAATACTACAAAAATGCCTAGCATTGAAGATATACTCCAAGGAGGATGCTTCATAACCTATGTCTATAAATGCTTCTGACATAAGTCAGATGCTTAACTTAATTTTATTTTGGAAATTATTGGTCATTCCTCTCACTTGAGGAAACAAACCTATTCCCAACTCTTCTACACTTACAACCCGCCTAGAAGGGTTGCTAAATAACACCACCTAAGCGTATTTTAAATCCATGATGCTAAGTCTCATGTATGCAAGATGACTAAGTTGCTGCCTTTTTGGGAAAGAAGCTAAGAACCTAGACTCACTCACTAATCTCTATGATCATGTAGGGTTTGAAATGCACTAACTAATGCACATTTTTAGCTTTTTTAGATGTTTTCCAAATGATATATTTAAGGTCTTGAGTTGCATAACTGTCTCATAAGTAGAATTAGTTATGGGCTAAATTAATAAGAGAAAGGAAGACTTCCCCAAGAAGGTAGTCATCCTCACAGGTCACATGCCCCTATGTACAATGGGTTAAGTGTTCAATTTAAGAGTTAGAGTAATATGATTGCATGATTTTTGAGAGCTAATTATTTATAATTTATTTTAAGTTATTCCTGGGGCTTTAATTTATATGATAATTCAAGTTTCTTTATTTTTTGTTTGAGTTGATTAGATTTAAGTTGGGTAAAAATTTAAATTTTTTTATGAGCCTACATCCTGGCATTCATCACAGATAGCACAACACAGAAATAAACCTAGAAAAATAGGTTGATTCTATTTCACACCCAAAATAAATCAAGCCAATTTTAATTAAAGAAAGGCCAATGCGGCCAAGTACCTTTGTACACTTTGGAATAAAGAAAAATAGGCAGCCAAGCTCTGCCCTTACATAGCCTAGCCTAGACTTACAAGTTTAGATATAGGAGACTTCTTTATAAGATCTTCTCCTTCTTAAGGACCTCCATTAGGCTTCACAGGGGACCTCTTCAACTATCTTTTGGTAGGGTCAGCTCTTGCTAATCCTAGACCCCAAAGATCCTAACCTAATTCTAAGATTTAATTTATATTTTAAATTCAAAAATAAATCTTAAGCCCTACAAAACAAATGTCAAGAAAATATAAACAACACACAATAGTTATATGTTACAAACATACAGGCTAACATTAGTTGCTTGCCAAGCCCACTTGTCCTATTGGGCTATGCTAAGGGAATATTTAGCACTTGCATGCAAATAATAATTTTATAATTTATTTATGATGACAGCCCCTTAAAGCACAGTCCCCTGCAAAAGACAATATTAATTCTAAATAATGTCCTACCATCCAAACTAATGGTAATTAATCCTAGCCATCCAATCTAAAATAGTACACCATAAAATAATAAAAAGGCATTCCACATCACAGCAACAACAATAATAACAACAACAAGCCTTCATCCCACTATGTACGTCGGCTACATGAATCTTTCGTCTCCATTGTGTCCTATTATTTGACAAATTCTCATTTAATTCAAGTATATTAAGGTCATTTCTTATACATCTTAACCAAGTCTTTTTAGGTCTACCTCTACCTTTCTTAACATAAGGCAAATCTAATGCATCTAATCTTCTAACTAGGTCATCGAACGACCGATGTTTTATGTGGCCAAACCATCTAAGGCGACTCTCTCTAATCTTATCTGCCACTGGAGCTACTCCAACTTTTTCTCGTACATACTCATTTCGCATTTTGTCTCTAAGAGTAAAGCCACTCATCCACCTAAGCATCCTCATCTCAGTAACACTTAACTTAGTCTTATACTTCTCTTTTATTAGCCAACATTATGCACCATAAGTTATTGCAGGTCTCACCACCATCTTATAAAATTTTCCTTTAAGTTTAATTGGAACTTTTCTATCGCACAATAGGCCTGATGCAATCCTCCAATTCAACCATCCAACTTGAATTCTACTAATAACATCTCCATCTATTTCACCATCATTTTGAACAATAGAGCCTAAATATCTAAATCGCTCACTCTTATTAATGACTTGTTTACCTAATGTTACAACACTACCACTAGAACTTCTACCACTAAACTTACACTCCATATACTCTGTTTTAGATCTACTTAAATGAAAACCTTTAGACTCTAATGTTGACCTCCACAATTCAAGTTTCTCTTGGACTCCCTCTCTAGTCTTATCAACAAGAAGAATGTCATCAGCAAAAAGCATACACCAAGGTACATCTTCCTGTAAATGTCTAGTAAGAACATCCATAACTAAAGCAAAGAGATAAGGGCTTAAAGTTGATCATTGATGTAATCCAACAAAAATAGGTAAATATTTTGCCAATCCTCCTTATGTTTGGACACAAGTGATAGCTCTAGTATACATATCCTTAATTACTTGAATATAACCAATATTAACTCCTTTCTGTTCTAGAACTCTCCAAAGAAAATCTCTTGAAACTTTATCATAAGCTTTCTCTAAATCAATAAATATCATATGTAGATCCTTCTTACTTTCTCTATACTTCTCCATCAAACCTCTTAACAAAAGTATAGCATCCATAGTAGATCTACCTAGCATGAAACCAAACTGATTGTGAGAAACTTTTGTATCACATCATAACCTATGCTCAATTACTCTCTCCCATAATTTTAATGTATGACACATTAACTTAATTCCTCTATAATTTGCACACTCTTGTGCATCAACTTTATTCTTATATATAGGAATAAGCAAACTCTTTCTCCACTCATCTCGCATCTTTTTAGTCTTTAAAATAACATTAAAAACATTTGTAAGCCAAGAAATTCCTTGATCTCCTAAACATTTCCACACTTCAATTGGAATATCATCAGGTCCTACTGTTTTTCCACATTTCATTTTCTTTAAAGCTTCTCTAATTTCAGATTTACTAATACGATAAATAAAAATAACATTCTCTATTTATGTTAAGAGCATTAAGGTTAATAAAATCAATTGTACTTTCAGATCCTTCATTGAAAAGTTTATCAAAATACTTCATCCACCTATTTTTAATATCCTTTTCTAAGAAAATCACTTTATTATTTTCATCCTTAATACACGTCACATGAACTAGCTCTTTACTTCTCCTATCTCTTTGGTTAGCTAACTTATACATACATCTTTCACCTCATTGGTATCTAATCTATTGTATAAATCACTAAAAGCTAAATTTTTTGCATCATATATTGCTTTCTAAGAATCTTTACAGGCCATTTTATAACTCTCCCAATTCTCCGAGTTTTTACATCTAAACCAAATTTATAATAATTCTTCTTATTTCTTATCTTTCTTGCACACTATGACTCCACCACCAACTATTTTTATTAAAAGAAGTTTTTGCTTTTGATTCTCCAAGCACATTTTTAGCAACTTGCTTAATTTTACTTGCTACCTTTTCCTACATAACATTAGCTTTCTTATAAACATCCCAAATTCTAAGCTCTTGTAGTTTGCTCTTAAAAATATTTTTATTTGTGTTTTTTAGGTGTGTACATCTAATCCTAGGATAATAATTTGATTTATTTTTCCTCTTACAATCTTTTATCTTAAAATCTAAAACTAGCAATCGATGTTGGGTACTTAAACTTTCACTTGGAATGACCTTGCAATCTTTACAATCTAAACGATCTATTTTTCTTATAAAAAAATAATCAATCTGTGTTTTATTAAATCCATTTTTATAAGTAATAATATGTTCATCTCTTTTCTTAAATAAAGTATTAACAACTATAAAATCATAAGCTAAGGAAAAATCTAATGTAGTCCTACCTTCTTCATTAGTCACTCCAAATCCATAACCACCATGAATACTTTTAAAATCTTCTACCACTCTACCAACATGTCCATTTAAATCTCCTCCAATAAATATTTTTTCTTCAAGAGGTATCTTTTGTACTAATCATTCTAAATCATTCCAAAAATTTTCTTCTAAGCTTACATCCAAACCTACTTGAGAAGCATAAACACTTATAACATTGATAATCTTAGTATCAATAATAATCTTTAAAGATATAATTCTATCTCCACGTCTATTAATATTTATAACATTATCCTTCAAACTTTAATCTATATTCACACCTACACCATTTCTAGTTTGACTTCTACCTGAATACCAAAGTTTAAAACCTAAACTATCAATCTCCTTGGCCTTCTCCCCAACCTATTTAGTTTCTTGAACACATAAAATATTTATCTTTCTATGAACCATAATATCTACTCATTCCATTAATTTACATGTAAGAGTACCTATATTCCAAGATCCTAACCTAATTCTAATTTCATGGACTAACTTCTTTGCCCACATCCATCCATAATGTGGAACCCTTGCTTATTTAACACTGCACCCGGGCGCCGATGCAGCGGCCCTTGCACATTTTTCACTGTATTCAAGTCATACAACACGTCGCTTCCAGGGGATGCCCTAACATTAATACAATGATTTAAAGGATTCATGTCATGGTTATTTCGATAAGTTTTACGCTTGCTATCGACTACCTAACGCAACCCCCACTTTTTACATCCGGACTTGGGACCGGCAATGGCTGTCAACTACAACATCATAGAATATTACAAAAAATCATAAAATGACCTAACCTAAGTCTAGGATCTGTGACTTAATGATCTAGTGTGTGAAGGAAATATGCTTGTGTGGCAAGACTTTGCTAGACCTGCTTTTGAATTCAAGTTCCAATTTGAAATTTTCAAGTTTATTTATTTTTATATTTGGGTGGGTTCAATTCAAATAAATTAATGATTTGCAATTTCATTTTCATTTTAGGTACATTTTTATGTTAAAGTTAGAATAGGTTTTCAAGAATGATGAATACAATAAGTTCTATTTCGGGTGGTACCCATTCTATATTCAACATCCTAAGTCTTAATAGGATAAAGTCTTCATCCTAAGATGAAGAATCATCCTAAATGTCTAACTAAGAACCTTAAGCATCTTAATTAATCCTTTTAGGTTCATTTTGATGATTTACTTTGAATAAAGTTTGTGATTTTCATTCTTTTATTTTCTTCTTTTTTATTTGACTTATTTTTTTCTTGTTAAAGTTTATATTTGATATTGTGTCAATCAAACATATTTAGGTTATTGTTTTCAGTCTTTCAATTTATTTATTGGTATTATTATGCTCACTTTCATATAGGTTAAACCTTTATGTTTGTTTTCATTTAGATTAATGTTTCATCTTTTATATTTTTTAAGTTTTATTTAAATTATTTTCACTTCATTTGTTTATTTAATTTTGTAATGCATTTAGTTTACTTATTACATTTAGGTGTATGTATCTTATTCATTTATTCAATTAAAGTTAATTTAATTTATTCATTGTCATTGATGTTTATTAACTTAAGTAAATTTACATTCAATTTTAAGTTTAGTATTATTCAATTTATTATGTTTCAGTTTTATAACCCATTTACATCAATGATTCCTTCTTATTTCAATTTATTCATTTCAAGAAATTTTCTAATGTTTATTAATGAACTTAGTTTAAGATGATTGATTATAAATTATTTGTTCATACTTTGTGGAATAGTTCAATTCATTACAATTAATTTTAAATAAAATGATAATTATGCTATTTTAAAAGAGTTTCCTTTTATCACTTAGCATAATGTGATTTCCCTTATTCATCATGACTTCAAGAATTTAAAGAAGGGTTATTTTCATGTGTATTAAACTTGCCCTATATTACTTTAGATCTTTATGTCATTTCAAGTTCAATTCAACCTACCATAAAGTTCAATTGTACTTAATCTTTCATATTTACATTTATGGCCACTTTATTCCTAAATCTAAATGCCCTTAATGTATGTATATATTGATGGATTACAAAGTTCAGAGATTAATGGACTTAATATTTCAATTTATTAAAGGGTTTATTATGGTTTAATACCCTATTAATCTTGGAATATAATTAAATTCTACATTTTTCCTTATCCATAATCATAAACTTGTGATTAATTAGGTTCATTTACTTTGAGATTGCTTGGACATTTTTATTTAAGTGCTTTAATGTCAATTATGATGTTTTAAGTTTGTATTATGGATTTTGTAATTTTTATGATTTTTTTATGTATTATTTCCTTTAAATTGAATTAGAACTCAGAAATTTAAGAATTCTTAATCCAGAGGTCAATTGGGTTACAAATTTTTATGGCAAGTGGGGTTCCTTACCAATTTGATTTTCCAAAACTTTCACCTTAATTAGATTAATTAAAGTTTTTATTATTTTATTAAAACATAAATTAAGCCTTAATTAGTGAAGATCATTTAGGGGTTTTATTTTTCTTTGATTACCCTCTGGAATATGCATTCAAAGAAAGTTTAATTCAAAATTTGTGGGGTTTCGATTGATTTATTATGATTTATTTAAGTCCATGTCAATTATAGGCCAAATTAAGTGATTTTGTGATTCATTAGGTTTCAAAGAATTTCGATGGTCTATTTGTGTTCATTGGGATGTGTTATGATGATTTAAAATGATTTAGTCATTTTTCATAATTTATTTCATTTAATATTAATTTATTTTATGAAAATTAGGATTTCAAGTTTGATAGATTAAATATTAAGATTTATTACTTAATAAGTTATGAAAATTTTACCTAATGTATATCTTATCAAAGTTCCAATGATTTTAACAAATACCTTGAAGAAGACCTAAAAGAAAAGGAGAAATATAATTCAAGATGATAAAAAGTTTTTATCTAGGGACATGAGGATGGTAGTAAGATAGTTGAAGACTATCCAATCAACTTCAATCATGTCAAATAAAGTTATAATTCTCATAAGTGGGTTGATTCCATGAATGCAAAAATGAAGTTCATGAAATACATTGATCTTTGGGATCTAATTTCAATACTTAGATGTCCAAAGCTTATTGGCTGCTACTGAATATTTAAAACTAAGACAGATTTAAAAGATAATGTAGAGAGATATAAAACACATCTTATTTCTAATGGCCTTAGTTAAAAGAAAGGTATTAATTTTAAAGAGTCCTTCTCTCTAATTCAATAGAAGTGTCCTTCTCTCTAATTCAATAGAAGTATTGAATTTAATTTTATATGTGGGTGGGGAAGAACCTACTTAATTATTCAAGAAGTGGGTTTGAGCTTGCAGGATAGTACAGGGGTGTAAATTACTCCACTATAATAAGAGAATTAAGTACAGGTGATCCTCCATTTTTTTTCTTGGGATGATGCTATAATATAGTACATACATAAAAGATCTACAAGGGACCACAGAAGAGCCTCAATACTAGAAAAAAGAAGAAAAATGAACTCCCAAGCTTTTGAAGAATTTTTGTCTCCATTAAAAGAAAAGATTCTTTGTATAGGGAGGCCCTCTCCCTTTTATAGAGTCTTTAGGGAGGTTTTACATGTTGTCAGCATAACTGCTGAGTAAATAAGTAAAATGACTTGTCTATTAGTAGTGAGCCCAGCATGGTCACAAGTCGAGCTCGCTAGGTTGGTAATCTTGGACTCCAGTGGGATGATCCATCTTTGTCATTAGTTAGATTTGTGGTCTCCTATATACGAGTAAGATTTCAATCTAGAAGTAGAATATGAACAATAGTCAATCCCTTAAATTTCTATTCTCCATGTGCTCAATTGGTTATAGGGTGAGTTTGTTGGCTCTAGGCGGGTCATTGAGCTTGAGTTATTTTGATCTAGACAGACTCTTGTTTCCTTGGATTATGGGGTGCATATGGGTATATATTTAGCTCCCCAATTCTTATGCACCTTGTAGAGGTAACTCCAATAAATGATAAAAGAATGAAAATATACATATGTATAAATGCCAAGCCAAACTCTAAGGAAAAAGTAAGTTTCTTATCATAAATTTTTGTTATCTTTGAATTGATAACCTTTGTTGGCCTTTTTTCTACTCTCTAACTACTTCACTTAGTTTATTTGTATAGTTTGATAACTACTTGCCTCTTATTGATTTTGTTTTTGTCGATAGGAAGCTTTCTCACTCAGTAATAGATCCCAAGAGGCCCTTGGCTATGTCGACCTGGTAGAGATTTAGGTGAGTCTTCAAAAAGCTAAGAAAGTGAACCTATACATCGATTTTGTTTATGTCATTTGCATCCAAGTATGATGTAAATACAGGCATCAGTTAAGGGTGATAATAGGAACTCATAGGCTCTTGATGTTTTTTCACTTGATTTCCTAGGTATTCCTGAGAAAATAATTTAATTAACAATTAGTGAGTAGTTAGGGCACTATTTGGATGAAGAGGAAGTTTATATGTTGCAACAATGGATTCCATTTCTGAGGATTTTCTCTTTAGCATAACACCTTATAAAGATTCTTTTATTATTTTATGAAGAATGCATTTCTAAAGTGTAGGGGTGACTTCGCCTCTCCCAATTGTTCCCTTGATGGGCTTGAGTCTTCCCTTGATGTGCTTGATTCCTCCGTTGATGTGGTTGAGTCTTCCCTGAAGGGTGGAGCTCCTACTCGATCGGCCATCGAGATAACTACTTTCACTTCAGCAAATATTCAATAAATGTTAGCAAGTCTCCTATCATCAACTCATTGTGACAGTGGTGAGTCTGAGAGGAGAAGGTCCGCCCACCTTGTGGGAGGAAAAGTTGATGAGGAGCCATCGTTACAATTCTACTCCAACGAGGTTGTCGCCTTACAAAAGAGGTTGTCCATCTTATAAGAAGACCTAAGATCATCATTGCAGAACTCAACCGATTGCAGATGAGGCTATAGACTGGTCTGCAATAGGGGGAGGTTGGAGATTATGGAGGTGAGGCTAATCTCACTTCAACATCATATTGAATCATGAGTTTTGGCCTTCTTTATCATTAGTACCAACTTTATGTTTAAATACCTATATAGTAAATGGGCACTCATCAAGGAGTGACACTCAAATCCCATTGTAAAATAATTTAAGATATGATGTACATAGGGGGTTAGCAATTGCATTTGTAATTTTAGTTATTATGATAATAAAATATATTTATGAATAAGAACTTACATTTGTTGCACATCTATTTTCATCCTAAAATGATTAAAGCTTATAGCGCCATGGCACTACAATCTCAGTGCCTAGCCACTGCCAACTGCTTCACGACATCCAAAAGCTCAAACTGTTCCCAATGGTTGCCTGATCAAATAGGGTAGTGCTGCAGTGCTGAAATGATCGCATCGAGGAGCTATAATGACATCTTTTTAATTTTAAAAGTAAAAAAAAATAACCATTCTCACCCCATGAGCACTAACTACCCAATTGGAGTGGGGGGAACGGCTGTGAGGTGGAAAACTACCCCCATTGATGGAGAAATCTCTATAAAAAGAGAAAAATTACTCCCCCTTTCTCCTTCTTTTCTCCTTCCTTTCTCCCTCACTCTCGCTCTAACCCCCCCCCCCCCCTACTATTCTTTCTCCCCCGATCATCTATGCTCTCAAAAGTGTGCTTTCTCCGGCTATGAGAATTATCCCCTCATGCAAGTAAAGAGAGTACACTCATAAATTTTAGGTAAAAAAACTTTTGGAAATACTTTCTTTGCATAATTTTCTTCCTGAAAAAGAAATTTAACTAAATTTCTACCAACGATCTTAGATCTAGTGAGAAATGGAAGAGCATATCTCTATCAATCTTAGATTCGAAGTAAAAAATAATAACACTCTTTAAGACTTAAAAATGTCAGAATCTTGAATGTTGAAGGCCTCCATCATTGAACTCGGTTCCGACATGAAAAAAATAATCTCTCTCCATCAATTTTAGATCCAAAATAAGAGTGAAGAGTGCTTAGCACTAAAATATGTCAAATTCTAGCAATGTTAAGTCATTATGCTATTCAATTTTTTTTATAAAAATCCATTAAAACTTTTAAGAATTTTGCTCAGGACATGCATTTTCATCTTATAGTGTCGTAGAGCCAAGGCTCGGTGTTGAAGCACCAAGCACTTGAAAAAAAAAATCTTGAATGCCCTGTCCAGAGCATCTAGGCAACAAAACTAAGGCACCATCGAGCCAAGCTCCCAAGTAAACACAGTCTCTTTGCGTCGAGGCACCCGACGCTGGGTGCCATAGCAGTAAGCTTTCAGGTCCACTATCTCTTATACATTGCCTCAGAGCTATACATTCAGCAGTGAGGAATCATACTTTCCATAATTAAACTTAGTTTTAGTGTGAAACTGAACCTTCCCTCCGTCAATCTTAGATGCAGAAGAAGGGAGAATAATGCTTATCACTAAAATATATAAAAATATAACATTGTTAAGGCATTATGTTGCAAAAATTTTAAATTTTTAGGCACCAATGAAAAAACACCTAGGCACTATGGTTGCAGCACTGAGACACCATACTCTCGGGTTGATTAAAGAAAGTCATAAGTCTAAGTATTCTCTATAATCACACTATAATGCCACACCTTAAGCATCATAGCGTTGGACTCTCGGGTAAAATGATAGAAATAAATGTCTTAAGACCATTGTAATGTTGCATATTAAGTGTCAAAGCACTGAGCGCTCAAGTAAAAGGATGAAATTAGTTATTGTAATAGCACTGCATATTAACCACTGAGGTGCTGAACTCTCGAGTTTTAAGCTTATGTTATGCAGGCTATGAGTGCCTAGGTGCTTCATTCGCGACACCATGGCGTTGCTTCTCTGATATCATTTTATGTTAAGAAATTTTATTATTTTAATCCTGAAGCTTTCAAATGATAAATAAAAAGTACATACAAAATAATACACGAATATATAGAGAAAATCAAAGCATTTACTAAAATTTTAAAAACTATTACATAAGTTGTATGAAAAAAAGAGAAGAAGAAAATACAAAATAAAAAATGGGGGGAACCTAATAATCATAGTTGTTGTCATCCTCATCCTCCTCTTTTTCATCTTTTGGCTCTGGCAAGGTGCCCATATTAGGTTGATAATGAGGCACCACAAAAAAGCCTTCTTTGGACCCGCATAAAAGCCATAGTTTTTAAACATATAAACAAGTGAGAAATTAAACTCAACTATGTATGAAAATTGTTGCTACTACTGACCTATACGATTGCCAGATTTTCTCTACAGTCTCATGGCACTGACTAGTCTTACCAATCTATTTTCTAAAATTTGAGACTTGTCATCCAATTTCTTGGAGTTGCCCATTTATGACCTTGAAGGATTTGGGCCTAGACTGAGGGTCGCATGAGCTTTACCCCACTTTAGTCATAGAGCCAAATCCCTCAATGACTCTTTTATTCAAGGGAGCCTTTTGTATAAAGACTTCCTCATCAAAATCCTCTGATGCACCCACTGCAGCACATAAAGCATAAATAAGAGAAGGATGATCAAATCATAATGTAGTACTACCCTTAAGTATATTATAAACTAAATTATAAATAATCCTCCCTGCATCCATAGTAAATCCCTTTTGAATTACAAAATTTAAAATGGTTATATCCCTAATTACCTCACTAATATATCTAATGAGCATTAGCTTAGAAAAAATAAAATAATGCTAAGCTTTAGCATTAGCAATGAGGCCATTGGTAAGAAAATTTATAATTTTCTCCTATTACCTTTTTCACTAGAGGTTAGAATTTTTAATAGTGAGAAATTAAGGATTTCATCAAAGTCAGGATGATCATTATAATAAAAATATATATTGAACATATTCTACATTTGATAATCTGTAATATGCATTAATAACAGGACTATAAAAAATTACTAGTTTTTTCTTGAATGAAAACTTGATTATTCTGGTGCTCCTTCGCGTTGGCAAAGAACCACCGCACCATCGAGATGACACCAGATTTATTGTTATAGGCTAGCATCTCCCAGCCTCACTTAGAATGATACTCTCCACACGCCCACCCAGATTTAAAAAACTCCACTCCAAGATCAGATGCTTGTATATGAGGGCATGGTGGTACCTCTCCGCAGCTTTTAAATGAACAAATATACTAGTGTTGTTGACAGCTGCCCTCTTCATACCCATTTTTAGGAATTTTATCAGTGTGATGGCTTTTCCATAGAGAAAAATGTAAGCTGTGAGAGAGAGGGAAAGAGAGAGAGAGAGCTCTCAGAATGCAGAATAGAAAATGAGTAGCCCAAGGGGTCTATTTATAAATTCTATGTAGCACAATGGTACTTTAATACCAGTGTCGCGGCACTCTAATACCAGTGCTAAGGCACTAACATCTCAGGTTCTAGAATAATAGCCAAGCAATGTCGGGTTCATATGAAGCATTGCGGCACTGATTAGTTGGTCATGTTAATTCCTATACCAGTTAAAAAAGAAATTTATTACCATTAATTTTGAAACTAAAAGTATGTCAGGCATTGATTCGACGTTGTCGTGCTCTTATGGAAAGCAGGTCAAAAAGCTTATCCTATTTATTTAAAGTGCATGTCCATCTGCTAGCTTTTTTGAACAGACATTTTACTAGTGTCATGATGCTAAATAATAAGTGCCAAGGTGTTGGTCAACAAGTCAACCTGAATAAATAATAAATAAATTAATAATCAATCATAAATGATGCAGTGTTGTATGTATAGCACCTAAGCACTGATCCTTTGCTCTTAGGAAATAAATAGCTACCCAATGATAGCCATAATGCTACCCATGATAGCATAATGCACGACATGTTCAGCATCATGATGTTATCCTAAAAAATATAATAAATATGAAATATTCTGCATGGGCCTCGGCATAATAACAATTGCTTAAGTCTATTGCCTTAGGATGTTGTGTGGGTTAATTTTCTAGTTGGGTCTTATGACTGGATTCGGATCAACAAAACCTACTCATTCGCTGATAATGGTCATGTTAATTATAAAATTTATTTAGAGGGGATATGTTTAAATTAGTTGAAGTTCAAAATAACTAAAAGCAAACAATCATCCATCCATCCATCATCATTTGTCAAGGATGATAAGCTAAGAAAACCTTTGCTCACAAAAGAGCTAATATCATATTAAATATATAACTATGCTCATGCTCAAATAATCTCATGCCATTAAGGATGTGGTCAGTGTTCTCTGACCACTTGATTTTTTTTCCAAATGTCATCACATGAAATGCAGATAGGACTAGAACCCTCTAACTAGGTGGCTTAGCATCCATATAGCTCCACTATATTTCGATCACGTCAGTATCTCGTATGTTCCCTAAATGGCTTTAGTCCTTAAGCTATGAATTATATAATATAGTTAATTGGCAAAAAGCCTTTTGTTAGTTAAGGTCAACTTAAAATTTCATCTTAGACAAATACCACCTTAAGTCTACAAGAACACCTTGGATGACATAACTCATGGATGCTAGCAAGGATTCTTTAGTTAGGAACTACTATCTCTAGTAAGGTAGACTAGGGACTAGGACAGCCCAAGATGATGGAACCATGAGATCTTGATCTGGCATGTCATCATTCCCCCTAATATATACTTTAAGTGAAATGATATTCATTTATGCCATAGTACGCACTGCTAGACACCAATTCATATCAAATAAAATATGTTCTATTTTCCAGCCTTAATCGAGAGCGCTCTCTTATTGCGGTAAGAGGGATAATTAATTATGAAGGCTTGCAATCATAGAAAGTGGTACCCATATCTAAATAAACCCTAACATGATATTAGGGAAATTTGGTCAAACATATATATCAATCTGCCTCATGAAAAAATATACTCATACCCATCTCACCAAAGATGATGGAGAGCATCTTCAAAGGTGTTTTTTAGAGCAATCATATTTCTCGCGATAGGGATCACTTCTCTCTCCATCTCAAGTTAAAAAAATTTAAATATATTATGTCAACATAGACTATAATATCAAAGCATATTCCTTTATAAAAAGCTTAGGTCCTTAAAACCTACTAGAACCTAACTTTAGATCTATGACTAGGTGTGTCAAATGGCAAACATCAAGAATATGGCTCGCTAAGAAATCCAAGGTAAGATTCCCTCAAACCATAATCAACACTAGTTTTGCTGGGGCTACTCTTCAGTTCAGAATAATTTTAGAGGTTGTCCAATTTATACTAGCTAGTCATGTTACTAATCTCATAGTCCTAAAGGGCGTTTAATAAGAGAAAGAGGTTGAACATAATCATTTCGTACATGCCCAACCCTAAAGCCTTGAACTCAAAGAGGGCTTCTATCTTTGATAGATTATCAAAGGTAAGGCCAACTACCACTACTGAGGATAAGGCGACTATAAGGCCCAAATTGAAGTCCATTATAATCAATCCACTCAACAGTCCATTAGGAGAACATACTACCCCACTTGATGCTACCTTTACTCTAGGCAAGCATGACTATGAAGCATATTCCACGAGCTCTAAAATTTCTACGAGATCTCTCTAAAAATACAATGCTGGCCATAGAGCTATCAGATTTCCCAGTTATGCCTAACAACATTACCCACTGGTGGAAGTAAATATACTCACCAACAACAACTTTAATATGCTACGTTGGGTCAAAAGAGATAGCTTAGGATGAGCTATGAAAACGTCATTCTTGATAGATATACACATCATAGTCCACAAAGTCAACCATGGAATGAGGAATCCCTTTCCTCCAAAATTTACAGGGTTCTAAAGACTGCCCTAAGAGAAGAATAAAGAAGTTGGTGAGCTAGGTTATCAACCCAACAAATTCTTACTCCAAAAGAGGTAGGAATATTCAAAAAATATCATGTTTGTTTACAACAAGACTCAAAATCTACAAGCGCTATAGTTAGTGAACACTAACAATGAACCCTTAGACACAAAGACACTAAGTGGTCAGTTATTGGAAGATCCAGGCAACCACCATAGAATTCAGTGAACAGTAGGGTATAACATATGGGATATATACCCAGAGATCTACTATTGCAAGGTCTCGATTGATTTTGGAGCTAAAAGAATCCAAAATCATTGATGACAAACTAAGCCCACTAGATGATGATGGAACAAAATCTTCTATCATCAACTATAAGCGCCAGTCTAACAAAAGTCAGCTAGTAGATGATGATGAAGATAGTCAACTCTTCTGGGAAGATAAAGATTCCTAACTAATGAAGAGTAGTCAATCTTAAATCTCCAAATAATGAAGATATTGATCATATGGAGATCTAAGTTCTTTGTATAGTTGAGTTGCTTCTACAAAATAAAGGTGTAGTACTCGAACAATAGAATCAAGAAGAGCAATAAGGGAACCCAAGCCACCAAGTGCATATAAGTGAAGCTTAAGTATAAGTGGAAGTGACTGAAGAGTTAAACGACATTATAACAAGGTTACAATAGCATATGGGTTCCCAACTTCAAAGGAGATATCAAGAAATCAGCCAGCTTAACAACTAGCTTAATGAGATGAGTGGGTTGATTAAAGAGCTATTTGGTCAGCTCAACCTCATAGCAATTGCAAGATAGTAGATACCTCCAAGAAATTATTTGAAAATGAATAATTTGATAGTTGAAATGGCACACATACAAAATATTGTGCCTAATCTACCAATAGCTACAACAAAAAGATAGGAACCTTCATGAGAAGGTATAGTGAACACTTACCAAGAAGCTGATGTTATCACTAAATCCCACATGGAGGATCTCATTAGTCAAAAGATGAAAGCAGTGATAGTTTCAGAACTACTGAGCAATTAATTGGAAAACTTCAATCAAATATGACCAAGTACAATACTCTAAAGAGTACATTGTGCCAAAGTTTAATATTATTTTAGTCATGAAAAACCCGTGGTAACACTTAGCTCAATTTAAAGCATCATGTGGAAATACCGGAGAAAATGATGCCTTACTACTATGATAATTTGTTAGCAACTTTGTACACACAACTTTCAAATGGCATGCCGAGTTACCTAATGACTTAGTAAAAACCTTCACCGAGCTAGAAATAATTTTTATTAAGAGATTTATGGAAGAAACCAAAAAGTAGCAATTACAGATCTCGCTTTAGAGAAGAGAAGAAAAGTCAAGAGTGTTACCAAGTATATTACTAGTTAAAGATATCTAAGCATGAGATTTGACCAACAGCTCATAGAAAAGCATGCAGTAGGACTCCTCATGGAGAATATTGATGATCAAATGGCTGCATATCTAGCTATGGATACAATTAACACATTTCAAGAATTACTAGATCGCATAGCCAAGTTTGACAGGTTGCCCACCTTTGGAAAAGTAAACAACCAAAGTATAGCGACTCAAAAAGGAATGATGTGAATACAACATTCACATTCACAGTGGATAAGAAGGCAAATGGACTATGGAAACCTCACAACCAGCAGCATCCTCATGTCCAATAGAAAAGCTGGTAGAGGGAAAAAAAAAGGCTTACCCACCAAGAGAAAATGACTAAATAGTACTCACTCAAAAGGGAATGTACTACTAAAATTTTTAAGCATGCCCTAAAGTTGGGGTTATAGTTGCCAGAGCTATGAAAGCCAGACCAAGTGGACAAAGTTGATGACCCAACTATTTCCCATTTCATAGGCTCATAAGCCACCCAATTAAAGATTGTTTCATCTTCAAAGATTGGGTAGAAAAGAGTTATCATAATGGAGAACTCACCTTATCAAACACTATACTGATACATCCTAAAAAAGGAAAATGTGAGAGTTGTTATTACCTAATTCAAGATGCAAAAGCAAAAATATTGAGCTAGCTAGAACTCAAAACATAAAAAAATGATAAAGGCAAACCCTACCAAACACAAGAAGAGGACGGTGGTTGGGAGACCTTCATCTCAAAGAAGACTAAAATAATGATCAATATTCTTCTAACAATATATTGTATTCGTTGGAAGAATTTGTTAGAGTCTGAACTATATCCAAAACTGCTCTTCCCCAACAAGAGGAAATTTTTATATAATAATAAGACATAGGCAAAAATTGATCAGTCTTCTTCATCAAAGCCTTATAAATCAAGGAAGAAAAGGAGGACTCAAAAGATAAAGTATGAAACTCAAAAGTTGATCGACCTTTTAGATGAATATAAATAACTTCCTTGAAGGCCAGTTAAGCTAGAAGACTACATGCCTATTTAAAGCTCGATACGAAAGAAACTAAAGAAAAAATTTTGAAAGAAATGTGTCATGTCATAAATGTAATCTCAACTTCAACTGACTCTAAGGAAGAATTATGTTTTCCCAAAGAAAATCCTATAAATTGAAGAGTCAAGATAGGCTCAAAGAAACTACATCATAAATTAGATAGTAGTCCTGAAAGTCCTCAAAGATCTGAGAATTCTGGGAGGGCACAGGATTAAGAGACTTCTTATGATAAAGAAGTTCAAATAGAAGAAGTAACTTAAGTACAATTAAAGAGTGAAAAAAGAATTCATCCACCTCCATAATAGACAGTCAGTGATAAAGGCAATGAATTTCAAATCAGTGAAAATGTCTTGCCCCCATCACTGACTAAACCTCAAAAGATTACCAGAATAAAAGTAGATTATAATGTTTTGGCACATTTATGCAAGCTCCCTACTTTGCTGAGTATTTATGATGCTCTCATGTTATCCAACAACATACGTGAGACATTAATCAATGATTTGTAAAAGTCAAAATAATATGAAACATTTTTCACTAAAGAAAAAATGAAAGAGGGCTTTCCTCTCAAAAGTTAGCAACCATTACATTTAGTAGGAATGACCTATTATTAAGGACGACTGAACATAATCGACCTCTTTATGTTACAACTGAAAGTAGCATTGTTTGAATAAAAAGTGTATTAATTGATTTAGGTACTTCAATTTATCTCAAAATAATTAAAACACTACAAGCACTTATTTTAGATGTCCGCTACTTAAATAAAAGTATAATATTCCTACAAGGATTTAATGAACAAGGATGCCAAACATAAGGGCTAATGATAAAATTTATGACACCACATAAAGTTTAGGAATTTTTTATTTGGATGATCAAATACATCATCAGGAGTAAACATATTATTTCAAAAGAAAAATATGTTATCATATAATGGATTCGATCATTTAATAAAAGACTCCTAAGACTAATAGGTCTTTCATGTACAAGAGAGTTTTTCGATGAACTACATTGGAAGTAGAGCAGGATTTATTTTAAACTGGATTCATGGTTCCCTATAAGGGCAAACCTCTATAGTTAATTATATCTTAAGAAGGGTCTCTTCTTATGAATACTCTCGATTAATAAAATAAGGTTTTATTTCTATGAATTTTTAAGTTAGTTGTCAAAGGAATGATCTTTGAAATTTTCAATTGGAATTGATGCAAAGTGAAAAAGAGTTCTTTTGAGAGGCCAAGCGGGATGAAGTAGGAAATGTCTATTGATACTTAGATGCCCAGTAGGCATTTCAACTTTCTTATCATTGGGCTTTGAATTTTAGAATTTAATTTAGATTTTGAGTTTATATTTTTCTTAGAAGTTTAGGGCTTAGATTTTAGCAGCACAATACTGTAGAAATGCCTAGAATTGAAGACTTACTCCAAGGAGAATGCTTTAAAGCTTAAGTTTATGAGTGCTTCTTACATACGTCAGATGCTTGACCTAATTTCATTTTGGAAAATATTGGTTATTTCTCTCACTTAGGGGAACAAAACTATCCCTACCAACTAAGACCACTTAAGCGTATTTGAAATTCTTGAAACTAAGTCTCATAAATATAAGATGGTTGGGTTGTTTCCCTTTTTAAGGAAAGGAATCTAAGAATCCTAAACTCACTCCCTAATCCCTAAGATCATGTAGGGTATGAAATTCACTAACTGATGCACATTTTTTAGATTTTATGTCCTGATTCATGATTCTTTTGTGGACTTCGAGTATGCATTATTATGCTAAATAGTAAATACCATGCAATTAGAATTTGTTATGTGTCAAATCAATAAAAGATAGGTAGACTTCCCCAAGAAGGTGATCATCCTCACAAGTCAGAGTGCAATGGTTGAAGTGTCCATTTCAAGAATTTAGTGCAATATGATTGCATAATTTTCAAGAGATAATTATTTATAATTGATTTTAGGTTTTTCTTAAGGCTTTAATTTATGTGAGATTTTAAGTTTCTTTATTTTTATGTTTGAGTTGTTTAAATTTAAGTTTGGTAGAAAATTTAGTTTATCTTATGAGACTACATTCAAGCATTCATCATAGAAAGCACAACACAGAAAGAAACCTAGAAAAATAGGTTAAATCTATTATGCACCCAAAATAAATCAAGAAAATTTTAATTAAAAACTAACTAATGAGGCTAGGTACCGTTATACACCCCGAGAGAAAGACCAAACAGGTAGTCAAGCTCTGTCCTTATACAGTCCAACCTATAACTACAAGTTTAGATTTATAGGTCTTCTTTTCAGGATCATCTCCTTCTTTTAGGGACCTCCATTGGGTTTCATAGGGGACCACTGCACCCATCTTTTAGTAAGATCAACTCTTGTTAATCTTAGATCCCATAAATCCTAACCTAATTCTAAGCTTAAATTTACATTTCAAACTCAAAAATGAATCTTGAGCCCTGTTAAACCAATGTCAAAAAAATACAAACAGGACATAATAATTATATTTTCAAACATGGGCTTAGCATTAGCTACTTGTCAAGCCCACCTGTCATATTAGGCTATGCTTGAGGACATAAGCACACCTGCAAAAAAATAAAATTTTTAATTTATTTATGATGACAAAACCTTCTATCATAGCCCCTTATAGAAGACAATGTTAGTTCTAAAAAGAACATTCTATCATTAAATCTAATGGGAAAACAAACTTAGACATGCAGACTAAAATAGTACACCACAAAGACATAAAAAACACATCACATCACAACAAAGAGTATCATAAAAAGGAATTACATATTTTCCTAACCTAAGCCTCTCTGACCTAATGATCTAGTGTGTGATGGAAATAGGCTTGTGTAGCAAGACTTTGCTAGGCTTTTTGAGTTTAAGTTTCAATTTGGGTTTCGAGTTTGTTTGATTTACCTTTGGATTATTTAAATGCAAGTGATTTAATGATTTTATTTTATTTTCAAGCTCACTTTTATTTTGTTAAAGTTAAGTTTAGGGTTTCAAGAATGAAGAGTAGTTGGAACCCATTCTATTCAACATCGTAAACCCTAATGGAATGAAACCTTCATCTTAAAATGAAGATTCATCCCAAAAGCCAAACTAAATCCTTAAGTATCCTAATTAATCCTTTTAGCTTCATTTAGATGGTTTGGATTTAAATTCAATTTGAATTTTAGATTAATGTTTAGATTCATTTAACATTTAATTCTTCATTTCATTTCTTTGACTTGATTTAATTTTCTTGGTTTGGTTTATTTTTAATATGATTTGATTTGAATATTTCACAATAACAAATTAGATGAAATAGAAAGAACATGCCATTGACTTTAAAAATGTTGTGTAAGCATATTATGGAATTCCTAACCTGAACATCTATACATTTAAGATTAAAAATTGAGGAGCCTCTTTTTTGAGAAGCATGCAAACTCCTTGTTGAAGAGAAACCAAGAGATGTTGATATTTCAGCCTCCTGGAAAAAATGAATGGGATGTCAATCAGTTAAGTGGTAGTTTTATCCATCAAAATATATGCTACAGCTCAATCTTTTCATACCAAAAATAGCATACTTAAAAAAATCATTAAATCTTATGCAGCTATTTCAAATATCAAGTAAAAAAGAAACCTTTTTGGAGTCAAACTTTGCAAATTAGAGTAAGACCAAGCAAATGGCATGTATCACACTAGTGTATGACTATTACTAGGTGTTGTAGTTCCAATGTTCCTGAGTGCAAAGTGGAACTAAGTTTTAAATAATGATGGGAACGTCACCATGGTCTTTCCATCCTACAGACATAGTGTTGACCTCACTTTTTGAGTGGGCTTCCAATTTCTTCATCTTAGACATAGGACTCCTCTAGACATTAAGAGTTCCTTAGTCTTAAGACATTTCTAGTGATTAGGTGAACACTCAACCTAATCCTAGAGACTTAGAAGTATTATCCATAGGAATAGGTCATGCCTTAGCGGTATTAGGAAAATTTTCCTACCCTATAGCTTGAACCAAATCCTTACTTCCCCCTTTCAAGTCAACTTCAAATTCAAATCAACTTTAAATCCAAATCAAATTCAAACTCAAATCAACTTCAAATGCAAATCAACCTCAAATTAAAATAAAATTCAATTCCAAACCAAACCTTAAATCAATTCCAATGGATTTTCTTAAATCATGAATCAATTCCAAATGATTGAAATCCATGATCAATTCTAAATCCAAAAATCTTTCCTAAGCCATTTTTTATTTCATCTTATGGACTTAGCTCAAATCAAACTCAAATCACTCCAAATTCAAAATATTTTCTCATAACCTATTTATATTCACAAATATAAATGAAATATAAATTGAAATACCCAAAACCAAATTCAAAACTCAAACCCAAATCAAACCCAGGTTCACCCTTTGAACTTGAAATTGTTAAATGAATCAAAATCAATTTAACTCCAAATCACTTGCTATTGGATTTATATTTCAATCATAAGTCCATATGTGAGCTGAACCAAACTTGAATTAAGCCTTGATCAAGCCAATTGACCCACTTAGGCTCATTTGACCCAAAGTGATTTAAAGCACCTGTTTGAGACAAATTCTAATCCTACCCAAATTGGATTGAAGTAAGCCCATCTAAGCCTCATATTGTGAGCAACAATCATCATGGGGTGATCAATCACTCAAATTGAGGCAAACCAAGTCAAACCTAACCTTCGACCAAGTCAACACTTAACCCAAATGAAACCTAAACTAGCCAAAATTCACCATAGGCCAAATTCATTGAAACCATTGATCAAAACCAATCCATGATCAATGATTGAACTTGACCAAGTCATCATTTGAGCCAAACTTAGCCCAATTAGCCACTTGACCCAAGTTGACCTATAAATTCAAAATGTGTCAAATCTTGATCTAAGCCAAATTGATTACAATCAATGGGTCAAATTCATTCTAAATGACTTGTTGAATTTGACCAAAGCCTTAATTGGCCAACTAGACCCAACCTAGTCCAATTGACCATGAACCCAACTTGACATAAATGGTCAAATCAATGTGAAACTTAACCAAGCCAAAATTGATTGAAACCAAAGCTTGAAAAATATTTTGAATAATCGACTAAGCCTAAACCAACCCATGACCTGACCCAATTGGGTCAAATGGGTCAAATAGGTCAACTTGACCCATTTGACCTAAGTGAACTCAAATAAACCAAACCAATGATACCAAATCACTCCAAATGATCATGTGAACTTGACCTAACCCATGGTTTTGACCTAATTTGACAAATTGGTCAACTAGACCCAAGTTGACCCATTTTAACCTAAATGGGTCAACTTGAGCCAAATCATATCAAATAAACTCCAAATTCATTGAAAATTGGCACAAGCCTTTTTTTCAATTATTACAAATATGGCCAAATCAAAATCAAGGCCAAATGACCATTTTACCCTTAGGTCAAAGGGTAACATATGGCCAAATTCACTTGAAACTTAGTCAATTCCTTTTCATGGCCACTTGGCATCCTCCTAGTGGACCATTTGGACACTAAGGGAGGAGGTGCACATGACCCAATGGGTTTGGGTTAGTCATGACCCAACCCAAGGCTAAATTGACCCCTCTAATCAAATTTCTCCACTTGGATCAACTCCCACACCCATTTAACACATGTGCACCTCCACACTTCCACTCCTCTGCTAAAATTGAAGCACATGGCACTCCTAACAACCAAAACAACCAATTCAATCTCCTCAATTTGATCAAAATAGAAAGGCAAGCTTTGACCATCTCATCCAAGTAGGGGTAGATATACTCCCCCTCATTTCCACTCAAACCAGGACTCTTGCATTCGATTGAGCTCAGGGGATCAAAGGAAAGCTTCTCCAAGTTTCCCAAGCATTCCTAAGCTCATTTGAGCTTCTCCTTATCAGTTTCCTTCATAGCCAAAATAGGGGAGGCAAGGGAGATTTCCAACTTAGCCAATTCTCAACAAAAGTCCAATTCACTTTGCAAGCACTATCAAGGAGGCAAGTCGAGCTCACCCAAAGCATTTCCCAAGCATCCAAGCCATGGGAACGGAGACCTAGACCAAAGCTGCAATCCATTGAAGGGAGCTTTGGTCAATTGGAAGATCTACTTAATCTTAAAGCTTCAAACCTTAAATAAGGCATTGTCTCCACTAAATGAAGCTACCTCAACCATTAGAAGCATCGGTGATAGCCTCCGGTGAGGTAAGCCTCAAAACTGAGCTGCCATTGAAAATTGCTTAGCCTTTTGTGAAGGGAATTGTAATGGATCTTCTTCTCTATGCTTCTTGATGGTCTGGGTTGAATCTCTGCCTAATCCGAGCTCACGTGAGTTTGGATCAAGCCATGGAGGACGGATGGTCTCCGTCTCTTGCAGGAAAAGGCAAGGATGAATCATGGCCCGTCCATACCACGTGTTCTGGATAGACGGCTCTGATTAAATGCACTAGATCCATTGATTTAATCCTTCATAACTATGGGTTTGATCTTGACTGTCTGATCCTTGATCGGACAGCCTAGGGGAAAGTGTGTAACACCACTGGCTGACGCGACAGCTGATTTGATAACTTAAATAACCAATCCCACATCGCCACATGAAAAGTGCATGTCACGTCAGTATCCCACGTCAAGCCAACAGGATTAGTTATATAATTAGATTATTTAATTACCCCTTAATCACTAAAATTTCATAAATTTATAATTAAATATACAAAAATTGAAAAAATATAAATGAGGGTCATTTTAAAGATAATTCAAAGATGAATCCAATAAAATTATTTCTAATTGATTTTGAATAGTGAATTCTCCTTAATTTGGATTTAATTTAATACTTAAAAACCTTAATTGCTCCCTAATTACTTCATTAATCAATTCTGAATTTCTCAAATATATTTAGTGGGATGACCTCTGCCTCCCCTAACTTTCTTGGAATTTATTAATGAGTTAATTAGGAAAATCAATTAATGAATCCCAAATCACCCTCTTAATGTAATTTAGAGTAATTAAGCATGTTAACAGTGACTTAATCATTTAATTGAGATAATTAAACATTATTTAAGTAAGTAGGAGGTTTATGGAACAAGTTTGGGGTATCTTCCCTAAGTTATTTCCTAAACCCCCTTTCATCCTTAATCCAAACATAATTAAAGAATAATCCACTAATGATCTACTTAATTAGCTTAATCAAACTTTCAAAATCAATCTGAAATTAATCAACCCTTTCCTGGATATATCCTTAGGTGTTCAAAATCCTAAGGTAAATTTAAGGAATTCATTTCCAACTCATATGTGTGGGAAGGTTACGAAAGTACTTAATTAAACCTTTTAGCTTAATTAATCAAGAATTATGAGCCAATTGCATTAGGCCCCTTTCTTTCTTAGGTGCATTGCCGATTTAAATTCCATGTGATTGCATATCATATGTTGGCTCATAATTGTTAGGTTGGTTATGTTAAAGTATTGTAGGTAAGGGGTAATTAATGGACTTAATTTACACCTTAACCCAAACAAAATATAAAATCAACTTAATGGTTCTAAAAAGTAAACTAAATCAATTCACACATGGGGGAAATGGGTTAGGACCAGTAAACCTTTTCACATTTCTTAAATCAAATCAAACTCAAAATAAAAAATAAAAATCCCTTTAAAGAAATTTTTATTTACTTTAAGTGATCTTATTTCTTAAGATTGCCTTTAGGAATTAATTAGGGTGAATGAAGTTACATGCTTAGATCATTTTATTTCTTTCCAAGCATGCTAAATGTTGTGTGTCACATGAAATCATACATTCATATCTTTTGAAAAATCAAAAATAAATGAAATGTTTTCTTTATGTCAAATTGTATATTTTGGCTAAAGTAAGATATGAGTGGCTATTATCACTATTAAATCAAAAATTATTTTAAAAATCTATAAATCAAAGTATATAAATGAAAGTATGCTACTTATAAGTACTTATAAGCTTGCATGTGATTATAGCTTAAAATGTGTTATATGATTTTCTTCTCTTTTCTTAACATGGATTTGTATAGGATTTGCAAAGTGTATAGTTCATTTGAAAAGAACATAACACTTGATTAAATCCAATCCTATCCACTTCTATGTTATGACTTAAGAAGGATCTTCACATTTACACATGTAAATTGCATAACCAAATCAAATAAACAAAATCTTTTGAATGATTCTTCATCCATTTGGTTTTTTTACATGCACATGTATTTAAGAAAAGTGGTATATTAGTCTGGACATCCTGGGGTTACGAGGCTTTAAGTATCCCTAAGAAGGTCTGATACCTTATACCCTTGGTGTAGAAAAGAATGGCGTCGTGTTCACTTATGTCTTTTATACTTGTAAATTGCATTTAATTAATAGATAAAAGAGTCCCTCTTTTCTACTTAACAAAATCAAGCATTCATGGAATATCCAAATTTTTCATAAACAACATCTCTTTGCATTCCTCATTAAGGTGTGCTAAGATTTTCATTTGAATGTATAGATATGGTTAAGATTTATTCATATGCATGATATACATGTTGGAAAGAAATAAATGATTGTGTGTTTTGTCATAGTAATTTACCTTAATTAATCTTAAAATTCCTTTCTTATTGAATAGGTTTATTTAGAGAAAATCTAAACTTAGGCTTAACTAAAACACATAATAAAATATTTACTAATGAAAAATCATTAATGAATCTACCTTAGAAATTACTTAAGGTAGGGAGGAAAGAGAAATTCTCTTCTCTTTTTCTCTCTTTACAACACTTAGTAATTAAATGTAGGTTCATTCAAACCAAGCCAAATGATCAAATAAAATTAATAAATCAACTAAATCACTTAAATGAAACCACCCTCTAAGTTGAATTCTTCACACTTAGAAAACTCCAACCTTAAAGCCTAGCTAAGACATGCTACACAAGCCTTAAATGGCACACACATTAGGCTAAGTCACCATTCTAGCTATATGTTAGGGCGATGCATGGTTTGATGCCTAATTTTATTTTGTGATGTAATATTTTAGACTGAATATTAGGGTGCATGTGTGTAGACTGGATGATAGGACGATCTTAGTCTAATCTTTATCTTTTATAAGGGATTGTGCTTAAGGGGTACTGTAATAAAAATATAAAAATGCATTTGCTGTGCATGTTGCTTATACCCCTAAGCATAATCCAAATTAGGACAAGTGAACTTGGTTACCCAGGTTTGGGGTGCTAAGTCCAATTTATTCCTATAACTGCTTGGGATTGTGTGGTATGCTTAGCTAATCTCAATTTTGTAGGTTTTTGTTAGATTTACATTTCCCATTTTCATGTAATTTTATAATTAAGGTTTGTAATGAATGTTATGGGGGATTACGATGAACATTGGTCATAAGACATTGTCTTATGTACCATGTAAAGCCTTAAAGTAAACTACATCCCAACCAACTAAAAGAAAGAAAGAAAGAAAGAAAGATGTGAAGAAAAAAGGAAATGAAACTAAAGAATGAAGACCCCCATAACATAAATTCTTTCTAAATTATAATTGATTCATTTGTAATTTGGGTTGTATAAAGGTAGAGCTTGGCTACCCATAATTCTTTTTGGATTTGTGCGGTGGAACCCGACCACATCAGTCTTTTATTCTTTTACGCTAACTTTATAAAATTTTTTGATGTTTGTTTAGCTTGTGCATTAAGATGACATATTTTTTTTTCTAGTTTCTTCATTGATTGATGAATGGCCTGGATGTGATTTGGGCTCTTAGAGAAAATAAATTTTCTATTCAATTAATCAACTCAAAATTAAACTTAACAACTCATAACCTCATGTAAAGCCTAAGTTATAAATCAGGATAATAAAAGATTTAGCAACCCCTTAGCTGGATGTTGTATGTCTCACATCATGCATAAAAGTATCTTGCTTCACTCTTGCTAATGGAGGGCTTCCACCTTTCCCAAGAAACTTGGCTTGACCTTTGAGAGCCATGGTGGAAATATAGCTCCTTTTTGTTGATTTTGGCCCATAACCAATTTCTCATGCATTAGGCATATGAATCCCATAGCCCGTGTCGAATGAAGTGTCCAAAAATAAAAATAAAATTTAACAAAATTTGCATTAGATTTAAGTCATTATTCATGTCGTACATGATCTAGTCTCTTAGGGAGTGTGTTTAAGGACTTAGTCTCTTTATAAGTAAACAATAGCCTATCTTTTTGTAAAAGCATATGACTTGCCTACATGTATTTAAAATCGTAGGAGGAATTAGTTGGCAGCCACCCCCAGGCGGTTGCAAGTCTAATAGTCGGGTGGTTTATCCTCTCTGATGGAGGAAAACCATATACTCATTTTCACCTAAAATTTAGGTCATACCTTGGCTCTTGCCAAAGCTCCCTAGATTTACGTTTAGAGATTGCTATTTCTCTTCATGGGCTACAAGCATAAATCCTCACATCTTAGACATTTTCATGATCTTGTGTTGTGGAATTGTAAGTCCTAGATTTCTAATAAAAATTCAATTCAAACAATTAACTTTCTTCAAATTTTAAAAATATAAAGCCCAACCATAGGATAGTTTGGGATGCATGCTAGGTTTCCTAGCATCTAGAGCATCCCCTACTTATCTCCCTTTGGTTTTGATAATAACTCCCTCTTTTTGATCAATCCCTCTTGATCTTCAAAAAAAATAAACCAATTTGTTGATAGTCCTATCTTTGAAATCTTTAGTTGCAATGATCATTTATCTTAATCAAGAGTATTATTAAAGAATCTCAATCCATAAGATGTAATTAACTATGAGCACTTGCCTCCATAGGGAACTTTTCAAACCCGATTTAAAATAAACACTACATTACTTTTTTATGTAAAGTAGGGAAAGAATCTCTAGTACATCCGAAGACCCATTGTCCTTAAGAGTCTTCATTAGGTGATTAGGTCTATTGTAGGATGATGACTTCTATCTCTCGAGATAGTATATCATTCCTCAATGTCGTACCCGATTACCCTAATGAGAACATCTGCGGATCTACATGGTATCCAACAAGCGTGTTATTTTTGTCTTCATTTATTATTTTTAAAGATAGATGAAGATAAAAATAATTTCACCACACATAGTTATGTAATTTTACTTGTAATTTTAATGTTATGTATGTATAAATCAACAGAAGCCTGCTACTTAAAACTTTGAACATCTTTGTGCTCATGTCAAAAGCAGACCAATATCATTATAATAAGGGTCTCTTTTGCTAGACTATGATTTAATTTGAGCAGGATTTAGTAAATATTAAAAATCCATATTTATATTAATCCCTAGAGGAGTTAAATCTTGTAAATTGTTAGGCTTGATAGATGTTAGATCTAATTAAATCCTTAAAAAAATTATTTGGTGGACATTTTCAAATTTTAGAATTTAAATGAAGAACAAGAAAAGATATGGTGATGATAAGTGTAAATCTCATAGATCCTACATCTTCCAAGATTTATTAAATCCAATAATTAACATAAAATGAGAAAAATATACAATTTAAGAAGGAAGTAGCACTTGTGGGGCTCAAAAAGTTGGATAATTTAGCCTAAACCATAGCTGAATCTCAACTAAGGGCTTAAGAATTAAATGATTTAGTAAATTTTACAAATCCAAATTCTATAAGTCTTAGAAGGATTGAAACCCTAATAATCTTTGGCATGATAAATGTTAAATCTTGCTAAATTCTAATAAACTATTGAACAATTTGTTTTCAAATTTAATATTTATGAGAAGAGAAAATCTGTTAAATATGATTTATAGGATTTTAAAAAATCTAATCAATAATGAAAGGAAAAAGGAACTTATCAAAATAATAGGATCTAGAGTCCCCAAAATTCAACAAACTAGATAATTGTTGCTATTGTTGTATGAATATATTGCTTGTGTACAAATCTTTACAACAAACACCATACACTTTCTATTACTGCGCAAGAATATACCAGCAATTATATGAGCAAAGAATAATAAATAATAAATTTTGTGTGCATTATCTTCAAACACAAAAATGTTCAGACCCTGCAGATGTTATAATGCAAGGTTTAAGATGACAGCATTTCAGCAAACCATATAATTAGTACGGTAAATTGCTATTAAAGAAAAGGGAAAGGAAGATTATTTCTGCTTGACTATGTTCCTTCCTTGTCTTCAACGTACTCTACTAAATTTATCTTTTCAGAATGACCTCTGATTTTCCCAATGGGTCATACTAGCCTTGACATTCCTAAAACTACGTTAATGGACAAAAATATTAAAGCTTCATTGTTAACGCATTGCATAGAATGAGATGTCCAGCAACCCAACCTAAAACTCATCTCCTATCAGAAAGAAAGGACCATAATAAATGAAATTCTGAGATCTTAGAATCTAATAGCAAATCTAATAGCATTGCTAAGTAAAGATTCCAAACTCACTCATGATTCACAAACCAGCAAAAGAAGAAGAAAATTATTTTCAAACAACTCATTTAGCATTCCCAAATATTCTAAATGAGTAAATCCAAAACAAAATCAATTGACCCTTTATTTTAACATACTCAAATTTGTTAAATGAGGGTCCTCAAATAATGAAAATCAAATTCAAATATGAACCAATGGAAGCATCAAAATCTCTTCAAAATATTTGAACCCATTTCCAACATACACAAATTTGTTGAAAGTGGATTCTAAATTCAAACAAATCTCCTCTCCAATTCTAAATTCAAAAATCTCTACTAAAATCTAAGAGCCCCACTTAACATATTTAAATTGTTGAGTGTGGGTTCAAATTCTAAAAATAAATTAAAGCAAAAATATGATTTGAGTTTATTTTCTAAAATTGCACAATTTCAACTCAGTTTCAGTCACCTTTTAGTTCAGTTCAGTTCAATTTAAATGGAAGCTCAGAAGTATATGTTTACTTTTCCTTTTGGGATCGATTTGGCCTTAGATCGGGCCAACCTCCCACAAACTGACTTTCCCCACCTCATTCATTTTAGCCGAGGTTTCGAGGGGACTAGGATCACCTGTGAGGGGACCACCCTCACAACTATCAGCAGGAGTGTGGTGACTAGGCGGTCCCATCCATGTTGAGATGTCAGATTGAGAGTTTCGATCAAGAGGAAGGCTATGGCGTCCGTAGCAGTTGTAGTTTCCCAGCTTGGTAGTTCTGCTGCCTAGTATGGGCTAGCACCCACTCGTTGGCTTCTTCCAAGGGGAAGGCTCCTCTAGTTCCAGGGATAGTCTCCCCTACCTATGAGGTAAGGTCTAGTTCTCGTGCTACCCCTCTCATTAGGACCCAGTGTCGCAATAGATGCCGCAAGATCAAGTGGCATCATGTGCGCATAATTAAAGAGATGGAGACAGTTTCTCAGTTTGCAGCCGAGGAGACACCCAGGATAGTTTCCCCTTTACCTACACAGAACAAGCTTCACACCCTCTCTAGATATGATGGAGAGGAAGATATTAGGAGGATCTCAGTGTCACCTCCACCTGCAGTTCACTTTGAGGCTCCCATAAGAGATAGGAGGAGGACTTATGCTAGCCTTAGGATAGATCTGTGCCAGGTTGGCAGGGCTTCTGGATGATCAAAGTTCAAGGCTCAATTTGATTTACGGTTAGTCATCCCTCATAGCGTTGGCAAGCACATTAAGCAGGAGAGGGCCAGGGAGGCCTGTGTATCAGTACATGTCACCAGCAGAGAAAGACGTAGGTACGCTAGAGAGTCAGCTACCTCCACCCTCGTAGGCTTTCCTGATCGGTGCACTACCAATGTCGGTCATACTAACAACATTGTATTGATGGGTACTACCCACCACTGGAGAGGAGCTCCTGCACAGAGAGAGTCGGTGGTGCCTTCCCCACCCCACTCTACTCCACGTCCACCATCTCTAGTACAAGTTTCATCTTCCATAGTTCCATCAAAGGCCATGAAGGCAGCATCCGGGGAAAAGAGAGCCCCACTAGTGATCCAATTATGGCCAAGAGAGCCCCATTTATGCCACCTTGTTTCAAGAGCTTTGATGGCAGCAGAAACTCACTCTAGCACATAGCACACTTTAGGGCCAACTGTTGCAACGTTGGTGGCAACGATATTTTATTATTCTATTTTTTTGTTAGTAGTTTAGCAGGCATAGCCTTTGATTGGTATGCTAAACTCCCCAATAATTTAGTAAAGACTTTTGCTGAGTTGGAGTAACTCTTCATTAAAAGGTTTACTGGAGCTCAGTAAAAGGTGACTGTGGGCAATTTTGTTGTAGTACAACAACACCCCGGTCAGTCCCTAATTGATTATATTCTTAGATGGAACAATTTTGAGTATGAAATGTGAACCACAGCTATCTAAACAGCATGCTATTAAAATTCTACAAAAGAATATTCATAGTCTAGTCGCCTTCATGCTCAAAGGTTTTATCATCAAGACATTTGAGAAGCTAATCAACAAGGCAGCTACTCTACGAGGAGAGGCCAAATAGTTGCCTTTTCAAGATCAGTCAACAAAGCCAAAGCCCCATAAAGCTTATGAGATAAAGCTAGGGGCAATGGCAATGTTGGACAAGGGGAAGCAACCGGCTAAGGATCAGCATGAGAGACCTTGAGCTCCACAGCCTTCGCTTCCACCTCCTTTACCACCACCTAGGTCATCCTACTGGCCACATAACAGCCTCCATGGCCTTCGCCGCCTACTGCTCAGCCATATTCACAGTAGTGGTACACATACCCACTGCTAGGTAGCTACCATCCACCTACTATTTTGGATAAACGAAATAAATCTTATTTATTTAAAAGGGAGGTAGTCAGGAAAATCTTTAAGAATCTCTTAAAGAAACCTGATTTTCAGCTACCCAAGCTTAGAAAGCCAGAGGAGTGGGCAAGAGCAATGATCCTAACTTTTTCTCCTACCACCACATGCTAGGCCATGTTTTAGAGGATTTTTTTACATTGAAAGACTGGCTTGAGCATAGCTACAAGATATGCGCCATAGTTATCCCAAATGAATACTAGTGGACAAACCATCCAGTTCTGTTAGGGTAATCCTTAGGGATACATGTGATCCTCTCAAAACCAAATAAGGTTGGGATATCTCCTTATCCCGACCCTCTAAAAAGATTGTTTCAAAAATCAAGAAACTTTCCTTGCAAGTGCTCAAACTTCCAACATCAAGGAAGGTTTGCAAGTTTCCAAAGACAACTTAGGGAAAGTGGGAGCTCAAAGAACACCATACACACTGGATAGCTTCAGAAGACAACCACCGACCGAGCCTAGCCTCCATTCCATCATTGCACTACTACTTCAGCTGACACTTCTACTTCAGCTAGCTCTTCTTCTAGTAGACATCTTGTATCTGTAGATGAGGGCATCAAATCCCTCACCCCACTTACTTTATTAGATTTCTACTATATACATTCTTCTAAATCCAAGAAATCAAAGAATAAAGCTAATTTGAATTACATCTGTGTCACTTCTGATGGGTTTTCTAATTCTACTCTCTTTAAAAGCTCTCTAAATCTAAATAATAATTATAACAACTCTGATCTTTCTCTTTCTGATTCAGAGATGGACTTTCCTTCTCTGAATAATATGGCTTCACCTCTTGAGATAGACTAGGAATCATCTAATTCTGAGGGTCCTATAGGAGAAGCTGTAGGTGAGCCTGATGAGCATGTAGAATCTTCCACTAACCTACCACAAGAGATCACCAAAGTCAACCTTTGTAGTGGCAAGGTTCTACCTCCTAGGGCAACACCTCAAGATAAGGGGAAATAAGTCAATGGTTCTAATGATTGAGAAACCCCTCCACAAGATGCTCCACCCATGGATATGCTTGTGGAGGATCATCCTAGTGTTGATTACAATGTCCTCGCTCACCTAAGAAAGTTGTCAGCTAAACTAAGCATATATAATGCACTTGTCTTATCCAAAGAGATGAGAGAATCATTAATCAAGGCACTTCTTGATCTAAAGATATGCTTAGCTCAACTGACCACTGTTGGAGAGGAGGCACATTATTCAAGAGAAGCCCAAGGAGTCACATTCATAGATGAATACCTTCTTCTCAGAGATATGGAGCACAACCATCCCCTCTACATTACAATGGATAAGGGCAGATTTAGACTTTTCAGGGTTCTTTTTGATCCAATGCATTAGTGAATATTATGAGTCTAAAAACCCTTGCCTACTTAAGAATTGACATCTCTACACTCCGAGGAGATTGGATGATGTTGAGAGGATATAATGAACAAAGCGAGAGTGCTTTAGGTTCCATAGTGTTACCTTTGGAAATAGGTAACTGGAAGACTGAAGCCAAGTTTTATATAATTGAATCGAATACATCATTCACCATGTTGCTCGAGAGGCCTTGGATACATCAGAACAAGATGATTACATCCTCCCTTCATTAGTGCATCGAGTTCAGAAGGGATGAAATTGAATACTATGTCAAAGGAGATGAAAAGCCATTTTCAGTCAGAGAGGTTGAGATATATGAGGATGCGACCTACTATCTTCCTCAAAATTAAAATACCTTTTCTCGTGAACTTGGTCAAAAAGAATATGCAAAATAAAAAGAAAAAGAAGATAAAGAAAAAGGAGAAAAAGAAAAGAAAAAGAAAAATAAAAAGAAAAGTATAAGTGAACGAGAAAAGAACATTAAGGAAGAAGTAGAATCGCATGTCACATTCCACCCACAGTTTATTCTGCCATACGAACATGCAAGCAGGATGACTCGACCTCCACTAGGTAGAGGCAGAGGTAGATACAGAGGCAGTTCTAGAGGTGGAAGACCCCTTGGTTGGCAGCCAGCCAATAGGGGTTATGTTCCAGTTCACAGGAGTACCTCTACTATTCACATAGACTTGGAATCCATCTCAGAGGATGAGTCTGATGTGATTAGCATAACAGCCAACCCCTCTTAGTGGGTTTTATTATAGGTGACACTTGAGCAAGAAAACGATGAAGACCAGGCCTCTAAGCAAAGCATAAATGTATTTGAATCAAGTTTTTGTGAAACTATCAGGTAGTAGTTAGGAACCTTAACTCTAACCACACTTTCCTCTCAAAAACTTGAAGGTTTAGTAGTTGAGGATGCCCCTAAGTATTCTAGGGATGTCAAGCTGAAGAGATTCATATTGGGATCATCATCCTCAATTCTAGAAACTGATGTAGGACTTGAGGATAATTCATATAAAGAATTAATATAATTACCTTTTGATTAGTACTCGCCTTGTGTTCATAATCTTGCAAAGAAAGGTTTGATTCCTTATACATGGTTCAAGCATAGGTCAGAGTACTTCGAGAAGCTATGGAGCTACAAAGGCAGGGATGCACAATCAAGATCAGGACTAGAATTTGGTACTGTGGGTCCAATCGATGATGATGATTACTGCTTAGTTGTCACCAATCATCTGGAGTCTGATAAGTTCTTCAACCACATGAGATTTTATAAGGATGTGTGTTTAGAAACTTTAGATGATCTAGATGATCTCCAAATCAAAGATGCGCCTCTAGAATTTGAAGAGAAAATCCATTCAACTATTTACAAGCTTAAATAAAATAACCTCGGGATACAAGAAAATCCATGCCCGACATACATCAGTTTGTTACTGAATGAAGAAGAAACCAATGACTTAGTTAGGCTATTGATTAAATTTTTTGGACTTCTTTGCATGGAGCTATGAATAATTTCCAGAATTATCTCTTGACATAGTAGTCCATAAACTAGCAATAGACCTTAATGCTAACCCTATCAAGCAATCTCTTAGACACATGTAATTAGAAATCGAACAACATGTCATTTATGAAGTCAAAAAACTAATTGATGCTAGTTTCATCAGAGAAGCAAAATATAGTTAGCCAATGTCGTCTGAGTTAAGAAGAAGAATGGCCAAATCGCATATGTCTCAATTTTAGGGACTTAAATAAGGCATGCCCTAAGGATGAGTTTCCTCTTCCTACACCAAAATTAATGGTCGACATCGCCTCATCTCTTGCAGTATTCTCTTTCATGGATGGGTCATCTAGCTATAACCAAATTAGATGGCCCCCGAGGATGAAAGAAACATTGCATTTCAAACCCCGATCAGAATCTATTATTATAAGGTCATGTCTTTCGGCCTTAAAAATGCTGGTGCTACATACCAACGGGCCATGACTTAGATCTTCAACGAACTTATTTATCATCAAGTTGAGTGATATGTTGATGATCTAGTAGTCAAAAGCAAAGAAAAGGAAGACCATCACTTTTACTTGAGAGTAGTTTTTGAACGGTTAAGATAATATAACCTCAAAATGAATCCCCTGAAGTGTGCATTCGGAGTAGCTTCAGGGAAGTCCCTTGGGTTTGTTGTTCGACATTGGGGAATAGAAATAGATTCAGAGAAGATCAAAGCTATCTTAGAAATGCCACCTCCCAAAAGTTTAACTCAACTTAGATCTTTCCAAGGGTGGTTGGCATATCTAAGACGCTTTATCTCCAACCTATTAGAAAGATGTAACCCATTTTCAGCACTTGTCAAAAAGGATGCTAAGTTCAAGTGGGATGACAAGTGTTAGCATGCCTTTGAGGATATCAAGCAATATTTGGTGAAGCCGCCCATTCTAGCAACCCCTATCCCAGGTAGGCCACTCATCCTCTATACTGCTGCATTGGACAACTACCTCGGTGCTTTGTTGGCCCAAGCCAACGATGAAGGGAAGGAGAGTGCTCTTTACTACTTCAGCCGTCGTCTGATCCCTGCTGAAGTGAACTATCCACCTATTGAAAAATATTGCCTAGCTTTAATCTTTGCAACCTAAAAACTATGGAACTATATGCTTTCTCATAAGGTGAACTTGATTTCAACAATCAATCCATTGCAGTATCTCATGACACGGTCAACCTTATCCAGATGGTTGGTGCATTGGTCCATGATTCTCTTACAATTTGATATTACATTCGTACCCCTCCATTCGGTGAATTTCTTAGCAGCACCCCCACTTCTTGCTGATTGCCCGCTTAGTGACAATCTCCCTGATGAACAAATTATGAACTTAGGGGAGATTAATAATCGCCATTAGGAGATGTATTTTGTTGGTTCAACTTAATTTTACAAAGGAGAAGAACCACGATCTACTCTTCCAGGAAAAGTAGGAGTTGAAATAGTTATCTTAACTCTAGACCGTGATGTGATGAGATTCTCATACTATCTCTCCAATCCATGCACTAATAATGAAGCCGAGTATGAGGCTTTAATTGTCGGTCTAGAGTTAGTCATTACAGTGTGGGTCAAAAGCATCAACATTTATGAGTATTCTCAGCTAGTCATCAACCAGATTAGTAGGTCCTACAAGGTTCTAAAACCTAAGCTTCATCATTACCATGAGTATGCCATGATTCTATTGGCCCAAATCCCTGAGGTCACCATCTACAAGGTCCCTCGAGGAGAGAACTCCTTATAGGAATTGCCTAACAATGCTTAAGTAAAGATAAGTCCCCGGGTTGGCACTCTCTCCGTAGTCACCCTTAGGTCGTGTTCAATCTATTTTGCCACAAACAGGTTATCCTGATAGTCATCTCACTTTGGAAGATGTAAGTCTACTATGCATTCTTTCTAGCATGATTATCGCAAACCGACGGGAAGCCCTAGGTCAGGTTGACATGTTACCTCGCTAATATGTCTCCCCAATGGTCTTTTATTTAGGAAAGATGTGAGTCCCCATGCTTTCTTCCCTGAATTAACCATTGCAAACCGAAAGGCACCCAATTGGTTGGATAGTTCTCCCCTCAGTTGGGAAGCTACTCCCTTTGGATTAGTAAATCTGAGCTAGACCAAAGACAGCACGGCCCCTACTCAGTGCAATTCATCATAAACTGATGGGATCCATCAAAAATAATTTAAAAATAAAATTAATCTTGAATATCTTTGAGTTAATTTAAGTCCTCCAAAGGCATTCACTCAATAGTCGGCCCTAGGTCGGGTTTGATTTGTTGCACAAGCAACTGATCACCCCAGTGGTTTCTTCTTTTGGAAGATGTGAGTCCCCGAGCTTTCTTCTTAACTTGACCATTGCAAATTGAAAGTCACCCCTTTGTTTGGATAGTCCTACTATGTGGTTGGTAGACTACCCATTTGGATTGGTAAATCTGAAGATATATCAAGGCCAACGTAGCCCCTACTCAGTGCAGTCCATTGCAAATCGATTGGATCCATCAAAAACATTTTAAAAATGAAATTAATTTTGACTATATCTGAGCTGATTTAAGTCGCCCAGCAGCATTCACTTAGTAGTTAGCCTAAGGTTGGGTTCAATCCATTGCCTCATCAACTGATCACCCCATCAACTGATCCCTACTTTGGAGGATGTAAGTCCGCTACGCTTTCTTCTTAATACAGCTGCTACACACCGAAAGGCACCCCTTTGGTTGGATAGTCCTACTATGTGGTTAGTAGACTACCCCTTTGGATTGGTTAATTTGAAATAGGCCAAGGCCAACATGGTCCATACTCAGTTCAGTCCATCGTAAACTAATGGGATCCGTAAAAAATAATTAAAAATGAAATTAATTTTTACTATCTTTGAGCTGATTTAAGTCTCCTAGTGGCATTCACTCAATAGTCAGCCCTAGGTTGGGTTCAATCCGTTACCACAACAACTGATCTCTACTTTAGAGGATGTAAGTCTACTACACTTTCTTCCTAGTATAGCTTCTACACACCGAAAGGCAACCCCTTTGGTTGGATAGTCCTACCATGTGGTTGGTAGACTACCCCTTTGGATTGGTAAATGTGAAATAGGTCAAGGCCAACATGGCCCTTACTCAGTGTGATCCATCTCAAACTAATAGGGTCCATCTCAAAATTCAAAATTTAAAATATGAAATAAATTCAACCCTCCTCCCTCGATGGAGCCAAATTAAACAAAAAAAATAAATCCAATCAATCTCCCCCAGTGGATTCAAATCAAAATAATCAAAATAAATCAAACAATTAAAATAATCAAATCAATCAAATCAATCTGCTTCTCCTCAGTGAGATGCAAATCTTTCCAGTTCCCCTAGTGGAACCAATTCAATCCAACTTGAACTTGCTCCCCTAGTGGAGAGTTCACATTTTCATCCCTAGTGGATCCTGAATTCTAATCCCCGAGCGGATTTCACAACTCTTTTTGCTAGTGGATGACTTGAACTTGCTCCCCTAGTGGAGAGTTCACTTTTTCATCCCTGGTGGAGCACCAAATCCTAAATCAACAAATCAAATCAATTTCTCCCTAACAAGACTCAAATCAAATAAACCTCTCATCCCCCAATTGATGACTTGAACCTACTTCCCCAGTGAAGGGTTCACATATTCAGTCCCTAATGGATTCCTCCTTCACTCTCTTATATCTTAGACATGAGTAGAGTCACATTGCACTAAGCTGTTGATTCCTTCTACACCTCTGGTTTGGGAGTAGATCATTTTTGTTAGTGCTTGTGATCATTCGGTGTTGTTGATCATCTCAGTCAACACCAATATGTGTGGTATGCCTTGTCAGTCACACCACACCTATTGGGCATCGTTTGTTGACCCAACTTTTGGAGTGAGCTTTCAATTTCTTCATCTTAGACATAGGACTCCTCTAGACATTAAGAGCTCCTTAGTCTTAAGACACTTCTAGTGATTAGGTGAACATTCAACCTAACCCTGGAGACTTAGAAGAGTTAGCCATAGGAATAGGTCATGCCTTAAGGGTATTAAGAAAACTTGTCTACCCTATAGCTTGAACCAAATCCTTACTTCCCCTTTTCAAGTCAACTTCAAATTCAAATCAACTTCAAATCCAAATCAACTTCAAATCCAAATCAACTTCAAACTCAAATCAACTTCAAATCCAAATCAACCACAAATTCAAATTAACTTCATTTCCAAATCAAACCTTAAATCAATTCCAATGGATTTTCTCAAATCATGAATCAATTCCAATTGAATGAAATCCATGATCAATTCTAAATACAAAAATATTTCCTAAGCCATTTTTGATTTCATCTTATGGACTTAACTCAAATCAAACTCAAATCACTCCAAATTCAAAAGATTTTCTCATAACCCATTTATATTCTCATTTATATTCACAAATATAAATGAAATATAAATTCAACTACCCAAAACCAAATTCAAAACTCAAACCCAAATCAAACTCGTGTTCACCCTTTGAACTTGAAATTATCAAATAAATCAAACCCCATGACTCCAAATCACTTGCAATTGGATTTATATTTCAATCATAAGTCTATCTATGAGTTCAACCAAACTTAAATCAAGCCTTGATCAAGCTAATTGACCCACTTAGGCTCACTTGCCCAAAGTGACCTAAAGCACCTATTTGAGCCAAATTCTAATCTTGCCTAAATTGGATTGAACTAAGAACATCTAAGCCTCACATTGTGAGCAACAATCATCAGGGATGATTAATCACTCAAATTGGGTCAAACCAAGTCAAACCTAACCTTTGACCAAGTCAATACTTAACCTAAATGAAATATAAACTAGCCAAAATCCACCATTGGCCAAATTGATTGAAACTATTGATCAAAACCAATCCATGATCATTGAGTGAACTTAACCAAGTCATCATTTGAGCCAAACCTAGCCAATTTGGCCACATGACCCAAGTTGACCCAAGTTGACCTAAAAAGTCAAAATGTGATAAATCTTGATCTAAGCCAAATTAATTACAACCAATGGGTCAAATTCATTCTAAATCACTTGTTGAACTTGACCAAAGCCTCAATTGGCCAACTAGACCCAACCTAGCCCAATTGACCATGAACCCAACTTGACCTAAAAGGCCAAATCAACTTGAAACTTAACCAAACCAAAATTAATTAAAACCAAAGCTTGCAAAATATTTCAAATGATCAACCAAGCCTAAACCAACCCATGACCTAACCCAGTTGGGCCAAATGGGTCAAATTGTTCAACTTGACCCATTTGACCTAAGTGAACTCAAATGAACCAAAACCAAATATAATTCAAATTGAACCAAACCAATGATATCAAATCACTCCAAATGATCATGTGAACTTGACATAACCCATGGTTTGACTCAATTTGACCAATTGGTCAACTTGACCCAAGTTAACTCATTTTAACCTAAATGGGTCAACTTGAGCCAAATCATATCAAATAAACTCCAAATTTATTGAAAATTGGCACAACCCATTTTTCAATTATTCCAAATATGCCCAAATGAAAATAAAGGCCAAATGAATATTTTACACCTAGGACAAAGGGTAACCTATGGCCAAATTCAGTAGGAAATTGGTCAATTCCTTTTCATGGCCACTTGGCATCCTCTTAGTGGACCATTTGGACACCAATGGAGGTGGTGCACATGACCCAATGGGTTTGGGCCAGCCATGACCCAACCTAAGGCTAAACTGACCCCTCCAATCCAATTTCTCCACTTGGATCACCTCTCACACTCATATAACACATGTGCACCTCCACACTTCCACTCCTCTGCCAAAATCGAAGCAAATAGCACTCCTAACAACCAAAATAACCAATTCAATCTCCTTAATTTGATCAAAATGGCAAGTCAATCTTCGACTATCCGATCCAAGTAGGGGGAGATATACTCCCCCTCATTTCCACTCAAACCAGGACTCTTGCATTCGATTAAGCTCAAGGGATCGAAGCCAAGCTTCTCCAAGTTGCCCAAGCATTCCTAACCTCATTTGAGCTTCTCCTTCTCAGTTTCCTTCATAGGCAAAATAGGCGAGGTGAGGGAGATTTCCAACTTAACCAATTCTCAACCAAAGTCCAATTTACTTTGCAAGCACCATCAAGAAGGCAAGTTGAGCTCACCCAAAGCATTTCCCAAGCATCCAAGCCACGGGAAGGGAGTCCTAGACCAAAGTTGCAAGCCATTGAAGGGAGCTTTGGTCAATTGGAAAATCCACATCATCTCAAAGCTTGAAACCTTCAACAAGGCTTTGTCTCCACTAGAAAAAGCTACCTCAACCATTGGAAGTGCCGGTGATAGCCTCTGATGAGGTATGCCTCAAAACTGAGCTCCCATTAAAAATTGCTTGGTCTTTTGTGAAGGGAATTATAATCCCATTAAAATGCAACCCTTGGATCTTCTTCTATATGCTTCTTGATGGTGTGGGTTGAATCTCTGCCTAATCCAAGCTCAAGTGAGCTTAGATCAAGCCATGGAGGATGGACCGTCTCCGTCTCCCGCAGGAAAAGGCAGGGATGTATCATGGGTCGTCCATCCCATATGTTTTGGATGGACAGCTCTGATTAAATGCGCTAGATCCATTGATTTAATCCTTCATAATTGTGGGTTTGAACTTGACAGTCCGATCCTTGATCAGTCGCCCTAAGGGAGAGCACGTAGCACCGCCAGTTGACACAGCAGCCGATTTAACAACTTAAATAACCAATCCTGCCATGCCACGTGGAAAATGTGCGCCACATTAGCAGCCCACGTGGCGCCGATGGGATTAGTTATATAATTAGGTTATTTAATTACCACTTAATCCCTGAAACTTGATAAATTCATAATTAAATGTAAAAAAATAAAAAAAAATTATAAATGAGGACTCATTTTAAAGATAATTCAAAGGGGAATCTAATAAAATTATTTCAAATTGATTTTGAATAGTGAATTCTCTTTAATTATGGTTTAATTAAAATAATAATAACCTTAATTACTCCCTAATTACTTCATTAATTAATTATGAATTTTTGAGAAATATTTAGTGTGATGACCTCTGCGTCCCCTAATTTTCTTGGAATTTATTAATGAGTTCATTAGTGAAATCAATTAATGAATCCCTAATCATCCTCTTAATATAATTAAGAGTAATTAAGCATGTGAGCAGTGGCTTAATCATTTAATTAAGATAATTAAATATTGTCTAAGTAAGTAGGAGGTTTATTGAATGGGTTTGGTGTTTCTTCCCTAAGTTATTCCCTAAACCCCCTTTCTTCCTTATTCCAAACATAATTAAGGATTAATCCACTAATGATCTACTTAATTAGCTTAATCAAACTTTCAAAATCAATCTAAAATTAATCAATCCTTTGTTGGGTAGATCCTTAGGTGTTCAAAAGCCTAAGGTAAATTTAAGGAAATCATTTCCAACTCACATGTGTGGGAAGGTTATGAAAGTACTTAATTAAACCTTTTAACTTAATTAATCAAGAATTGTGAGCCAATTTCATTAGGCCTCTTTCTTTCTTAGGTGCATTACTGATTTAAATTTTATGTGATTGCATATCATATGTTGGCTCATAATTGTTAGGTTGGTTATGTTAAAGTGGTGTAAGTAGGGGGTAATTAATGGACTTAATTTACACCTTAACTGAAACAAAACATAAAATTAACTTAATGGTTCTAAAAATTAAACTAAATCAATTCACACATGGGGGAAATGGGTTAGGTCCAGTATACATTTTCACATTTCTTAAATCAAATCAAACTCAAAACAAAAAAAATAAAATTCCATTTAATGGAATTTTGATTCACTTTAAGTGATCTTATTTCATAAGATTATCTTTAAGAATTAATTAGGGTAAATGAAGTTACATGATTAAATCACTTTATTTTTTTCCAAGCATGCTAAATGTTGTGTGCCACATGAAATCATACATTCATATCTTTTGAAAAATCAAAAATAAATGAAATGTTTCCTTTATGTCAAATTGCATGTTTTGGCTAAAGTAAGAATATGAGTGGTTATTATCACTATTAAATCAAAAATTATTTTCAAAACCTATAAATCAAAGATTATGAGTGAAGGTATGCTACTTATAAGTACTTATAAGCTTGCATGTGTTTATAGTTTAAAATATGTTATGTGGTTTTCTTCTCTTTTCTTAACATGGATTTGTATAGGATTTACAAAGTGTATAGTTCATTTGAAAAGAATATAGCACTTGCTTAAATCTATTCCTATCCACTATTGTGTTATGACCTAAGAAGAATCTTCACATTTACGCATGTAAATTGCATAACCAAATCAAATAAACAAACAAAAAAAATCTTTTGAATGACTCTTCATCCATTTGTTTTCTTTTTTTTTGTACATGCACATGTATTTAAGAAAAGTGGTATATTAATCTGGACATCCTAGGGTTGTGAGGCTTTAAGTAGCCCTAAGAAGGTCTTGTACCTTATACCCTTGGTGTAGAAAATAATGGCACCATACTCACTTATGTCTTTTATACTTGTAAATTGTATTTGATTAATAAATAAAAGAGTCCCTCTTTTCTACTTAACAAATTCATGCATTCATGAAATATCAAATTTTTTTCTAAACAACATCTCTTTGCATTCATCATTAAGGTGTGCTAAGATTTGCATTTGAATGTATAGATATGCTTAGGATTTATTCATATAAATGATATACATATTGGAAATAAATAAATGGTTGTGTGTTTTTGACAGTAATTCACCTTAATTAATCTTAAAATTCCTTTCTTATTGAATAGGTTTATTTAGAGAAAATCTAAACTTATGATTAATTAAAACACATAATAAAATATTCATTAAAGAAAAGTCATTAATGAATCTACCTTAGAAATTACTTAAGGTAGGGAGGAAAGAGAAGTTTTCTTCTCGTTTTCTCTCTTTATAACACTTAATAATTAAATGTATGTTCATTCAAACCAAACCAAATGATCAAATAAAATTAACAAATCAACTAAATCACTTAAATGAAATCACCCTCTAAGTTGAATCCTTCACACTTAGGAAACTCCAACCTTAAAGCATAGCAAAGACATGCCACACAAGCCTTAAATGGCACACACACATTAGGCTAAGTCATCATTTATAGCTCTATGTTAGGGTGATACATGGTTTGATGCTTGATTTTATTTTTTTCATGTAATGTTTTAGACTGGATGTTAGGGTGCATGTGTGTAGACTGGATGATGGGATGATCTTAGTCCAATCATTAGCTTCTATAGGGGATTCTGCTTAAAGGGCGTTGTAATAAAAATAAAGAAATACTTTTGTTGTGCAAGTTGCTTATACCCCTAAGCAAAATCCAAATTAGGATAGGTGAACTTGGTTACCCATATGTGGGGTGCTAAGTCCAATTTATTCCTATAACTGGTTGGGATTGTGTGGTATGTTTAGTTAATCTCTATTTTGTAGATTTTAGTTAAATTTACATTTCCCATTTTCATGTAATTTTCTAATTAAGATTTGGATTGAATGTTATGGGAGTTTAGGATGAACATTGGTCATAAGACTATGTCTTATATACCATGTGAATCCATGGAGCAAACTACATCTCAACCAACTAAAAGAAAGAAAGAAAGGAAGAAAGAAAGAAGTGAAGAAAAGAAGAAATGAAGAATGAAGAATGAAGACCTCCATAACATGAATTCTTTCTAAATTGTAATTAATTAATTTGTAATCCGGGTTGTATAAGGGTAGAGCTTGGCTACCCACATTTCTTTTCGGGTTTGTGCGATGGAACCCGACCACATCGGCCTTTTATTCTTTTGCGCTAGCTTTATAAAATTGTTTGATGTTTGTTTAGCTTATGCGATGGAACCCTGGATGCGATCTAGGCTCTTAGAGAAAATAAATTTTCTATCTAATTAATCAACTCAAAATTAAAATTAACAACTCATAACCTCACCTAAATCCTAGGTTATAAATCAAGATAATAAAAGATTTAACAACCCCTTAGCTAGATGTTGTATGTCTCACATCATGCAAAAAAACATCTTGCTTCACTCTTGCTAATGGAGGGCTTTCACCTTTGTCTGGGAACTTGGCTTGACCTTTGAGAGCCATGGTGGAAACACACCTCCTTCTTGTTGATTTTTGCACACAACCAATTTCTCATGCATTAGGCATATGAATCGCATAACCTCTGTCAAATGAATTATCCAAAAATAAAATCAAAACTTAACAAAATTTGCGTTACATTTAAGTCATTATTCATGCCCTACATGATCTAGTCTTTTAGAGAGTGTGTTTAAGGACTTAGTCTCTTTCTAAATATACAAAAGCCTAACTATCTTGCAAAAGCATAAGACTTGCCTACATGTATTTAAAATTGTAGGAGGAGTTAGTTGGCACCCACCCCCAGACAGTTATAAGACCAACAATCGGGTGGTTTATCCTCTCTTGTGGACGTAAACTATATACCCATTTTTGCCTTAGATTTAGGTCATGCCTTGGCTCTCGCCAAAGTTCCCTATATTTAGGTTCAGATGTTACTATTTCCTTTCGCGAGCTATAAGCATAAATCCTCACCTCTTAGGTATTTTCATGACCTTGTGTTGTGGAATTGTAAGCTCTAAATTTCTAATAAAAATTCAACTCAAATAATTAACTCTCTTCAAATTTCAAAAATATAAAGCCCAACCATAGAATAGTTTGGCATGCTCGCTAGGTTTCCTAGCATTATGAATATCCCCTACTTAACTCCTTTTGGTTTCGATAATAACTCTCTCTTTTTGATCAATCTCACTTGATCTTCAAAAAAAAATAAACCAATTTGTTGATAGGTCCTATCTTTGAAATCTTTGGAGACAATGATTATTTATCATAATCAAGAGTATTCTTAAAGAATCTCATTCCTTAAGATGTAATTAACTATGGGGGTTTGCCTACATAGAGAACTTAACGAACTCAGTTTAAAATAAACCCTACTTTACTTTTTCATATGAAGTAGGGGAAGAATCTCTGGTACATCCGAAGACCCATTGTCCTTAGGAGTCCTCATTAGGTGATTAGATTCATTGTAGGATGATGACTTCTGTCTCTCAAGATAGTACATCATTCCTCAATGTCGTACTCGATCATCCTAATGAGAACATCTGCGGATCTACGAGGTGTCCAACTAGCATGTTATTTTTTTCTTCATTTATTTTTTTTTTAAAGATAGATGAAGATGAAAATAATTTCACCACACATAGTTATGTAATTTTACTTGTATTTTTAATGTTTTGTATGTATAAATCAACAGAAGTCTGCTACTTAAAACTTTAAACATCTTTGTGCTCATGTCAAAATTAGACCAATATCATCATAATAAGGGTCTCTTTCACTAGACTGATTTAATTCAAATAGGATTTAGTAAATATTATAAATCCCTATTTATATTAAATCCTAGAGGAGTTAAATCTTGTAAATTGTTTGGCATGATAGACGTTAGATCTAGTTAAATCCTTAAAAAAAAATTGTTTAGAGGATATTTTCAAATTTTAGAATTTAAATGAAGAACAAGAAACGATATGGTGGTGATAAGTGTAAATCTCTTAGATCCTACATCTTCCAAGATTTATTAAATCTGGTAATTAACCTAAAATGACAAGAATATATGATTTAAGAAGGAAGTAGCACTTGTGGGGCTCAAAAGTTCGGAAAATTTAGCCTAAATCATAGCTGAATCTCAACTAAGGGGTTAAGAATTAAATAATTTAGTAAATTTTACAAATCCAAATTCTGTAAGTCTTGGAAGGATTGAAACCCTAATAATGTTTGGCATGATAAATGTTAAATCTTGCTAAATTCTAATAAACTATTGAACAATTTGTTTTCAAATTTAATATTTATGAGAAGAGAAAATCTGTTAAATCCTGTGATTTATAGGATTTTAAAAATCCAGAATCGAATCAATAATGAAAGGAAAAAGGAACTTATCAAAATAATAGGATCTAAAGTCCCCAAAATTCAACAAACCAGATAATTGTTGCTGTTGTTGTATGAATATACTGCTTGTGTACAAATCTTTACAACAAACACCATACACTTTCTACTGCCGCGCAAGAATATACCTGCAATTATATGAGTAGGGAATAATAAATAATAAATTTTGCGTGCATTATCTTCAAACGCAAAAATGTTCAGACTCTGCAGATGTTATAAACGCAAGGGTTAAGATGACAGCATTTCGGCAAACCAGATAATTGGTACGGTAAATTGCTAATAAAGAGAAGGGAAAGGAAAAATATTTCTGCTTGACTATGTTCCTTCCTTGTCTTCAGCGTACTCTACTAAATTTACCTTTTCAGAATGACCTCTGATTTTCCCAATGGGTCATACTAGCCTTGGCATTCCTAAAACTACGTCAATGGACAAAAATATTAAAGCTTCATTGCTGACGCATCGCATAGAATGAGATGTCCGGCAACCCAACCTAAAACTCGTCTCCTATCAGAAAGAAAGGACCAGAATAAATGAAATTCTGAGATCTTGGAATCCAATAGCAAATGCAAACGGAACAATGATAGAAAAAAGGTTAGCAGAAACAAAGATGAATCAAACCTTCTCCATATCGATCAAAGGAATATGATAGAGATGAACTGCTCCACTGTATTTTTTGACGATTTGTGGTGCGACATCTTCTGCCCTTCCATTGTTCGCGAACTTCCTAAGGTTTGCAGTGTACAAAGCGATAAGAGGCACAGCACAGCCCGCGCTCCCTACATGAATATAATACATCTATAAGAACGGTGCTGATAAATCTAAAAATGGGTCGGATATACTAATCAAATTCTTAAATAATGGTCCATTGATATTAAGGCACTTAATTGGATTGTTAAGAGCTTCAGCTTTCAATCAAAAAATTTTAAAATTGAATTCTTGTGCATGCATTATTTGTGTAAATTTATGATTAAATTCACATAAATATTTCAAAAAAAATTAGATAATAGATATTAAAATTATTTTACTTATCCTTAGTATGATAAAAATAATAATTAATTAGTCATATATCATAAACATTAAATATAAAAAAATTAAAACTATTCTAATAAATTTTAATTAGATATTCCACCCTAAATTTAGTCATATTTTAACCTTTAAAATTATAAATGTGAATAATTTATGTAATATTTTTTGTATTTATAAATTTATTTTTTTACATTTCCTTAAAATATTTTTATGGCAAATCACATCATGTTTATGTGAAATAATTTTATATTTTGCATATAAAATATATGTTTTAACATTCTTGTGTGTGGTGGATAAAAATATTAATAATGCTCCTTATTGATGTAATTAGCTAATCATGTTAAAAGGCACATAAAGTGATGGCTCTTTCAGAGTATATTCCATACTAGGTGATGACAGCTTTATTCTAACTCAGGTTATCTTGGCAAATTAATTAGATAATACAACTTGATATTATGATAATATTTGTTATACAAATTTTGCATTATAAATCATGTATATTTTGTTAGTTATATCTTAGTGGTGATTCTTTGTTTTAGATTGGAGTTGGATTTTGAATAATTCATTACATGTGTAGTTTTTCTTAAAAAATTGATATTATTGTCCTAAACAATCCACATGTATGCCTTCATTAGGTTAAAGGCTCACTAAGAAAGAGGGAGTTGAATTGGGTGTGCGATGATATTTTAAAATTTCTTTTGAAAGCCTTACAACTCAAATTTATGCCTTAAGCACAATGAAAGTAATCAATCAATCACACAACACAAATATATAGAACTATAAGTGTGTGAAGGTATTTAAGAAATAACAAGTTAATATGTAAATTATAATATATTGAGTATGATATAAAAGATATCACACTAAACCTACAAGTGCCATAAACTAAGTGCATAATAGTATTGAGACAATGACAAGATATGTGTATAAATAAGAAAATAAGTTTGCAAAATATAATGAATCTAAACAACCACTTAAGTTTTGTAATGCGTAATATCAAAATTCAAAGATAAATATATTAGAGTGCACAAAACAAGAATGATGGTGGTTACAAAACTAAATAATGCAAGCATGGGTATACCAAGTTTGAGCACAAGAAAGATGAACCACTCAACTATAACATATAAGCAAGTAATCATAAAATTGCTATATAAGCATGGAAATTGTCAAATAAAGCAAGTAATAGTGTAATAAAATAAATCCATAAAAAGGAGCATTGCCATAATAATTTTTATTTAGTTCTATACACAATAAGCCTACATTCATGTCCAAGCACCTCCTCGCTTAAGATTTCACTACCCTCCCTCTTTTAGAGAGAACAAAACTCTCTCCTTGAAAATATAGGAGCCCATACATCATATTCTCTTACACCTACTAAATAAAAAATAATTCCTTTCTAATATGATTGTGATTCATTAAAACATTTGGATACAATATGTATATATTCTCATAGGCATCAAAGACTTTGAGTTAATAAAATCATCATGAAAATTGAGTTACATAATCTCTATTTTCTAAGATTCTTAAAAAGCACATGAATGCAAAGTACTAGAGATTGAGAAATAGAAATTTGAGCATATAGGATGAAAAACTTTGAGGAACTTGTTTAAGACCAACACTATTATTTATTCTTAAAATTTCTCTTAAAATAATATAAAAAATTAGCCCCTTTACATTATTATTCTTATTTATTTCTTAATGTAATGTATAATAAGAGATTACAAGAGTTTACTTTTAAATCAAAATGTCCCTAAAAATATATCATAAAAATTTACTAAAAATTACCCCACTAACAACTCTATTTAGTAGATATTATTGAGCAAAAAAAGGATACAAATAGGCTCTATAATGTGCAATTTTGCATAAAAAAGGTGGAGGAAAAATTTTATAAATATGTAAAAACTTGTATTTCTATTTGGTGTGTCAATTCAAGTTAGTATACCAAACTCAAAGCCAATTCAAAAATGACTCAACCAGAATATTAAATATGTTTTTATTTATTAATAAGTTAAAAATCTTAATCTGAGACTCAATTAAACTCAAACTGACCCAACATTGCATGATAAACACTTATAAGTGTTAGTGTAATGCCAATCCATCTTGAAATGAAAGTGATTACTTGATTTAGGGTTGTCAAAAAAATATTTAAAATTATATGAGTATTAAATAAAAAATAATAAAGGAATCAAATCAGTTAAGTTAATACTTTTAGATTGTCTTAAAAAAGATTCAACACAAATCAAAGAATTTTTTTTAGGACACTTATGTGTACTCGAACCTAAAATGAATGTTATGTGATTTAAATTTGAAAATTTTATTTTGGATCTAATATTGAGACATTAATTTCTTTTAAAACTAAATGAAAGCACAATTAAGATTTTTTATATAAATATTATCTAGATATTTAAATAATTTCATGAATTAAAAATGAAGATATTTGATAATAAATAATATTTTAAATTTATTATAAAATATAATTAAGAAATAATTAATAAGAAAATATTTAATAAATTTAATGGGTTAATTCCAAATATGAGAATTGATCAAATTTGCTTTAAATATGAGTGATCAAAATCTTTATGATGTGTAACTTAAACAAATCACCAGCACTTAAATAATTAATAATATATATAATTATTTAATTAATATTAATTTAAATTAAGCTAGATACATTATAAAAAAATATTTAAAATATATAAAATAATTTTCTAATACATGAAATAATTTTAGAGTAAAAATTGCTAAAAAAAATATGTATGCAAAGTTTATTCATCGTCCTAAAATATCTAGACATTTAAATATATAAGTTTTATAATAAGTAGGTTAGATGTGTATGAGTTCGTATTTGGTCTAATTCAAATTTGACTTATATGATAAACACCATTTTTAAGTTAAGCAGTTTCAAGTTAGATAAAAATCAAGCCATGCCTAAACTCTTATGATGTGTTTGGGGCGGTGGCACGATGCCAAAATGCACCACAAGTGTTGTTTGGGAAACCACATCCTAGCCTTGTTTTGGAGAATCTATGGTGAAAATTGTGTTTTTCAATATGACCTGATAAACTACAATGGCTAGCAGAAAAATGCATATTAATTTTAAAAAAAAATTTGTAATACCAATCATAGCTTTTAGACAATAGCTTCTTCATCAATAGCTTCATCACTGCATTTTCATATCATTGCAACTTCCTCAAACAAACCCCAAATTTACACTTTAATTAAGATGACTAGCGAGAAGTAAGATGGACCCCCTCTCTTGGTTTTATATCAAGCCTGCAATTCATGCTCTTCATTATAAGCAAAATTGTAGCCATTAGTGCTTACCTGGTGTTCCTGATGCATGGAATGAGCTACTCTACACCCTATTCGTGGGACACCATCCACAAGATATGAATCTTCTTATGCTTGATGCCCTTCATATGTTATTTATGAGAGCAAATTATTAATTCTTTAGGAGAGAAGGGCACTCAGTTTGATCTGTATATCTCAAATAATATAGAAATGAAAATTCATGAATTCAATATCATAGATATTAGATTATAAAAGGTAAATAGATGAAGTTGTAGATGAAATGTGAATGTAAATACACAAGAGTTGTTACATGTTATTTAATTGGGAAGAGAGATTAGTGTAAATATTCCATAATAATGGGTAACATGTTAAACCATATTTGTTGACTCTTTATCCATTGTTGTTATATATTATTCTTTATTTTAAGTTGGGATTGTGACATTATTGATTAGCTATGTCTATTTAATAGAGAGTCATACACCTTTTCTTTTGAGATTTTCTTCAGAAATATTTGTTAAGAGTATTTCTTCTGGAAGTTTTGATATAAAATTTTATCCCGTGCATATACAAAAATTTGTTAATCCAAAAAGAACACCTATAGATTCAATAATTTTTAAATGAAAGCTTTAGAAAAAGTTAATTGTAATAATCACAATTTAAATACTTTCAAGAAGTAATTTTTATTTATTTCTAGGTACATGATTCAAAAGATTTAGTATTTATGAATCCAATTTAAAGAGTCTAATAATTATTCATGATTTCAACAACAATAAGATGAAAAGGTCTCCATCAATGAGAAGTTCGAATGCTATAAATTTGTCTATAAAAAGTGGTTATTTGTATCATATTTTTTTGGTATTTCATTGTATCAAATTTGGAAAGAGAGTTTAAATTCTAATAAGGAATATTTTTCCTTTTTTGCATATTGTTCTTCCCACTCTTCTTCCTTATGAGTAGTATTTTTCTCACTTACCATCCACCATTATCTAACACACTGACATCATAAAAATGTTAAAAAAAATAATGAGTAATATTCAAATTCAAGTGTCTATCTCACTAAAGGAGGCAATGAGAATTATAATATCCATATGAAGGCATTGCATAACTCCTAAGATAATTAAGAACTGAAAACAAAAGTCATAAGGATGAGGCAATTCTAATAGTAGGTCAAATAGTCATTAAAGGAGCTTTAACAAAACAAAAATGATGAGAATGCACTATTCATCATTACTAAGGCTTGATGGCAATGACATTCAAGTGACATTTTAATTTATACTAATCTCATCATGGTGAAAGTAAAAGATCTAATCATGGTTATTTTTTAACCACATCCTTGAGGAATTATTATTTAGGCATTTTTAGGGAGACATAATTTGGCTTTGTCATTTGGTAGGGTACTTTGACTTTATTATGGGGATTAGTTTAGTCCAATCTTTGAGAGAGTTTAATCACACTCTAAATGAGTGAGGATTTTAGGTGTTTGGCTTTGATTAATATTTGTGGGATTTATATTTCATTAAGGGGTTAGCATTACATCACCCAAGAGGGATAATTTAACTTCATCTTAAAGAAGCTAGGAATTTGACATATTTTTGGAGACAACAACAACAAGAAGAAGAAGCCTTAATCCCACTAGGTGGGGTCAGCTACATGAATCATTCGTCTCCATTGTGTCCTATTATGTGTCAAATTCTCATTTAAATCAAGTATACTAAGATCTTTTTTTATACATCTTAACCAAGTCTTTTTAGGTCTACCTCTACCTTTCTTAACATAAGGCAAATCTAATGTATCTACTCTCCTAATCGAGTCATCGAACGGTCGACGCTTTATGTGGCCAAACCATCTGGCGACTCCCCTAATCTTATCTACCACCGGAGCTACCCAACTTTTTCCTAATATACTCATTTTGCATTCTATCTCTAAGAGTAAAGCCACTCATCCACCTAAGCATCCTCATCTCTGTAACACTTAACTTAATCTTATGCTTCTGTTTTATTGGCCAACATTCTGTACCATAAGTCATTGCAGGTCTTACCACCATCTTATAAAATTTTCCCTTAAGTTTAAGTGAAACTTTTCTATCACATAATAGGCCAGATGCATTCCTCCACTTCAACCATCCAACTTGAATTCTAATAACATCTCCATCTATTTCACCATCATTTTGAACAATAGAGCCTAAATATCTGAAACGCTCACTCTTATTAATGACTTGTTCACCTAATGTCATAACACTACCACTAGAACTTCTACAACTAAAATTACACTCTATATATTCAATTTTAGATCTACTTAAACGAAAACCTTTAGACTCTAGAGTTGACCTCCATAATTCAAATTTTTGTTGGACTCCCTATCTAGTCTTATCAACAAGAAGAATGTCATCAGCAAAAAGCATACACCAAGGTACATCTTCTTGTAAATGCCTAGTAAGAACATCTATAACAAAAGTAAATACAAGATAAGGGCTTAAAGCTGATCCTTGATGTAATCCAACTGAAATAGGAAAATATTTTGTCAAACCTCCTTGTATTTGGACACAAGTAACAGCTCTAGTATACATATCCTTAATGACTTGAATATAACCAATATTAACTCCTTTTATTCTAGAACTCTCCAAAGAACATCTCTTGAAACTTTATCATAAGCTTTCTCTAAATCAATAAATATCATATGTAGATTCTCCTTACTTTCTCTATGCTTCTCCATCAAACCCTTAACAAATGTATAGCATCCATAGTAGATCTACCTGGCATGAAACCAAACTGATTGTGAGAAACTTCTGTATCACATCATCACCTATGCTCAATTACTCTCTCCCATAATTTTAATGTATGGCACATTAACTTAATTCCTCTATAATTTGCACACTCTTAGGCATCACCTTTATTCTTAAATATAGGAACCAACAAACTCTTTCTCCACTCATCTGGCATCTTTTTAGTCTTTAAAATGACAATAAAAAGATTTGTAAGCCAAGAAATTTCCTGATCTCCTAAACATTTCCACACTTCTATTGGAATATTATCCGGTCCTACTGCTTTTCCACATTTCATTTTCTTTAAAGCTTCACTAACATCGATTTACTAATATAAGATAAAATGAAATTCTCTATTTTTGTTTAGGGTATTAAGGTTGCTAAAATCAATCGTACTTTCAGATCTTTCATTGAAAAGTTTATCAAAATACCTCATCCACCTATTTTCAATATCCTTTTCTAAAAAAAAGCACTTTATTATTTTCATCCTTAATACACCTCACTTGAACTATGTCTTTACTTCTCCTATCTCTTTGGTTGGCTAACTTATACATACATCTTTCACCTTCTTTGGTATCTAATCTATTGTATAAATCACTAAAAGCTAAATTGTTTGCATCATATATTATTTTCTTAGAATCTCTACAGGTCACTTTATATATTTCCCAATTCTCCGAGTTTTTACATCTAAACCAAGTTTTATAATAATACTTCTTTTTTTTTATCTTTTCTTGCTCACTCTGACTCCACCACCAACTATTCTAATTAAAAGAAGCTTTTCCTTTTGATTCTCCAAGCACATCTTTAGCAACTTGCTTAATTTCACTTGCTATTTTTTTCTCACATAATGTTAGCTTCCTCATGAACATCCCAAATTCTAATCTCTTGTAGCTTGCTCTTAAAAATATTTTTATTTGTGTTCTTTAAGTGTCCCCATCTAATTATAGGATAATAATTTGGTTTATTTTTTTCTCTTACAACCTTTCATCTTAAAATCTAAAATTAACAATCGATGTTGGGTACTTAGATTTTCACTTGGAATGACCTTACAATCTTTACAATCTAAACGATCTATTTTGCTTATCAGAAAATAATCAATCTGTGTTTTACTAGATTCATTTTTATAAGTAATAATATGTTCATCTCTTTTCTTAAATAAAGTATTAGCAACTACAAAATCATAAGCTAAAGCAAAATCTAATATAGTCACCTTCTTCATTAGTCACTCCAAATCCATAACCACCATGAATACTTTTAAAATCTTCTACCACTCTACCAATATGTCCATTTAAATCTCCCCCAATAAATACTTTTCTTCAAGAGGTATCTTTTGTATTAATCCCTCTAATTCATTCCAAAACTTTCTTCTTTTGCTTACCTCTAAACCTACTTGAGGAGCATAGACACTTATAATATTGATAATCTTAATATCAACACTAATCTTTAGAACTATAATTCTATCTCCACAGCTATTAATATTTATAACATTATCCTTCAAACTTTTATCTATAATCACACCTACATCATTTCTAGTTCGACTTTTACCTAAATACCAAAGTTTAAAACCTAAACTATCAATCTCCTTGGCCTTCTCCCCAACCCATTTAGTTTCTTGAACACATAAAATATTTATCTTTCTATGAACTATAATATCTATTAATTTCATTAATTTACCTGTAAGAGTACCTATATTCCAAGATCCTAACCTAATTCTAGTATCTCAAAGGATACCTCTCAAAGAGGCATAATTTAATCTAATCTCAAAGAAAATAAGAATTTTTTTGTTGAATTGGAAGGATTGTAGTTTATCCATATCTCAAAGGATACTTATTTATCCTAATTTTGAAGGAGCTGTAAATTTAATGTTGAATTTTGAAGAGTTATAATTTATCTTTGTCGTTAAAAGGTAGTTTAAACTAATCTTAGAGGAGCTAAAAATTTGATGCTTTTGAGAGCATTGTGGTTGAGGTGTGTGCAATTTTCATATTCTTGGGTAACTTAAAAGCAACACACAATATTAAGAATTTACCTATTTACATAAATTGTTGTCAAAAAAATAAGAATAATAGAATTCGTCTAATTTTAAAATATCTAGCCCTTGAAAATTAAAAATGAGCTTTAGTTTTTTACAAGAGAGATACAAATAAATGAGAAGTGTCTCCCCGCTAAATTTAAGAATTTTTTGGCAAAAAATGATTTCATGCTATTTTTAGAAGTTAAAAATAACCTCAAAAGATACTATTCATAAAAATGTAAGGATGAGTGACATAAAAAATGTAGGGATTTTCTTTTTTTTAAAGATTTTCTGGATTAATTAGAAAATTGTGTGCAAATTTGATATTTTGGTACTTCGGAAAATCTAAATTTAAAAATATTTTATTTGGAGGTACATTACCTTGAGATAAGCTTATAAGCTAAATTTTATGATTTTCTTAATTTCTAGCGAATTTTGAATACTAGATGAGATCAAATTTTGGATATTTTTAGATGTGAAGCTTTCTTAAGAAAGTAAAGCTCACATGTAAGTTCAGAAAAAGAAAGCAAATTTTGATTGATCCATTCTTTCATCTTTTATTGTTCAACTTTCTTTCAAATTGAAGCTTTTACTATTTTATCATGCAAAGATATAAAAGGAAAATATATAAATAAAAATTACATACAGTAAAGGAAATGTAAAGAAAAAGAAGTAAAAGAAATGACATTAAGAATTTGAAAAGGCTAACCTTACTTTCTTTTGAACACAATAGGCAGGTTCCAATGGCTTTGACTAGCGAAGAGGCTTTTTGGGATCATTTTTATTTTTTATTTTTTGTTTATATTTTTATCTTAATTTATTTCAGAATAAAATTTATTTAGTGATAATTATTATTTTTAAAAATATTCAATACATCTAAAAATTATTTTGAGTCTTTTTTAAAATAATATTGTTTATTTTTACAAAGACCTACTAAGATGGAATTATTAGCTTAAAAAAGTTTATATAGAGGCTCATTATTCTTAACGGTTGCCAATTAACTAATTGGTAAAATCTGGATTTTGGATGATGTAGTATGCCCTGATTAAGACTTTCTAACAGCCCATTTACGGCCTGTTACACGTACCGACCCGAGCATGTATGTGTTCAAGCTTGAACTTATTTAATATTATTGAGTTAGAGCTCAATTCAAGCTTTTTAGAATGGTGTTCAAGCTTAAGCTTGTTTACCATTATCAAGCTCGAGCTTGATTTGAGTTTGTTCATGAGCTCAATTCAAATTGAATTATCGAGCTTGTTTAATGAAATAAACAAGATTTAATCAAACCTTGATTGAGCTTGTTCACGAGCAGCTTGTTGAGATATATATATGAGCTGTATCAGTTAAAATTTATTAAGCCTAAAAAAATAATAATTTAAACAATATTGTTCAGAAACAAGCCTTAATTTAAGCATAATCAAGCATCTTAGTGAGCTTGTTCACGAGCTTTAAATGATAATGTTCATGAACATAGATGAACCAAATGACAAGCTCTTTAAGCTTGTTGATTTAGCAATTGAGTATTTACAAAAGTGTTCACACTCGTTTGATTAGTTAATCAAGCGATCATGAATGAGCTCTAAACGATCCAAGTTATGAATAGCTTGTCGAACACTCAGTTCATTTGCAGCCCTACAGGTGTAAAGAGAAACTTGACCAAAGTTGACTTTAGGCTAAGCAGTGCTTGGTTTGGTAGACTTGTTAAAGAATTATTGTTATCATAATAATTTGCAGGTAGGGTGACTCCTTATGCACCACAATGACCAACTTCATTGTTATAGTTGCTCTAACTTTTTATGACTCTTTATCTTCAGTTGACCACAACTTTTACGTTGGCGTGCCCCATCACATTGCCATGAAGTTTCCTGACATATATGTAATTTGCATCAAACCATTAAACTTTTAGAAAAAAAAGCAATAGTTAATGATTAACCTACAGATAAATTTCAAGTGACAAATATTTGTGATGAATTAAGAAGGTTATTATTTACTTCGTTTGAAGTCATCCAAGCCGTATAGCTTAGTAGTGTGAATTTCCCAATGTGTTTCATTAATGCTATTATTATTAGAGGTATATATATATATATATATATATATATATATATATATATATATATATATATATATATATATATATATATATATATATATATATATATCATTCTCTCAATCATTCACGCCCGATCCTCCCTCAAAATCGAACGAAACCGCTCCCGCTCGTTCGTCCTCCAAAAACCGCAACTCCTCAACCGCAAAGGCATTATCTTCTACGGACTGTCGGACTCCCTCTCTCCCTCTCTGGTTCGTTCGGTTGAGGAACCGCAAGGGCACTATCCTCTATTTCCCTTTTCTACCTCTCTCCACGTAAGGTTTGCTCGCATCCCACCCTCCGTCACTCACGCCCTCGCCTCTCCGCCTGATTTCGCCATTGAGACCTCTCCACTAGTTCGTTGTTGGGCTTAGTGGAAGAAGTGGCAGTACAAATCTGAGAGGAGATGGTGCTATAGTATTCTTCAGGTCATCTTGTACAACGCTGCAATGCTTTTAATTTGTAGTCAACGGAATTCCCCTCGTTCATAGACTTTTTTTCTCTCCTTTGAGAGTCTTCACCTGGAAAGCCTCCCTGCACGCCAAACAACTTCTCCATCTCAGAGCAGAAACTAGAGAAGCAGAGCTCTCTCATTACTGGGAAGGAAGATTCTCATCTTCTGCGAAAAACGGTAGGCTGATCTTCTCCAGTTTGGAGGCAATAGTCAACCTTTCCACCAAGCTTCCTACAAGCAAGCGCTGCAGCCTTCGCCGACGTTACCCTAGGCCAACGTTCAGCATCAAGCCAAAGATTTGCGTGCTCGAAAGCTTATTCGGTCAGAACAAAGATATCTCATTCTGTGGTTTCTTTCAGCCACTGATTCCTTTCTAACCTAGTAAATAGTAACGGCATCTCCCTACATCGCTTTCAGATCACTGATTAGTCATATTGGCTTGCAAATTTATTATTGTGGCTAGTTGTAGATGTGTAAAGAAACAACTGTATGAAAATTATCTATATATATGCTTGTGTTTCTTTTTGCAGATTTAAGTGTTAATCCAATAGAGCGTGGTGGGTCAAAAGAAATGGTTGTGGTGTGAAGATAGTCTCTTCATTTGTTAGAGGCATCTAAGTAAACAAAAAAATTGTTAGATGTCGTTCCCCCTATGCCCAAATGTTATCAAAATTTTGAGTGATTGAATATCATTATACTTTCATTAGGCATGCCAGATCATCAATAAATACTTGACTAATGTCATCTTTTTAAATGAAAAATCAAATAGATGATTTAACTCAATAATCTAAGAAAATATCTTTGTCTGAAAAATTCATAATAATGAAATCCTTGTAAACTATATAATTTTAAAATATGTTTAATTAAATGACAAGATTATAAATCTAAATGTTCAATTTCAAATTGAAAATAAGAGTGTGCAAGAAATTTGATAACTTTATTACAAGCGCAAGTAGGCAACTCATGAACAATCATGAATGTGTCCTTTAAAAGGATCATTTGGATCTTGTATTTGAAGTTAGATTTAAAGCACATGAGAATTATGACATATCTAAGTTCTTATCTCCAAAATTAATGGTATTCAAATGAAATTCATAAAAGGATTTACATTGTAATTAACTAGCTTATCAATGAGTATATACAAACTCTTTCAATAGTTACACAAGTTGCACTACATAATATATTGAGTAAATCAAAAGCAACACATATAATTTAAATTAGATTTGCAATGAGCTAAAAAGTGCATTAATATGAATGAGTCAGTTATCACTGAAGGATGAGATTTTAACAATCACGCATGAAGTATAAATGATTAACATATTTTTTATATGATTAAATAAAATCAGAATGGTAAATCATATGCCACCAGATTCGCAACTCATTGTATAAGCAAACAGAAGGCGTTAATTAAAGCTTCAATTGAACTCTTACACATATTATAAAGTATGACTAAAATTCAAATTCAATACCTTAAAACTATGCAAGCATTCTTAAATATATCCTCATGGGCCCCGAGACTATGTTAAATGCTTAAACTTAGTGTCTGAGGATGTTACACGAGTTGCTTCCCGGTTAGGTCTTAGGACCGGGTCTAAGTTAACAAAATCTAAAAATTCAATTATTATAAAAATTTCAGCATATTAAAATATCTAAAAGCTAATTCTATCAGATGACAGTAGATCTGTGTGGTGTTTATTTTTGGTTATGTATTTTGTGTGTATATGTGAGGGGATACCACACAGATCCAAGGATATACTTACTTATTAGGGTGATTAGGTACGACATTAAGGAATAGTGTACTATCTTGAGAGATAGAAGTCACTACTCTATAATGGACTTAATCACCTAATAAAGACTCTAAGGCATGATGGGTCATCGAATTTACTAGAGATTTTTTCCTACTTTATATGGAAAGTAAAGTAGGGTTTATTTAAATCGGGTTCATTAAGTTTCCTATAGAGGCAAGCTTCTATAGTTAATTACATCTTAAGAAAAATGAATCCCTTAAGAATACTCTTGATTAAAGTAGGAAATTATTGTCTCCAAAGAATTCAAAAATATGACTATCAACAAATTGGTTATATTTTAGAAAATCAAGTGGGAGAAATCAAAAGGGGAAAGTTATTGTCAAAATCAAAGGAGATGAGTAGGGAGTGCTCATGATACTAGGAAACCTAATGAGCACTCCAATCTATCCTATGATTGGGCTTTATATATTTAAATTTTGAAGAGATTTATTTGTTTGAGTTGAAATTTTATTAGAAATCTAGGACTTATAATTCCACAATACAAGATTCTAGAAATGCCTAAGCGGTGAGGATTTATGTTTATAGCCCACAAAAGGAAACATCAACCTCAGATCTTAAATCTAGGGAGCTTTGGCAAGGGCCAAAGCATAATCTAAATCTAAGGAGAAAGTGGGTATATGGTTTACCTCCACAAGATAGAGTAAGCCACCTGACTGTTGGACTTATTACTGCCTAGAGTGATAGCCAATTAACTCCTCATACGCTTTAAATCCATGAAGGTAAGTCATATGCTTTGCAAGATGGTTAAGCTGTTATTTACTTAGAAGAGAAACTAAGTCCTTAAACTCACTCCCTAAGAGACTAGATCATGAAGGGCATGAATAATGACTTAAATCTAATGCAAATTTTGTCAAGTTTTATTTGATTTTTTTTGGACTTTTTATTTTAGCACAGGCTAAAGGATTTTGTATGCCTAAATGCATGCAAAATTGATTATGGGCCAAATCAAAAGAGAAAGAGGTGTCTTCCCATCAAAGGCTCTTATAGGTTATGCCTTTATTCTCTGGCATAGATGGAATCCCTCACTTAACAAGAGTGGAAGAAAATGACATGCATGATATTATACACACAATCATCCAGCTAAGGGGTTACTAAATATTTTATTATCTTGATTTAATTTCTAGGCTTTTATGTGAGGTTATGAGTTATTTTAAAATTTTAATTATGAGTTGTTAGTGGGATAGAAAATTTATTTTTATCCTAAGAGCCTAATCGCATCCAGGCCACATAGCAATCACCAATCATAAAGAAACTATGAAAAGATATGTTATTTTTAATGCACAAGCAGCATCACATGGTATATAAGACTTGTTCGTATAACCAATGCTCATCATAATCCTCCATAACACTTATCCTAATCCTAATGTAGAATTACATTAAAAGAGAAGGAAAGTAAATCTAGTTATACCTGCAAAATAAGTGTTAGCTAAACACACTGCACAACCTAAGTAGTTATATAAATAATTTGGACTTAGCACCCCACACATGGATAACCAATCTCATATGTCCTAACTTGGGCTATGCTTAGGGGATAAGCAACCTACACAGTAAAAAGCATTTATATTTTTATTACAGTGGCCCCTTAAGCACAAGCCCCTACTGAAAATATGATTAGGCTAATATCGGCCTAATATCGAGACTACGCACATACACCCTAACATGCAGTCTAAAATAATACACCACAAAACCAAACATACACCAAACCATGCACCATCCTAATATAAAGCTAAAAATGATGACATAATCTAATGTGCATGTGTTAAGGCTTTTGTGGTATGTTTAGGCTTTAGAGTTATGATTTGTTAAGTGTGAGGGATTTAATTTATGAAGGGTTGGTTTCTCTTTAAGTGATTTAATTGATTTGAAGATTTTACTTAGTATTTTCTTTTATTTCATATAGCCTATACTTAGTAACTAAGTGTTATAAAGAGAAGAAAGAGAGGGAGTCTCTCTTTTATCCCTACCTTAAGTCATTTTTAAAGTAAGTTAATTAATGAATTTCCTTTAACGAATGATTTATTATGTGTTTTAATTAACCCTACATTTAAGTTCATTCTAAATAACCTTATTCAATAAGAAAGACATCTTAAGATTAATTGAAATGAATTACTATGACATAACACACATTCATTCATTTTTTTTCATCATGTATATCATGCATATGAATAATCTTAAGCATACCTATACATGTAATGTAAATCTCTACATACCTTGATGATGAATGCAAAGAAGTGTATTTGGAATTTAATTATTTCATTCTTTTTAATTAAATTATGAATGCATGTCATTATTATATAGAAAAGAGGAATTTTTTATCCATTAGCTAAATACACATTCACATGTATAAAAGTTTTAAGTGAGTATGGCATCATTATTTTCTACACCACGGGCGTAAGGTACAAGACCAACTTAGGGATACTTAAAACCTTGCATCCCCGAGATGTCTAGACTTATATACCACTTTTCTTTAATACATGTAAATGTATGAATAATTATAAGGATAGGAAATCCATGTAAAAGGTTATGCTTGATTTATTTGATTTATGATTTTTTATTCATTAGCCACATCATACATGTGTATGTATAAGAGTTTTAAGTGAGTATGGCGCCATTATTTTCTACACTAGGTGCATAAGGTACAAGACCTACTTGCGACTACTTAAAGCCTCGCAGTCCCAGGATGTCCAGACTAACATACCACTTTTCTCAAATACATATGAATGTACAAAAAGAACCATATGAATAGAGAATCATGTAAGAAATTATGTTTGATTTGATTATGTTATTTACATATGTGATATGAAATTCTTCCTTAAATTTTAACATGAAGATGCATAGGAATAGATTTTAGGCAAATGTTGTGTTCTTTTCAAATGAACTATACACTTGCAAATCCTATGTGAATTCATATAGGATAAGGAAAGAGAACTTCATATTACATATCTTATATTGTTATCACATGCAAGCTTATATATATTTATAATTAACATCGCTTCATTTATAATAATTGATTTATAGGCCTTTGAAAATAGTTTTTTTATATATTTAATAGTGATAATAGCCACTCATGTTTTTAATTCAAGTCAACATATGCAATTTCATATATAAGAAAAAATTTCATTTAATTAATTTCAAAAGAAAAGAATGCATGACTTCATATGGAAAGCAATATTTAGCATGATTTGGAAAGAAATAAAGAAATGTAAGCACATGATTTTATTCATCCCAATTAATTCTTAAGGACAATCACATTAAATAAGATTATTTAAAATAAACCAAAATTCTTTAAAGATATTTTAAACTTTAAGTTTGATTTGATTTAGAAAATATGAGAGAGGTTTGCTAATCCTATCCCAATTCTCCATGTGTGAATTAATTTGGTTTAATAAAGAATATTTAAGTTGATTTTATGTTTTAATTAGGTTAAGGTATGAATTAATTAACCCTTACCTATATCACCTTAAGTTAATTAATTAATTAATAATAAGCTAATATGATATGCAATCACATGAAAAGTAAATTTGCAATGCTCCTAAGAAATGAAAGGGGCCTAATGCAATTGGCTTATGATTAATAGTTAATTAAGCTTAAGGGATCTCACTTAATTACTTTTATGATTTTCTCACACATGTGAGCCAACCATAATTTTATTATCTCTCACCTTGGGTTATTGAACACCCAAGGAGCTACCCAAAATCAATTAACGGTTGCTTAGGCATGGATGAATTGATTCTTAATTTTAATTTCATTAAGCCTTTATTTAATTGATTAAACACTTTGGTTATGTTTTAATTTGAATGATAGAATTAACTTAGGGGAAAGAATCAAGGGCAAGGCCCCAATCCTAATCCCTAAATCATTTAAACATTTAATTAGATTTTGATTTCCTTATTTTGAAGATTCATCATTTAATTAATCAATTAATCATTTCATTACCCATTAATTAATTTGATTTTTAAAAGTAAAGAAAACTTAAGAAATGAATTAGGAAAAGTCTCCCTAAGTTATCTTACTATTCAACAGAGATAATTATGCTTAAATGATTAATCAAGTTATTGTTCATTCATTAATTATGATTAATTAAATTAAGATTATGATTATGGCTTAATCAAGTGATTTTTCTAATTAAGCAATCAATAAAATCCTAGAAAATAGGAGAGGCAGAGGTCATCCCCCTAAACATCCATAGAAAATTTGAGATTAATTGAGTATTTAATTAAGGTGTAATTAAGCTAATTAGATTTATGATAAAACCCTAATTAAGTCAAAATCACTACTCAAAATTAAGTAATGATAATTTTCCTAGATTCTACTCTAAAATATCTTCAAAATTAGCCTAATTTTATATTTTTTGAATTTTTTTATAATTAGTTATGATTTTAAGAAGTTTCAAGATTAAAAACTAATTAATTAGCCCTAATTAAAGCCTTAATCCCATCGGGCCACATGGTGGCTAACGCGGCGCACTTTCGACGTGGCGCAATGGGATTGATTATTTAAGTAGTCAGATCCACCCGAGATCCACGTGCTGACTCGGCCAGCGATGGACGCGCTTTATCTGTGGATTTTCCAATCTAAGATCGGACAGCCACGATTTGATCCACAGTTTAGGAAAGGAATCGAAGGCTCTACCACAGAATTTGATGAAAGCTGTTCATCCCAATCATGCGAGATGGATGGCTCAGGATCTATCCCGTTCGTGAGCGACGAAAGACGGATGTCGCCCGTCTTCCCTCATTCGATCCGAGCTCACCTGAGCTTGGATTGTCTCCAAATTCTTCTCACACCTTCAAGGAAGGGAGATGCACACATCTAATTGTCAAAAATCCATTAAATTTGAATTTACTTTACAAAGGACTAACCCACTTTCCCATACAAGGGTTGATTTGAAAAATCATCTCACCAAAGCTAATGGCTGACGGTGTAATGCTGGAGGTAGCTTCGCTTAGTTGAGGTGAGGCCCTGTTGAAGAAGTACGGACTTCATTTGGTGTGCGATGCTTGGTTGACCAATCCACGAATGCAAGGGGCTCGGCTTTGATCGAACTCACTCCTCCCATGGCTTGGAAGCTTAGGAATTGGTTTGGTTGGCTTCGATAGAGTATAAGGATGGCGTGGGTGTAAGGAATTTGGATTTGATTTAGTGGAGAAGGAGTATTGAATGGGATTAGGATGCCCTATTTTGGCCTTGCTTGAGAATAGGCAATGTCGATCGAAGAGGGCTTGGGGATCCTTGGAAATGCTCTGAGGGGCTTCAATATTAGCTTAGGAAGGCTGACGATGCAATTCTCTGTGATTTTCCACTTGAATTGATGGGGTATACCCCTCAATTGCCCATCATGGCGGATGTGTGCATACTCACTCACCGTCAAACCGGACTTATCTCCATCAAGTCGGTGGCACGTGGAATGGAGGATGGGAGGGCATGGATCCATTGTGCAAGGGTGTAAGGGTTTGGATCCAATGAGTGCTTAGTTTGGGTTGGAGGTGAGTCAATTCACCTCCCAAATGTCCTTGGCCGACTTAGGGTGGGTTAAGTGCACTAAGTGGGCTAGGTGGGGTCAAGAGAAACTACCATGGAGTGCTAACGGCCTGCCATGGGGATGGGAGAGTTGACTTTGGCTTGGATCCATTGGTTTTGAAGTTTAAATTCTATGATTTGATGGCTAATCACCTTAGTGGGGCCCACTTAGCTTTTGAGGAGGTCTTAGTGACCCAAGGTGAGTTTGGGAGTTGGTCCCATAGATTCCTAAGTTGGACTTGAGTGATTTGGCTTGGATTGGTCAAATGGGTTTCATTTGGGCTAGGTTGGGTTGGGTTGACCAATTAGTCAAATTGGGTCAAACCAAAGCTTAGGTTAGGCTCATATGATGATTTGGAATATTTTGGTTCAATTAATTTGGATTGGTTTGACCTATGTTTGGATTTGACTCATTTGGATTCAAAAGGGTCAAATTGGTCAAGTTGACCAATTTGACCAATTTGACTAAGTTGGGTTGGGTTAGGTATTGAGTCAAGTTCAATTAGTTGATTGAAAATTATTGTAGGCTTTGACTTGGTTTAATTTGAAATTAATTTTGAATTTTGGTAAATTTGACTTTTTTGGTCAATTTCAGCTAGGTTAGGTCAAGTTGACCAATTGGTCAAGTTAGGCTCAATCATAGCTTTGGTCAAGTTCAATAAGTGATTTGGACTAAACTTGAGCCATTGGTTGCAATCAATTTGTATTAAATCATGATTTTACCCATTTTTACTTTTTAGGCCAATTTGGGTCAACTTAGGTCAAGTGGTCAATTAGGCTTGGTTTGATTCAATTGATGGTTTGGTCATGTTCAATCATTGATTATGAATGAGTTTGAGTCAATGGTTTCAATCAATTTGGCATATGATGGATTTTGGCTAGTTTGGGTTTCATTTGGGCTAAATGTTGACTTGGTCAAAGGCTAGGTTTGACTTGATTTGACCCAATTCAAGGCGGTTGATCACCCCATGATGATTTTTTATCATGATTGAGGTTTAGATAGGCTTAGTTCAATCCAATTTGGGTTTAGAACTTGGCTCAAAAAGGTCCTTTACGTCACTTTGGGTTAGGTGAGCCTAAATGAGTCAATTGGCTTGATCAATGTTTGATTCAAGTTTAGTTGAACACATATATGAGCTTAGGATTGAAATATAAATCCAATTGCAATTGGTTTGGAGCCAAGTGGGTTTTGGTATTTCAAGCCAAAAGGCTTAACTTGGGCTTAATTTGGGTTCGACTTGGATTTGGTTTGATAATGGTAGTTTATGTTTATATTTGGATCAATGATTGAAGGAATAATTGAATCATGAAGAAATCCATGAGTTTTGAGTTGATTTAGATGTCATTTAGCCATGCTCAAAAGTTTGCCTAGAAGGGCTAAAATTGGGAATTTGATTTAATTTGGATTTGGTTTGGACCATTTGAATTTATATTTTATTTATATTTATGAATATAAATGAAGATATAAATGGGTTATGAGAAAATCACTTGAGTTTGGAATGATTTGGAAGCAAGTTTGACCAAATTAAGGGATATATGTCAAAAGAGGCTAACTTGGATTTTGAATTAATTTGATTTATTTTGATTTGATTTGAATGGTTTGAATTTGGATTTCTTTTATATTTGTAATATAAATGAAGGAATGAATGATTTATAAAGAAATTAACCAAGTTTGAGTCAGTTTGAAGGCATTTTGGCTAAGCATATGAAGGTGGTTCACATGGCTTAGGAAGAGGTTTTCAAATTTGGAGTTAATCATGGGTTTCAATCATTTGGAGTTTGGAATTGATTCATGAATTGGAATTTGATTTGAGATTGAATTTGATAATTGAGAAAATCAATTGGATTGGGGTTGATTTGGATTTAGTAAAGGCTAAGTCTATAAGATAAAATTAAAGGGCAGAGAACAAGATTTAGAGTTTGAATTTAGTGATTGATTTCAATTATTGGATATTTGGATTTGTTTTTGAGTCTTGAATTTGAATTTGAGGTTTGGGTTTGGAAGAAGGGGGCAAGGATTAAGTTTGGGCTATAGGTTAGGCAAGTCCTCATAAATCCCTAAGGCACAACCTATTCCTATGGCTAACTCTTCTAAGTCTTTAGGGTTAGGTTAAGTGTTCACCTAATCACTAGAACTATCTTAAGACTAAGGAACCCTTAGTGTCTATAGGAGTCCTAGATCTATAATGAGGAAGCTGAGAACTCACTCCAAAAGTGAGGTCAACAAAGGGCTGTCGGTATGGTGTGATGCATACCCGCGTATTTGTTGCACGAGACGATCAACATCCAAGGATCACAAATACTAACAGAAATGATCTACTCCTAAATCTGATGCATAGAAAGAATCAAGATCTTAGTGCAATGCAACTCAACTCATGCCAAGAGCATAGGGGAGGAAGAAGGGATCCACCATGGGATCAAACATGTGAACCTTCCACTAAGGAAGCAGGTTCAAGTTATCCACTAGAGATAAGATGTTTGGATTTGAATGTAAGGTATGATTTGGGTAGAGTATCTATTGGGGATTAGGATGTATAACTTGCTAGAGATAGATGCATGAACCTTCCACTAGGGAAGCAGGTTCAGGTTATCCAATAGTGATAAGAATTTGATAAGATTTATTTTGAGGGTGCACTCATTGTGGAATGCAAGTTTGAATCGTGCTTAATTGACTCCACTGGTGAAGTTGGGATGATTGATGTCCACTAGGGAGAAATTGATTGATTGTTTATTTAAGTTTTATATTTCAAGATGGACCCTGTTGGTTTGCGATGGACAACACTGAGAAGGGGCTATGTCGGCCTAGGACTATCTCATATTTACCAATCCAAAGGGGTAGTCCACCAGCCACATGGTTGAACTATCTGACCTAAGGGGTTGCCCTTCGATGTACAATGACTGTGTTAGGTAGAAATTGTAGTAGACTTACATCTCCAAAAGTAAGAGACAACTGTTGGGGTGATTTTTTAAACACAAAAAATTGAACCCGACCTAGGGCAACTACTGAATGAATGCCTTTAGGGGACTTATATCAACTCAGAAGTAGTCAAGATAATGTCATTTGATTGAATTACATTTATTTTAATTTCAATTATTTTAATTTAATGTAATCCATTGGTTTGCATTGGATCCAATAAGAAGGGGTTAATATCAACCTATACATGTCTTAAATTTACAAATCCAAAGGGATAGTCTACCGGCCGTGGAGTAGAGCTAACCAACCAAAAGGGTGTCTTTCAGTGTGAAATGGTCTGGTTAGGAAGAAAGCATGGGAACTCATATCTTCCTAAATAAAGAACCATTGGGGTGATCGATCACTTGCACAATAAATCAGATTCGACCTAAGGCTGCCCGTCAGTTTGCAACGATCATGCTGGAAAGAATGCATAATAGACTTATATTTTTAAAGCAAAGACGACCATCTGGGTGACTCGTTGGTGGCACAACAAGTTGAATCTGACCTAAGGGTAACTACTAAGAGAGTGCTAACCTGGGGACTTATGTCGACTCAAAGTAGTCAGGCAATCCATATAGGGAGTTTTACTGACACTACCCCGGAGATAGGATGCCTGCTTGGGAAAGGGGCCACTAAGGGCTTCAATTTTTAATCCACAAGCGAAGATATATTTTGTTTGTTTTATATTTTCATGGATCCTATTGGTTTGTAAGAGACCACACTAAGAAGAAGCTTATATCAACCTAGTCTTATCTCAGACTTATTGGACCAAGGGAGAATCTGTGTATCCACTAAACAAATTCTCCAACCACAGGGGTGGCTACTAGGAAAGGGGGACTGTCCAATCCACAAGTAACCGGGGTAGTGTCTAAATGGGGTCTCTATGGACATGATCCAAATAGAGTTCCCATAGGGGAGGTGTCACTAGGGGTGTTATCCAAAACCTTGTAAAAGGAAGCCTACAGGTATTCGGTGGCCAACTCAAGGAGAAAGTGCGGGGACTCACATCTGTCAAGAGTGGTGTATACACCGTATGGGTTGCTGTCAGCATGGTGACAACCAACCAACCTAAGATACTTGATGATTTGCGATAATCAGTCTAGAAAGAAGGAGTGTAGACTAACATCTTTTTAAAACAAAACTGATCTTCGGGATAGTCTATCTCCGGCTCGACAGTGACCTAGGGCGACTACTAAGCGATGAGTCTTATGTAAGGACTAAACCCAAGCTTAAAGTAGTCAAGAGGAAAGGAGCCTTTGGGGGGACTTACCCTAAACCTCAAATATACTCGACCTATTTAGTGTATGATGGCTAGTTCAAGAAGAAAGCATGTAGGCTTCCATCCTCTTAAACAAAGTCAACATGGGGTAGCTTACCGACTGTGCAGTAAGACTTACCAAACTAACAAGACTCTCATTGGTTTACAATGGTCGAGTCATGAAGAAAGTATGGGGGCTCACATCTGCTAGACAAATGACCATTAGGGTGACATACTAGCAAGGTAATATATCAGCCTAACTTAGAGAAACTAATGAGTGAGTGCCACAAGGGGCTTGCTCCCACATCAAAATAGCTCGAGACAAAAGATATGTGTTTGTTTGTGTTATGAAAGAAGGAATAGGATACCACTTGGGTTCTCTTACACCTACCCTAAACATATAAGAATGTTACTCCACAAAGAAAGGATGCCGCTTGGGTTCTCTTACACCTAACTTAGTTGTACTAGAGGATTGAATATAGTTTTTGTTTGTGTTGTGGAGGGACAGGATGCCGCTTGGGTTCTCTTACAGTTACCCTAAATACATCATGGCGGAATCACAAGCAAAAGATGTTTCTAACACATAAGAAGTGGAATTTGATATGAAAAGAAGTTTTATTGATGATTATTTTCAAACAAGATTTATGAATAATATTTTTTTAGGTAGAGCCCATTGACTGGAAGCATAGGGCGCTCTCCTTTATAGGTTATGAGTTGATAAGATCCTCCTCAATAGGCCTTTTCTATGGTAAAAGGGCCTTCCTAAGTGGGTTCAAACTTGTCTCTCATCTTTTGACAAGCAACAATTGATCTCCTTAAAACTAAAACAAGCTCTCCTACTTGAAAAGCTCTAGGACGAACCAACTTGTTGTGAGCTTGAATCATTTTGGCTTTGTATAACTCAAGGTTCTAGCATCTCTCCTCCAAATCTTTGAGTTCTTCTAACCGTAACTTGGCGTTCTGCTCCGTAGTAATCTTGCTACCTATCCTTAGTGATGGGAGTTGGGCTTCTATTGGTAGAATAGCTCCGGACTCATACACTAAGAGGAATGGGATAAATTGAGTTGGAGTTCTGTATATGGTGCGGCAGGCCCATAAAGCTTCAACCAACTGCTCATGCCACTATCACTTGTTGTCGTCGAGTGTCTTCTTCAATATTTGGATGAGAGTTTTGTCGAATGCTTATGCTAGACCGTTTTCCCTTGAATAGTATATGGTGGAATATCTCCAATATATGTTATGTCTCAGGGCAAAGCTATTGATCTTGATGCTCTTGAATGCAGTACCATTATCATATATAATATGTCGAGGCACCCCGAATCTATATATGATATGGTTCCTAAAAAATTGGAGCACATGCTGAGCTGTGACCTCTCTAAATGGGATTTCCTCTACCCACTTGGAAAAGTAGTCGATGGCAGTTAGAATGAACCGGTGATCATTAGAAGAAGGAGGATCGATTGGACCCACTATGCCAGTGCCCTAATACTCAAATGGCCACAAGGCCAATGTAATGTTGGATGGTTGATGTAGGACCACACCGTGCACCTGACATTGGTGACACCTCTTAACTACATTCATGCAGTCTGTAATCATCGAAGGCCAATAGTATCCTAGTCTTTTTATCTTGTCTTTCATCTTTGGACCAGACTGGTGAGCCCCACATAAACCTGAATATACCTCAGTTGTCATCCTATGGGCTTTATTTTTGAATAAATAACGTAACCACATATGATCAAGACCATTATACAAGGTGCATGAGAGCATATAGAGAGAGCTCTATTTCATTGATGGGCTGACTTCTCTTGAGGTAGTTTTCCTATGTTTAGGTAATCCATGAATGGTTGCCTCCAATCTGACTCATCATCCTTTTTGGCAATGGTAACCTCCCCTTCAAGAGAGAGTCTCTCGATGAGTTCAGCATCAACAAGGGATAAGACTTGTCTATTTTGAAACTTTATTGGAATCAACTCATCTTCTAGGCAAGCTAACTCCTTGGTGAGCTTGATCAATGCATCTGTTATAGCATTATCTCCTCGAGGAATCTTGTGGATAGTGACCTCTGGGATTTGAGCCAATAACTCCATGGTGTACTTGTGGTAATGATGGAGTTTAAGCTTTAGAACTTTGTAGGACCCAACGATTTGGTTGATGACAAACTGAGAATCCCCGAAGATGTTGATGCTCTAGACGCATAGTGTAATGACTAACTCGCACCAATCGAGCCTTATATTCCCTTCATTGTTGGTGCATGGATTCACAATGATATGAGAATCTCATATCGGTCAGTTAGAGAGAACTATTCCTACCCCTCCCTTTCCTGGAAGAGTAGATCATGGTTCTTCTCTTTTTTGAGAGGAAGCCACACCATAAAAATAAATCTCCCAATACTGAATGCTAGTGTCCCCTAAGTTCATGATTTGTTCATCAAGGAGTTCATCACTAAGTGGAGAATCAGTGGGAAGTGGGTGTGCTGCTAAGAAATCTACTAGTGATTATCCTTTCACAGCACTGAGAGGTACGAATGTGATGTCAAACTGTGATTAGATCATGAAACATCATTCCAACCATCCAGATAACTTTGATTGTGTCATGATATATTGTAGTTGATTAATTCTAGAGATCAAATTCACCTTATGAGAAAGCATCTGATGCCGTAGATTTTGGGATGCAAAGATTAAAGCTAGGAAGTGCTTTTCAATAGGTGGGTAGTGTGCCTCAGTAGGGATCAGATGATGATTGAGGTAATAGAGAGTATTTTCTTTTCCTTCATCATTAGTTTGAGCCAACAAAGAACCAAGGGAGCCATCTAATGCTACGGTGTAGAGGATCAATAGTTTGCTTGGGATAGGGACTGCTAGAACTGGCGGCGTCATCAGGTAGTGCTTTATTTCTTCAAAGACATGCTGGCACTTGCCATCCCACTTGAACTTAGCATCATTTTTGACAAGTATTGAAAATAGTTGCCATCTTGCTGATAAGTTGGATATGAAGCATCTTAGATACGCCAACAGCCCTTGAAATTATCTGAGTTGAGTTAGACTTTTTGGGGGTGACATTTTTAAGATATCCTTGATCTTCTCTAGGTTGATCTCTATTCCGAGTGTTGGAAAACAAACCCAAGGAATTTCTTTGAAGCTACTCTGAATGCACACTTCAGGGGATTCATTATGAGGTTAAATTGTCTTAATTATTTGAAAATTACTCTCAAGTAGAAGAGATGGTCTTCCTTTTCTTTGCTTTTGAGTACTAAATCGTCAACATAGCTTTCAACTTGATGATGAATGAGTTCATTGAAAGTATGAGTCATGGCCTACTGATATGTAGCACCAGCATTTTTAAGGCCAAAAGGTATAACCTTATAACAATAGATTCTAATCGGAGTTCAAAAAATAGTATTTCTTTCATCCTCAGGGGCCATCTTGATTTGGTTGTAGCTAGATGACCCATCCATAAAAGAGAATTCTACATGAGATGAGGCAATGTTCACCATCAGTTCCAATATAGGAAGTGGATATTTATCTTCAGGACATGCCTTATTCAAATCCCTAAAATTGATGCATATACAAATATGGCCATTCTTTTTCTTAACTGGATGACCCGCTAACAGTAGGTATTTTTCTTCACCGATAAAGTCCATCGATGATTTCTTGATTTCATAAGTGACATGTTGTTCAATTTCTAATCATATGCGTCTAGGTGCTTGCTTGATGGGTTTGGCATTAGGATCTATAGCTAGTTTGTGGACTACTATGTTAGGAGATAAATCAGGCATTTCTTCATAACTTCATGTGAAGTAGACCTTAAACTTAGCTAATAGCATAACTAAGTCATTGGTCTCTTCTTCATTCAACAAGGAATTGATGTACATCGGGTGTAGATCTTCTTTTGTTCCCAAATTAATTTTTTTGAGTTTATCAATGGTTGATTTGATTTCTTCTTCAAACTATGGTGGTGCATCCCTAACTTCAGGCTCATTTAGGTCATCTGAAGTTTCTAAACATGCCTCCTCATAAGAGTTAGCATGATTTGAGAAGAACTTGTTAGACCCCAAATGAGTGGTGATGACTAGGCAATGGTTATCGTCATCGATGGGACCCATAATGCCAAATCCTAGTCCTGATCTTGATTGAGAGTGTCTGCTTTGGTTGTTCTATAGTTTTTCAAAGTAGTTCAACCTGTGTTAAGACTAAGTATGTGGGATTAATCCCTTCTTTGCTAAGTTAATAACACAAGGAGAATACTAATCAAAAAATAATTATATTAAATCTCTATATGAATCATCCTTAAGTTTTATATTAGCTTCTTGACTTGAGGATGATGCTCCTAAAAAAAATCTCTTCGGCCTGACATCTGTGGATGACTTGGGAGCCTCCTTAACTACCAAACCTTCAACTTTTTGGGAAGAAAGTGAGGTTAGAGCTAAAGTTCCCAACTACTGTTTGACTGTTCTACACAATGATGATTTGGATACACTCATACTTTGCTTGGAGGTCTGGTCTTCATCACTATGAGTTTCGAATGTCACCTCCAAAAAGACTCACTGAGAGTGGTTGGTCGGCATGTTAATCACATGAGACTCATCCTCCGAACTGGACTCTAAGTCTATGTGGATCGCAAGGGTACTCCTATGAGCTGGAACATAGCTCCTACCAGCTGGCCACCAGCAAGGAGGCCTTCCACCTCTAGAACTGGCTATGTACTTGCCTCTTCCTCTACCTGGTGGAGGTCAAGTCATCTTAACCATGTGTTCAAATGGATGAACAAATTATGGGCAGTATTTAACATCTGGCCTTACTTCTTCCTCGATGTCTGATTCTCGTTCACTTATATTTTCTTTTTTTTCCTCTTTTCTTTTCTTTTTCTTTTTTAATTTTTTTTTTCTTTTATTTCTTATTCTTTCGATTTTGAACTTTCATAAAGTTCATGAGAATAGACATTTTTATTTGGAGGAAGATAGTAGGCTGCATCTTCATAAATCTTGATCTATCTAACTGAGAATGGCTTCAAGTCTCTTTTGACACAATGCTCGATTCCACCTCTTCTGAATTTGATGCACTGATGTAAAGTGGATGGAACTGTGTTGTTTTAATGTATCCAAGGCCTATTGAGAAAATTAGTGAAAGATGTATCTGAATCGATTATGTAAAACTTGGCTTCTGTCTTCCAGTCATCTATCTCTAGTGGTAACACTATGGAGCCTAAAGCACTCTTGTCATGTTCATTGAATTCTTTTAACATCATTCGATCTCTTTGGAGTTCAGAGATGTCGATCCTCAAGTAGGCATGGGTCTTTGGACTCATAATGTTCACTGATGCACCTAGATCAACTAACACCCTGGAGAGTGTGAATTTGCCCATATCCACTGTGATGTAGAAAGGATGGTTCTACTCCATTTTCCCCAAAGGTCTTCATCGGTGAATGTAACTCCACTGGCTTCTCTTGAAAAATATACCTTCTCTCCAATAGCGGTCAGCAGAGCTAAGCATATTTCTGGATAAAGAAGGGCTTTGATCATAGACTCCCTCATCTCTTAGGATAAGACAAGGGTATCATATATGCTTAGTTTAGCTGTCAACTTTCTTAGGTGAGCGAGGACATTGTAGACAACTATGAGTTGGTCCTTCATAAGCATATCCATAGGTGGAGCATCCTGTGGAGGGGATTCTTGATTACTAGAATAAATGACTTGTTTACCCTTATCCTGAAGTGCTACCCTAGGAGGTAGAACTTTGCCACTACGAAGATTGACTTCAATGACTTCATGAGATGGTCTAATGAAAAGTTCTACCTGCTCATAAAGTTTACCTACAGCTTCTCCTATAGGATCATCAGAGCCAGATAACTCCAAATTTATCTCAATAAGTGAACCCAGGTTATTTAGGAATGGGTAATCCATTTCAAAATCAAAAAGGAGTGAATCAGAATTATTATAATTATTAGTACTTGAAGAGCTTTCTATAGGAATAAAATCATCAAGATCATCAAAAGTAGAGAGTATGTAAGCAGAATCAATCTTCTTCTTCATTGATTTCTTAGATTTGGATGAAGGTATAAAATAGAAATCAAGCAAAGTAAGTGGAGTGAGGGATTTAGCACCCCCTCCCCCCTTCGCTAATACAGTACGACTGCTAGAAGAAGAACTGGTTGAAGGTACTGTGACTACAACTCTAGAAGGAGTGCTGGACTCGATCGGAGATTACACTAATGTGCTATCCCAGGAAAGTGGAAGCTATCGCTACTGCTACTGGGCTTCTACCTCCCTCAAGTTGTTTTTAGCAACTTGCAAACCTTCCTTAGAGCTGCAGGTTTGAGCTGCTTCAAACAACTGCAAGGGTAACTTTCTTATGTGAGAAATGATTTTCTTGGAGGTTCAGAATAAGGAGATATCCCAACCTTCCTCTATCTTAAGAAGATCATGTATATCCCCAAGGATTATCCTAACAGAACTAGAGGGTTGTTCTAGTAGGTATTCCTTAGGGATGACAATGGCACCCGACTTGTAGCTATACTCAAGCCAATCCTTAAAGATAAAACAATCTTCTAAGACATGACCTTGCACGTAGTGGTAGGGACAATAGTTTAGATCATGACTCTTGCCCACATCCTTTGACCTCCTAGGCTCTGGTAATTGAAAATCATGCTTCTTTAAGAGATTCTTAAAGATCTTCCTGACTACCTCCCTCTTGAATGAATAAGGTTTATTCAATTTATCGGTAAGAGTAGGTATAGTTACTGTGGTGGATAGGAATCTTGTTGATGCCGTGGATGGGGATACTTTGAGCGAGGTGGAGGCCGGCAACCCAGGGGTTGATATGATGGTTGAGGTGGTGGCAAAGGAGGTGGTAGAGGAGGTTGTTGAGCTCAAGGTCGGTTTGACTGAACCCTGGCTAGTTGTTTCCCCTTGTCAACTGTCATGACTATCCTTGGCTTTTTTTCTCAAATGCCCTCTGCGGTCTGGGCTTGGTTGGCTGATCTTAGAAAGGTAACTATTTGACCTCCCCTTGTAGACTAGCCATCTTATTGATTAATTTCTCAAATATCGTAATGGTAAACTCTTTAAGCATAAAGGCGATCAGGCCATGAATATTCTTGAGTAGAATTTCAATGGCATGCTATTCAGAAAGCTGTGGTTTGCATTTCATACTTAAATTGTGCCATCTATAAATGTAATCAACAAGGGACTCACTGGGGTGTTGTTGAGCTACAACGAGATCGCCCACTGTTACCTTTTCTGAGTTCCAGTAAATCTCTTGATAAAGAGCTACTCCAACTCAGCAAATGTCTTCACTGAATCATTGGATAGTTCAGTGTACCAATCAAATGTCATATTTGTTACAACACAAAGGCAATAAGAGTGCATCACGCCATCGCATTGCAACATCACTCGAAAGGTGCTATGTGTGGGGTTCCCACGCCATCAAATTTTGAAGGATTGAGGCACAAAGCCCTTAGGGTATTGGATACCATTAAATTCCTTCGGTAGGGTCTATCCTTTGGAATAAATGAGTCACCTCGAGCTTGCGCCTATGCATTCATCACTTGTTGCTTCACCATGTGTTTAATGTCTTTTTCATGCATGGAGGTGCTATCCACCACCTTCCTATGCAAGATACCACTGCCTCCTTCTACAAGAATGCATCTAGGATGATCTAAAGTGTGTGCCAACTCTGCTTTGTCAGCTACTATGAGAGAAGGCTGTAAAACTAGACCTTAATTCTATAATGTTGACACCACTGCCATCAACTCTTCAATCTTCTTCTTCAATTTGGTCAATATGATCATCCCTCTGCCTAAGCTGGTGGAGGAGGTGCTGAGTTAAATGTACGGCATCATCCTCTTCAACTACAATACCTTCTTGGCTATGTTGATCTCTCTAAAGAGAACTCCTAGTATTGACCATATGAACTTCGGTCGAATCCTCAAGAAGACCATCCTCATCTAGATCAAAGCTAACCTTTTCCTCCTCATAATCAATCGACTTTCCTAGAAGTTCTCTACAAAGTACTATGCTAAAATATCATCTAGGGAGCGGTCTAACCGTGCTGGTACAAATACACGCTGCTGACCGGTAGAGAGGTTATGCTCACTGACAAAGATGCACCTAACATTGTATGTCACTGGAGTGCTGACTCTGGGAGGGTCATGCTCACTAGAAGATATATGCTCGTGACTGCTCATGGGTGGAGTAGTGTCCCTAAGGAGATCCACTACTATGGGGAATGAAGAACTGTCCCCTTCCCCCTCTACAATTTTCATTGTCACTGGCTCTGATGGTGGTGGTGGTGGTGGTGGTGGTGCGACCATGACACTACGAGGTCGCCACTCCTTCTTCACCAAGACTGAAGTTGGAGGTTGAGTAGGGGAACTCGCCTCACCTTAGTCAGTGGAGTAGATGAAGTGGGATCCTTTGGTCATAGTCAGATGACTAGATGGATGGAGTCAGTCTAAGGAGGCTGGCCTGATCCAAACCCAAATCCATCCCAAACAGAAAGGTAAAGATAAACTTCTGAGAGGCCATGTACGATGCAAGACTCCACCGATCCGAGCTATGTCATATGTTGAAATATAACTTGTATCAAATTTCTGTCTTGATATTTGTTCTAAGAAAGTAATGGAGGTTTGGAGTTTTGAACCCACACTCAAATATTCAAATATGTTAAGTGGGGTTCATTGAAGAGATTTGGATGTTTGGGGGAGAGTCTTTTGCCATCTGATTTTTTTTATTTTAGAACCCATACTCAACCAATTTAGGTAGGTTGGGTGGGGTTCAAAATTTTGAAGAGAGATTTTTTTTTTTGTTTGAGATTGTTTGCATTTTATGTTTCTTGTTTGAAAATATGGATAGTTTGAAAGAACCTCAGCAAATTCGGGTATGCTAAGAAGAGGTTGTGATTCTCTGTTTGAAATATTTTTGCTTTTGAAGATTTGATTGTGTGATATTTTGATTTAAAAATGGGGCTTCTTACTTAACAATTATGGTATGTTAAGTAAAGACCACATGTGTTTGATTTGTGCTTGAAGATGAGACTTTCACTTAACAAATTTGGTATATTAAGTGAATCCAAATGTGATTGTGAGATAGATTTGCTTTTCTTTAAAGATGGGAGTCCCACTTAACAAATTTGGTATGTTAATTGAAAGCCCCAAATGTGTTTGAGATATATTTGTTTTTCTTTGAAAAATGAGACTCTCACTTAACAAATTTGGTACATTAAGTGTAAGCTCAAGTGTTGTTGATATAAAAAATTGGATCCTTATTTAATAAATTTGGTATGTTAAAATAAGGATCAAATGTGTGTTGAAAAGAGACCCTTCACAAATTTGGTATGCTGAGTGAAAGCCTAAATGTGTTTGAAATATTTTTTTTGAAAATGGGACTCCCACTTAACAATTTGGTGTGTTAAGTGGAAATCAAAGCATGATATGACTTGAGAATGGGATTCTCACCTAAGAAATTTGGTATGTTAAGTGAGAATCCCATATGGCATAATTATGTGATTCTTACTTAATAAATTTAACGTTTTTAAGTAGAACTAGATATATGCTTTGAAAATGAGACTCTTACTTAGCAATATTGGATATGCTAAATGAAAGCCTAAATGTGTATTTTGAAAATGAGACCCTCACTTAACAAATTGAATATGTTAAGCGAAAGTCAAATTTTATTTATTTATTATTATTATTATTTTGGAAATGAGACCCTCACTTAACAAATTAAAATTGTTAAGTGAAAGTCAAATTCATGTTTTGAAAATGAGACCCCCACTTATCAAATTAAAATTGTTAAGTGAAAGTCAAATTCATGTTTTGAAAATGAAACCCCCACTTAACAAATTGAATATGTTAAGTGAAGGACAAATTTATGTTTTGAAAATAAGAACCTCATTTAACAAATTAAAATTGTTATGTGAAAGTCAAATTTTATGTTTTGAAAATGAGACCCCCACTTAACAATTGAAATTGTTAAGTGGAGGTCAAATTTATGTTTTTAAAATAGAACCCTCACCTAAAAAATTGAAATTGTTAAGTGAAAGTCAAATTCATGTTTTTAAAATGAGACTTAACAAAAATTGAATATGTTATGAAATGAGATCATTTAACAAATTGAAATTGTTAAGTGAAAGTCAAATTTATGTTGATTAATAGAGATTCTCACTTAACAAGTTTGGATATGTTAAGTGGAATCAAATATATGATTTGCTCTTGAAAGAGGGAAGCTTCAACCCAACATATGTGAAATTTGTTATGAAGTTTCAATTTATTTGAAAATGGATTCTTCAATATTTTGAAAATGGGCATGGTTATTTTTCAGGAATGTGCCTTTGAAAAGAACCTCCATGTAGCAATCATAGGGATTGTTAGATGGGCATGGTTTGATTTTATGATTTTTTGAGTTTCTTGAAAGGTGCTTTTGGAAAGTGTCATGTTGTGAAAGAAATTATTTTCTTTAAATTTTATGATGAACCTCACCAAGTAATTATAAATTTTATTATCTCCTATTATTGATAAATTTTGTTCCACCTATTAGTTTCAAGACCTAAAGTGAGGTCCTAACATAAAATTGGCTAACTTGTTAAGAATGACCAAATATATGGAAAGATAGTCTCCTCAATAAAATGAAATTCAACTATCGTTGGAAAAAATACTAGAGATGAAAGAAGAACCATCCCAAGTGAACAAGAGAAAATTGTGGTGTTTATTTTTGGTTATGTGTTTTATGTGTATATGTGAGGGAACACCACGTAGATCTGAGGATATACTTATTAGGGTGATCAGGTATGATATTAAAGAATAGTGTACTATCTAGAGAGATCAAAGTTACTACCCTACAATGGACCTAATCACCTAATAAGGACTTCTAATCCATGATGGGTCTTCGAATATACCAGAGTTTTTTCCCCTTCTTTACATAGAAAATATATTTAAATGTTTAAGTTCCCTATAGAGGTAAGCCTTTATAGTTAATTACATATTAAGAAAAATGAATCCCTTAAGAGTGCTCTCGCTTAAAGTAAACGAATATTGTCTCCAAAGAATTCAAAGATAGGACTTTGAACAAATTGGTTACATTTTAGAAAATCCAGTGGGAGAGAGAGAGTTATTATTGAAAAATAGAATGTAATAGTGTGGGTTGATTTTAGATTTTGTGAGTTTCTTGAAAGGTGCTTTTGGAAAGTGTCATTTTGTGAAAGAAATTATTTTCTTTAAATTTTATGATGAACCTTGCCTGACCAAGTTAGTGGTGAGGAGGTTCTAAATTTTTATTATCTTCCCTATCATTGATAAATTCTGTTCCACCTATTGGGGAACCCAATAGGGGTTTCAAGATCTACACGGAGTGAGGTCCTAAAAGCTAACAGATGTTGGCTAACTTGCTTAAGAATGACCAACAGTAGGAAAGATAGTCTTGGGCTCACTTAAAATGAAAGTCTACTAACAATGCTTAGAAACTACAATTATCTACTAGAGATGGAGAGAAGAACCATCCCAAGTGAAGTCGGTAGAAAAATCTATGGTGTTTATTTTTGGTTATGTATTTTATGTGTATATGTGGGGAACACCATGCAGATCTGAGGATATACTTATTAGGGTGATCGGGTACGATATTAAGGAATAGTGTACTATCTAGAGAGATAGAAGTCACAACCCTACAATAGACCTAATCACCTAATAAGGACTTCTAGGCCATGATGGGTCTTCGAATATACCAGAGATTTTTTCCCTGCTTTACATGGAAAAGTAAAGAAGGGTTTATTTAAACCGGGTTCGTTAAGTTCCCTATAGAGGTAAGCCTCTATAGTTAATTACATCTTAAGAAAAATGAATCCCTTAAGAGTGCTCTCGCTTAAAGTAAGCGATTGTCATCTCCAAAGAATTCAAAGATGGGACTATCAACAAATTGATTATATTTTAGAAAATCAAGTCAGAGAGATCAAAAGGAGAGAGTTATTATTGAAACTAAAGGAGATGAGTAGGGAGTGCTCATGATACTAGGAAACCTAGTGAGCACTCTAATCTATCCTATAGTTGGGCTTTATATATTTGAATTTTGAAGAGATTTATTTATTTGAGTTGAAATTTTATTAGAAATCTAGGACTTATAATTTCACAATACAAGATTGTGGAAATGCCTAAGAGGTGAGGATTTATGCTTGTAGCTCGCAAAGGGAAATAGCAACCTTAGATCCTAAATCTAGGGAGCTTTGGTGGGGGCCAAAGCACAACCTAAATCTAAGGCGAAAGTGGGTATATGATTTACCTCCACAAGAGAGAGCAAGCCACCCGACTGCTGGACTTATTACCGCTTGGAGAGGTAGCCATCTAACTTCTCCTATGCTTTAAATCTATGTAGGCGAGTCATATTCTTTGCAATATGATTAATTTTTTATTTACTTAGAAGAAAAACTAAGTCCTTAAACTCACTCCCTAAGAGACTAGATCATGAAGGGAATGAATAATGGCTTAAATCTAATGAAATTTTTTGTCAAGTTTTATATGAATTATTTTTTGGACTCTTTATTTTAACACAGGCTATAGGATTTTTTTCTTAAATGCATGTGAATTGATTATGGGCCAAATTGAAAGAGAAAGAGGTGTCTTTCCATCAAAGGTTCTTATAGGTTAAGCATTTATTCTCTAGCACAGATGGAAGCCCTCTCTTAATAAGAGTGGAAGAATATAATATGCATGATATTATACACATGATCATCCAAGTAAGGGGTTACTAAATATTTTATTATTTTGATTTAATTCCTAGGCTTTTATGAAAGGTTATGAGTTATTTTAAAATTTTAGTTATGAGTTGTTAGTTGGATAGAAAATTTATTTTTATCCTAAGAGCCTAATCGCATCCAGGCCACACAATAATCACCAATCATAAAGAAACTATGAAAAGACATAATATTTCTAATGCACAAGCTAAACAAAATATCAAACAATTTTATAAAGCTATCGTAAAAGAATAAGAGGATGATGTAATCAGGTAACGTCGTATAACCTGAGAAGAAATGTGGGTTGCCGAGCTCTACCCTTATACTTCTCGGTATAATAAAAGAATAATTACAGTTATAAAATGATAAGTGTTATGGGGGTCTTCAATCTTCATCCTTCATTCTTCACTCTTCATCTTTAATTTCTTTATTTTTTTACTCCATTTCTTTCTACTTTTTCGCTTGATTATGATGTTGCTTGCTTCAAAGGCATCACATGGTATATAAGATTTGATCTTATAACCAATGCCCATCCTAATTCTCATAACACTTATCCTAATCCTAATGCAGAATTACATTAAAAGAGAAGGAAAGTAAATCTATTTATACCTGCAAAATAAGTGTTAGTTAAACACACCACACAACTCAAGTAGTTATATAAATAATTTGGACTTAGCACCCCACACATGGGAAACCAAGCTCACCTCGTTCTAGTTTGCTTAGGGGCTGCGCAAAACATAGCAAAAAAATATTTATATTTTTATTATAGCGACCCCTTAAGCACAACCCCTACTGAAAATATGATTAGGTTAATATTGGTCTAACATCCAAACTATGCACATACACCCTAACATGCAGTCTAAAATAATACATCAGAAAACCAAACATACACCAAACCATCTATCATCCTAACATAAAGCTAGAAATGGTGACTTAATCTAATATGCATGTGTTAAGGCTTGTGCGATATGTCATAACTAGGCTTTTGAGTTATGATTTGCTAAGTGTGAGGGATTTAATTTATGAAAGGTTGGTTTCTCTTTAAGTGATTTAGTTGATTTGAAGACTTTACTTAGTGTTTTCTTTTGTTTGATATATCCTACACTTCGTAACTAAGTGTTATGAAGAGAAGAAAGAGAGGGAGTCTCTCAAACAAATTAGATCAATTTCAAAAATATAAAGCCCAATCATAGGATAGTTTGAGATGCTCACTAGGTTTCCTAGCATCATGAGCATCTTCTACTTATCTTCATTTGGCTTCAATAATAACTCTTTCTTTGATCAATTCCATTTGATTTTCAAAATGAGCTAATCAATTGATAGTTTGACCCTATTAAAAATGAACAGATGGTAGCCCTGTTGCACTGATGATTGCAGAGTGTCGCACCATTCAGAGTCAGTGGCAGTTTGGAGTGTGTCTCTTCTAGGGAGTACAATCCTCATAGGATTGATTCTCCAACAGTAGGGGAGGTCTGGTGCCTCTCTGTATATGACAATGATCACACCAGTCAGCCGAAGATATTTGTACCTACTAAGATTGATCGTTCTTTAGATGAGATAGTGGCTCATTATTTCATGGAAAAGAAGGAAATTCTATGGTACGATTGGTCTGATGAGAAGAATGTTAGTTTTGATCCCAACGAAGATGATTTGTTGGGAGATTCAGCTAGGGTTTGTTTGGTAGATACCATAGGATCTCTCCTCGAGAGCAGCAAGCTATGGAAGGTGATGATGCCAACCAGGAAGACACAGCCCATTCGCATCAACACCTCCTAGCATAATTAAAACAAAAAGATGAAAAGATAGATAAGATGGCAAAGTAACTTGAGGACTTGTTAGCAGCAATTTTAGTACTTCATAAATAAGCCCCAGCAGTTCATCCTATCACAATTGAGATCAGTCAGCCAGAGTTAGTGCATGTCTTGGACCCAGCCAAGACCTTACCTCTCGTTGAGCAAGGTAGCACTAGCATGTATTGGAGGGTAGTGGAAAGTACCTCCATATAAGAAAAAGTCATAAAATCCATAAGTAAAGGAAGCATTCAAGGCTCAAAGGATAATCAGGAAAGGGTAGACCCTACTCGAAGGAATTTGATGTAATCCAATATCCCAAGGTTTTCATGCCATCTTCCTTCAAGAGCTTTGATGGTAGTGGAAACCCGAGGCAGCACATTGAACACTTCAGGGCCAGTTATTACAATGTCGGTGGCAGCAACGCTTTGCTTTTTTGCCTCTTTATCAGTAGCCTAGTAGGGATAGCTTTTTACCGGTATGCTAAACTTCCTAATAGTTCGATAAAGACATTTGCTGAGTTGGAGAAACTTTTCATCAAGAGGTTTATTGGAGCTTAACAAAGGCTTACAGTGGGTGATCTCAATGTAGCACAATAATACCCAACTGAGTCCCTTGTTGACTATATTCTCAGAGTTATAACCTACATATGAAATGCGAACCGTAGCTGCATGAATAGTATGCCATTAAGATTCTTCTAAAGAATATCCATGGCCCAGTCACCTTCATGCTTAAGGGTTTCACTATCAAAACATTTGAGAAGCTAATCAACAAGGAGGCTAGTCTACAAGGAGAGGCCAAACAGATTCCTTTTCAAGATCAGTTGCCTAAGCAGAAGCTGCAGAAGGTCTATGAGAAGAAGCTGGGAATAGTGACTAAGGTAGATAAGGGGAAGCAACTAGCTAGAGATCCGTCTGAGAGACCATGACCTCAGTTGTCTCCAACACCTCTACCACCACCAAGTGCAGCCCCACTGCCCTTCACAGCCTCTCCACGCCAAGACCACCGCCTCCATCACAAATAGAAGGTATACATTCATTTAGGTAGTTATGGTCCACCTACTTCTTTATATAAGCTAAATAAGCCTTATTCATTTAAGATGGAGGTAATCAGAAAGATCTTTAAGAATCTCTTAAAGAAGCTTGATTTTCAACTACCCAAACCTAGGAGACCAGTGGAAGTAGGAAAAATTCATGATCCCAACTTTTGCCCCTACCACCATATGCTAGGTAATGTTTTGGAAGATTGCTTCACCTTCAAGGACTGGCTTGAACATAGCTTCAAGACCGGTGCTATAGTTATCCTAAAGGAATACCTTGTGGAATAACCATCCAGTTACACTAGGGTAATCTTTGGGGATACTCTTTCTAAAACCCAAGAGGTTGGAATATTTCTTTAACCAAAACCTCTAAGTAGATCATCCAGAAGATCAAGAAACTTTCCTTAGGTGCACGGTCAAACCTCCAACATCAAGGAAGGTTTGCAAGTTGGCGATGACTCAAGGAAATGGGGAGCTCAACAACAATAGCAGTGCTTTGTCTTGCTCGAGATAGCCTAGTAGCTCAACCAGCGTCCAGTCCGGCCTCAGTCTAGTTAGCTACCACATCAAAAACTTCTCCTACTTCAGCTAGCTCTTCTTCTTCTACTAGTAGAACTCTTGTATCAGTGGATAAAGGCACCAAATCCCACCCCTCTTACTTTACTTAATTTATACTTTGTACCTCATGTCAAATCCAAGAAATTGAAGAATAAAGCTAGTTTGAATTACATACATTGTGGGTTGTCTATTCTAATGATAACTCTTCAAGTCAAAATAATTATAAAAATTTTGATCTCTCTCTTTTTGATATAGAGTTGGACTTTCCTACTCTGAATACTATGGGTTCGCCTCTTGAGATAGACTTGAAATCATCTGATTTTGAGGGTCCCATAGGAGAAGCTGTAGGTGAGCCTAACGTGCAGGTAGAATCTTCCATTACCACATACAAGAGATCTTGAAGTTAACCTCTCGTGGCAGCAAGGTTCTACCTCCTAAGGCAACACCTCAAGATAGAGAGAAATAAGTCATTTGTGTAGAGGATCAAGAAGCCCCTCCACAGGATGCTCCACCCTTGGATATGCTTGTGGAGGATCAGCCCAAGGTGGACTACAATGTTATCTCTCATCTAAGAAAGTTTCCATCTAAGCTAAGTATATACAATGCCCTTGTCTTATCCAAAGAGATGAGGGAATCATTAATCAAGGCTCTCCTTAATCCTGAAATATTCTTAGCTCAGCTGATCGCTATAGGTGAGGAGGCACATTGCACAGAAGAAGCTCAGATGATCACCTTCACAGATGAATACATTTTTTTGGGGATTTGGAGCACCACTGTCCCCTTTACATCATAGTTGACATGGGCAGATTCAGACTGGCCAGAGTTCTCGTTGATCCAGGTGCATCGGTGAACATTATGAGTCTAAAGACTCTTGCCTATTTAAGGATCGACATCTCCACACTCCAAGGAGATTGGATGATGTTGAGATGATTCAATGAACAAGGTGAGAGGGCTTTAGGTTCCATAGTGTTACCCTTAGAGAAAGGTGACTGGAAAACTAAAGCCAAGTTTTACATAATTAATTTGAACACTTCATTCACTGCTTTGCTTGGTAGACCTTGGATACATCAGAACAAGATGATTCCATCCTCCCTCCATCAGTGCATCAAGTTCAGAAAGGATGGATTGAATATCATGTCAACGGTGATGAAATACTATTTTCAGTTGGAGAGGTTGAGATTTATGAGGATGCGACCTACTATCTTCCTCAACACACCCTTTCTCATGAACTTGGACAAAGTTCAAACACAAAAGAAAAAGAAAATGAAGAAAAAAAGGGTAAAAGAAAAAGAAAAGAAAAATAAAAATCCAAGTCCACAAGAAAGGGAAATTGAAGAAGAAACAGAGCCGCATCTCACTTTGCACCCACAGTCTATTCCATTATATAGACGTGTGGGTAGAATGACTCAACCTCCACCAGGTAGAGGCAGAGGCAGAAATAAAGGTAGTACTAGAGGTGGAAGACCCCCTGGTTGGCCATCAGCCAACAGTGATTATGTTCCAGTTCTTTTGTTCTACTTCACGGCTGGAGGATGAGTCTAATGTGATTAGCATACCAGCCAACCCCTCTCAGTGAGTTTCATTGGAGGTAACTTTCGATCCAAACAATGACGAAGATCAAGCCTCTAGACAAAGTAAAGTATTCGAATCAGGTTTATGTAGACTATTAGGCAGTAGTTGGGAACCTTAGCTCTAACCTCACTTTCATCTTAAAAAGTTGAAGGTTTAGTATTTATGGAAGCCCCTAAGTCTTCAGTCGAAGAGATTCTTTTTGGGATCATCATCATAAGTCAAATTGATGTAGAACTTGAGGATGCATTTAAAATTAATAGAATTACCACTTAATTTTTACTCGCATTGTGTTCATAATCTTATGAAAGGTTTGGTTCCTCATACATGGTCAGGCAGTCGAGTACTTTGAAAAAAAGTGGAACAATACAATAGGAAGCACTATCAAAAGCGAGGGACTAGGATTTTGGTGCAAGTGGTTCCCATTGACGACGATTACTGCTTAGTTGTTACCAATCATTTGGAGTCTGATAGGTTCTTTTCACACAACACCAACTCTTATGAGAATGTGTGTTTAGAAACCTTAGATGATCTAGTTGATCTTCAGATCAAGGATTCACCTCCAAAATTCAAAGAGGAGATTCATTCAATGATAGACAAACTTAAAGAAGTCAACCTCGGGGCAGAAGAAAATCCATGCCGGATGTACATCAGTTCGTTGCTGAATGAAGAAGAAACCAATGACTTAGTTAAGCTATTGACTGAGTTTAAAGACTGCTTCACATGGAGTTATGAAGAGATGCCCAGATTATCTCTTGACATAGCAGTCCACAAGCTAGCAATAAATCCTAACGCTACCCCTATCAAGCAAGCTTTTAGATGCATGTGATTAGAAATTGGATAAGAAGTCATTTTTGAAGTCAAGAAATTAATTGATGTTGGTTTTATCAGGGAAAAAAATACCCTACTGGTTAGCAAGTGTCATACCAGATAAGAAGATGAATGGCCAAATTCGCATTTACGTTGATTTCAGGGATCTAAATAAGGCATGTCCTAAGGATGAGTTTCCTCTTCCTATACTAGAATTAATGGTGGACATCACCTCGTCTCATGCATTGTCTTCTTTCATGGATGGGTCATCTAGCTACAACCAAATCAAGATGACTACTGAAGATGAAAGAAACACCGCTTTTCAAACCCCGATCGAAATCTTTTGTTATAAGGTCATGCCTTTCAGCCTTAAAAATGCTAATGTTACATACCAATAGGCCATGACTCAAATCTTCAATGAACTCATCCATCATCAGTTTGAGTGCTATGTTGATGATCTAGTAGTCAAGAGCAGAAAAAAGGAAGACCATCTCTTTGACTTGAGAGTAATTTTCAAATGGTTAAGACAATATAACCTCAAAATGAATCCCCGAAAATGTGCATTCAAAGTAGCTTCAAGAAAATTTCTTAGGTTTGTTGTTCGACACCGGAGAATAGAGATAGATCCTAAAAAAATCAAAATATCTTAAAAAATGCCTTAAAACTTAACACAACTTCAGGATCATTCCAAGGATAGTTGCCATATCAGATGCTTTATCTCCTCCTATCGGGGAGATGCAAATTTTCAAGCACTTGTCAAAAGGATGCTAAGTTCAAGTGGGATGCTTTGAAGACATTTGACATCAAATAGTATTTGGGTTCTAGTGCTATCCCGGGCCACTCATCCTCTGGATGACTCTTTGCATTGGATGACATGTTGTTGGAAACCAATGAGCCGAAGGGAAGGAGATGCTCTCTACCTCGGTAGTCATCGATTCCTACTGAAGTGAACTTCCCACCTATTGAGAAACATTGTCTAGCTTTAATCTTTACGCTCAAAAGCTATGATATTATATGCTTTCTCATAAGGTGAATTTGATCTCCATAATAAATCCATTGCAGTATCTCATGACACGGCCAACGCTATTCAGATGTTTGGCACACTGGTCCATGATACTTACGTAGTTTGACATTACATTCGTACCCCTCTGTGCAGTAAAAGCACAAGCACTAGCAGATTTCTTAGCAACATACCCACTTCCTGATGATTCTCCGCTTAGTGATGATATCCCCGATGAACAAATCATGAACTTAAGGGAGCCTGACAACCACCGATGGGAGATGTATTTTGATGGTGCAGCTTCTTTTCACAAAGGGGAAGCACCACGATATATTCTCCCAAGAAAGGCAGGGGTAGGAATAGTTCTTCTAACTCTAGACCACAATGCGATGAGATTCTCATACTATCTATCCAACCTCTACATCAACAATAAAGCCGAGTATGTGGTTTAGATTACTGGTTTGGAGTTAGTCCTCACACTTAGTGTCAAGAGCATCAACATCTATGGGGATTCTCAGTTGATCATTAATCAGATTGCATGGTTTTACAAGGTTCTCAAGCATAAGCTTCGTCATTACCATGAGTATACCATTAAGCTATTGGCCCAGATTCTCGAAGTCACCATCTACAAGGTTCCCTGAGTAGAGAACATAGTAGCAGATGCTTTGGTAAAACTTGCCAAGGAATTAGCATGTCCAGAAGATGAGTCCATTTTAATAAGGGTCCAAAACAGACAAGTCATATCCCTTATTGATGCTGAACTCATCGAGAGACTTTCTCTTGAAGGGGAGGTTATCATTGCCAAAAAGAATGAGGAGCTGGATTGGAGGCAACCGTTCATAAACTATTTGAACACTGTTAAACTACCTCTCAAGAAAAGTCACAACAAGCCAGCGAATAAGATAAAGAGCTCTCGTTGATGGCACCCTATACCACCAGTCCTTTGACCAAAAGTGGTTAGGCTGTTTAGACAAACATGAAGTGTGTGGCATTGTAATTGAGGTACATTCAGGTCTATGCAGAGCACATCAGTCCGATCCAAAGATGAAGATAAAGATCAAGTGACTTTTCTGGGACTTGATGATTACATACTTGATGATGTAACAGAAGATGCCATCGGTGTTGGTACGGTGTGGTCTTCCACCAACATTCTACACCTACTTAGGCTTCCATTTGAGTGTTGCGGTACCAACCAATTCAGGTCTGATATGTACTCCTTCCAAGGGGCATTCATCGTAGCCTCCGACTACTTTTCTAGGTGGGTGGAGGCAATCCCACTCAAAAAGTCATGGCATGTGCTTGAGTTTTAAAGGATATATCATATATAGGTTAGGGGTGCCTTGACGAATTATATCCGATAATGGTATTGCATTCAAAAGCACGGAATCAACAGCTTCATCGAAATTCATGGTATAGATTGGAGATACTCTACTATCTACTACCCCAAAGCAAATGGCTTAGTGGAAGCATTTAACTAAACTCTCATCCATATATTGAAGAAGACTCTTGATGACAACAAATGATGGCATGGCAGGTTGTTTGAAGCCTTGCTTTATGGACTCCAACTCAATCTACTATATTTTCCTTAGTGTATGGGTCTGAAGCCATTCTACCTTTAGAAGTTCAACTCCCGTCACTAAGGATAGAATTGGGTAGCAAACTTCATTAAAAGAATGCAAAGATGCAGTTAGAAGAGCTCAAAGGTTTAGAAGAAAGTCGCCTATGAGCATGCCATAATCTCGAGTTGTATAAGGCTAAAATGATTCAAGCTCACAACAAGCTGGTCCGCCCTAGGTCTTTCTAAGTAGGAGAACTAGACCAATTATTGCCCATCAAAATTTGGGAGGAAAGTTTGAAACCCCCACCCACTTGGGAAGGCCCCTATACTATAAAGAATGCCTACTAAGGAGGATCATATCAGCTCATCGATTGTAAAGGGGAACACTCGATGCTTCCACAATATACAGAAATATTACCCATGAAATAAATCATGTTTGAAAACAATTCTATCAAAGAACAAAAATTTGATTCCATTTCATCAAAATCTTCTCTTCCTTCAAAGCGTTGTTTGTTTGTCTTGTGAATCCCCCATGATGTGTTTAGGGTATGTGTAAGAGTCCCCCAGCAGCATCCTATTCCTCTTTCACATTTCAAACACCACCTCTCGGTGCTATTATAATAGGTGTGAGAAAACATAAGATGCATCTTATTTCGGTTAGTACAAATAAGTTAGGTGTAAGAGAACTTGAGCGGCATCTTTTCTTAGTGGGAACCCCGATTTCCATCCGTGGCACCATTTCATCAAACTCCCCAGTGTGTTTAGGATAGGTGTGAGAGAACCCAAGAAGCATCCTATTCCTGTTAACACATACACAAAATAAACACAAATCTTTTGTCTCAGGCTACTTTGATGTGGGAGCAAGCCCCTGTGGCACTCACTCATTAGTTGCTCTAGGTCGGGTTTACATGCTACCTTGCTAGTATGTCACCCCAATGGTCATTTGTTAGAGGATGTGAGTCCCCATGCTTTCTTCCTAACTTGATCATTGCAAACCAATGAGTGCCTTATTAGTATGGTAAGCTTCACTGCCCAGCCAGTAAGCTACTTCATATTGACTTTCTTTAAGAAGATATGAGTCTCTGTGCTTTCTTCTTGAACTAACCATCATGCACAAACTAGGTTGAGTATATTTGAGGTTTAGGATAAGTCCCCCAAAGGCTCCTTTCCTCTTGACTACATTTGAGTCGATATAAGTCCTCCAGTGGCATTTACTCAGTAGTCGCTCTAGGTCGGATGACACCTATCGTCAAAGACGACTATCCCAAAAAATCGCTTCCATGGGAGGATGTAAGTCCCCAGCTTTCTTAGGTCGATTGCCGATGGGCACCTTAGGTTGGTTGATGTTTGCTATGCCGACAATGACTCACCCGATGAGCAAACCACTCTTAGTAGATGTGAGTCCCTGACCTTTCTCCTTGAGTTGGACACCGAATACTTATTGGATATATGACTAGCCATGTCATCTTCTCCAGGGTGTTGGATTAAGCCCTTTAACAGCCCCATCCCCTACGGGCATTCTATTTAGATCATGTCCTTTGCGACCCCATTTTGACACTACCCGAGTTACTTTTGGATTGAACATTCCTCCTTTCCTAGTAACCACTCCTGTGGTTGGATAATTTGTTCAACGAATATACAGATTCTCCCTTGATTCAGTAAATCTGAGATATGTCTAGGCTGATATAAGCTCCTTCTCAGTTTGATCCATTGAAAATCAACAGGGTCCATGATAAAATAAAATAAACAAAACAAATAAATTAATTCACTTATGAATTAGGAATTCAAGCCCCCAAATGACCCATTTTCCCAAGCAGACATCCTATCTATAGGGAAGTGTCAGCAGAACTTCCTGTAGGAATTGCCTGACTACTTGAGTTGAGATAAATCCCTGGGTCGGTACTCAATCCGCAGTCACCCTGAGGTTAGGCTCAATCTGTTTCGCCATAGATAGGTTACCCCAACAATCATTTCACTTTGGAAGATATAAGACTATGACACATTCTTTCTAGCATGACTGCAAACTGAGGCCCCAGTCGAATTTCCCAAAGCAACTGTCACCCCAGTGGTCTTTTGTACTAGAAGATGTGAGTCCCCAAGATCTCTTCTCTTAAATTGATCATTGCAAATTGAAAGTCACTTCTTTGGTTGGATAGCTCTCCCATCGGCTAGAAATCTACTCCCTTTGGTTCAGTAAATTTGAGATAGGCATAAGCATCTGTGGCTCCTACTCAATTTGATCCATTACAAACCAACGGAATCCATCAAAACAAATCTAAAAGATGAAATTAATCTTTGACTATCCTTGAGTTGATTTAAGTCCCCCAGCGGTATTCACTCAATAGTCAGCCCTAGGTGGAGTTCGACTTGTTGCCCAAAGCAGCCGATCACCCCAGTAGTTCCTTGTTTCTTCTTAAGACATGACCATTGCAAACCAAAAGGCACCCCTTTGGTTAGATAGTCCTACCTTGTGGTTGGTAGAATACTCCCTTTGGATTGGTAAATCTGAGTTAGGTCTCAACCTCCATGGCCCCTACTTAGTGTAATTCATTGCAAACTGATGAGATCCATCATAATCAAAATAATCTAAAAATAAAATCTACCTTCCCCCAGCAGCATTCACTCAATAGTCTGCCCTAGGCTGGGTTCAATCTATTGCCATGTTAATAGCTTATCTCAGCAACTGGTCCCTACTTTGAAGGATGCAAGTCCTGACAACCGCATACGAAGGCATCCCTTTGGTTGGCTAGTCCTACTATGTGTTTACTAGACTATCCCTTTGGATTAGTAAATCTGAGTAAGGACTAGGCCTCCATGACTCCTATTTAGTGTGATCCATCACAAACCAACAGGGTCCATCTCAAAATCTAAAAAAATATGAAACAAATCCATCAAACAAATCCAATGAAACAAAGAAATAATTAATCAATTAATCTAAAATCAAGTCTTTTTCTTCTCCTCAGTGAGATGCAAATCTTTCTAGTCCCCCAGTGAATCTAGAATTATAATCCCTCATCGGATTTCACAACCCCTCCCTTGTGGATGACTTGAACTTGCGTCCCTAGTGGAGAGTTCACTTTTCTATCCCCCGTGGAGTCAAAACAAACACAAATTAAATAAACAATAAATTAAAATAAATTCAACTCTCTTCCTCAACAGAACTCAAATCAAATCTCTCATCCCCTTGTGGATGATTTGAACCTGCTTCCCTAGTGGAAGGTTCACCTACTCTATCCCTTAGTGGATTCCTCTCTCTCTTTTATGTATTGGGCATAAATAGAGCCACATTGCACTAAGCTCTAGATTCCTTCTACACCTTAGGTTAGGGGTAGATTGTTTCTATTAGTGCTTGTGATCTTTCAGTGTTGTTGATCATTTGGCCAACAAAGGTGTTCCTGTCACACACCACCCTATTGGTCACCCTTTGTTGACCCCATTTTAGGATGAGCTCTCAACCCCTCCATCTTAGACATAGGACTTCTCTTAGACACTAAGAGTTTATTAGTCTTAAGACATATTTAGGTGGACACTCAACCTAGCCCTAGAGACTTAGAAGGGTTAGCCATAGGAATCGGTCATGCCTTAGAGGTGTTAGGAAAATTTACCTACCCTTAGCTTGAACCATTCCTCACTTTCTTTATCCAAGTCAAACTCCAAATCAATCCTAATTGATTTTCTTAAACTCCAAATCAATCTTAATTGATTTTCTCCAAACTCAAATCAATTCCATATGATTGAAATCCATGATTAAAACCCATGGTTGAAATTCCAAGTTAGACAATATTTACTAAGTTCTTAATTCCCTCATAAGGACTTAGCCTAAATCAACTTCAAATCAATTCAAATTCATGAAATTTTCTCATAACTCATTTATATTCACATATATAAATAAAATATAAATTCAAATCAATCAAATCAAATCCAAAATTCAAACTCCAAATTCCAAAATCTTTCTTAAATCCTTAATTTCCCTCTTAAGGACTTAGCTTAGATCAACTTCAAATTAATTCAAATTCATGAAATTTTCTCATCACTCATTTATATTCTCATTTATATTCACATATATAAATGAATTATAAATTCAAATCAATCAAATCAAATCCAAAATTCAAATTCCAAATTCCTAAATCTTTCCTAAATCCTTAATTTCCCTCTTAAGGACTTAGCTTAGATCATGTTCAAATCACTTCAAACTCATGAAATTTTCTCATAACTCATTTATATTCTCATTTATATTCACATATATAAATGAAATATAAATTTAAATCATTCAAACTAAATCTGAAAAATCAAGTTAAAATTCAATGAAATTTCAACCTAAGTCTTTCAAGTCAAAATCTTGAACTTAGCCAAATCAACTTCAAATCAAGCCAAACTCTTGATTTTTCTTCATGATTCAATCAATCCTTCAATCATGAATCCAAATATAAATACAAACTTCAATCACTTAACCAAAACTCAATTCAAAAATCAAACCCCAAATCCATTCATGTTCTTCCTTTAAATATAAAATTATCAAATAAATCAAAACCCATTTGACTTCAAATCGCTTGCAAATCAATTTATATTTCAATCATAAGCCCATATACAAGTTCAATCAAACTCAAATCAAGCTTTGACTAAGCCATTTGACCAACTTAGGCTTACTTGACCGAAAGTGACCTAAAGCACCCTTTATGAGCCAAATTCTAATCCTAACAAAATTGGATTGAATTAAACTCACCTAAGCCTCTCATCATGATCAACAAACATCATGGGATGATCAATCAATCAAATTGGGACAAATCAAGTCAAACCTAAGCGTTCATCAAGTCAACACTTAGCCAAAATGAAATCTAACATAGCCAAAATCTACCATAGGCTAAATTGATTGAAACCAATGGGTCAACTTCATTCCAAATCAGTTGTTGAACTTGGCCAAATCCTCAATTGGCCAACTAGACCTAACCTAACCCAATTGACCATGAACCCAACTTGACCTAAAGGATCATATTGAGCCAAATTCAAACTTAACCAAAATTGATTGGAAACAAAGATACCAATCCACTTCATATGACTAACCAAGCCTAAACCTACCCATGACCTAGCTCAGATAGGTCAAATGGGTCAAATTTGTCAACTTGACCCATTTTACCTAAATGAAGTCATATGAATCAAATTCAAACATAAACCAAATTGAATCAAACCAAAGCCACTAAAACATTTCAAATGGTCATATGAACTTGACCCAACCCTTGGTTTGACCCAATTGACCAATTGGTCAACTTGACCCATAAGTTGACCCTAAATGGGTCAACATGAGCCAAACCATACCTAGTGAACTCCAAATCCAATGAAACTTGGCCAAATATATTTTCTCAACATACCCAACATATCCAAATTCAAAAACTAGCCAAATGACCTTTTTACCCCTAAGCCATAGAAAAAATTGTGTCAATTTCACTTGGAATTTGGTCAAACCCTCGTCATACCTACTTGATACTCTCCTAATAGGTCAAGTGAACCCTATGGAGGGTGGTGCACCCAACCCAATGGGTTTGGGTCAGCCTAACTTGACCCCAAGGGCCAAATGAAGCACATGGCCTAAAATGGCCACATGGCAAACCTCTTCCCACTTATTTTGAGCACATGGCCACTCCACTAATCCACTCCCTAGCCTAAAATGAACTCAAGGATAGCCTAAACAGCCTAACAAACCCTTTAGCTAAGCTCAATTGGATCAAAATGGCTCTTCCCTTCTCAGTCGTCCGATTGCCAAAGGGGGAGATATACTCCCACTAATTCATTTGAATCTTCACTTCTTCATTGTCGATTGAGTGTGAAAGAGCCAGAGGAGTCTTTTCCCAGTGATCCCAAGCTCCTTTAAGCATTTTCCAACTTCATCTTCTCAATTTTCACAAGGTGAAAAGGGGAGCTCCATAGGATTTTGAACTTAGCCAATACTTCATATCAACCAAATTCACTTTGCACACTCCATCAGAGGATCAAGTCGAGCTTATCTAAGCTCTTTCCCAAGCTCCAAAGGTAAGGGAGGATCCAATTCAATCAAAGCCGAGATCACTAGGAGGAGGAGTTGGTCCATAGAGCTATCCACTCAACCTCAAGAGCTAAAAATTTCACCAAACCTTCATCTCAACCATACAAAGCTTCTCCAAGGGAATCGAGCGTCGATGATCACCTTCGATGAGGTATGCCATTTTTTTACCATTAAACTCAATGTGGTGTGATCTTTCTGAAAGAAATTTTGATCCCATGGAATTTTGACCATTAGATGTGCTTGCCATTAGCTTTTGATGGTGTGGGTTGATTTTCAATCCAATTCGAGCTCGATCGAGCTCAGATCGTCTCTTTGAAAGTGGACGGTCCCCATTTTTAATAGGGAAGAATAGGGAGGATCTATGGCCGTCCATCCGTGCATTTTGAATGGGCAATCAAAATTAAATCACATTTTATAATTCATTTTATCCCCTCTGAATGGTAGCTTTAATCTTAATCATCTGATACTTGATCGGACAACTAAGGAAAAAGTGCATAGCACCGCCGCCATGCGGCGCTATGATGCGACATTTAAGTGGCCACTCAGAAAGTGCCTCGTGTAAAGGGAAGCCACGTTAGCGCATGCGTGGCACACCATAGAATTAGGGAATTAATTAAGGTTTAAATAATTCTAATTAATCATCTAATCTTCTAAAATTCATATCTCTCTGAAAAAAATTAGACTAATATGAGATAAATTGCCACTGAAAGATAATTCAATCTACAATATTCTAAAATTGGTTTTAATGGATTTTGGATTGTCTTTCTCAGATTTTGAGTTTTATTAGAAATTCAATTTTCTAATTACTCCCTAATTAATCAGCTGATTAATCTCAAACTTCTTGACTGTATTTTGGGGGATGACTTCTACCTCTCCTAATTTTCTTGGGATTTATTGGTGGCTTAATTAAGAAAATTACTAATTCATTTCCTAATTACCCCCTTAATATAATTAAGGATGATTAAGGGTTTTATTAGTGGTTTAATCCTTTGTTGAAGTTGATTAAGGTTTGTTTCAGTGAATGGGAGGTTTATGAAATAATTTTGGGGTATTTCCCCTAAACTATTCCTTAAACCCCCTTTTCTTTCTTAATCTTCTCTTAATTAAGGGTTAATTCACTAATTGCCCCTTAATTAATTTCATAAAATTCTAAAACTTTCCAGAACTTAATTAATCTTGCTTGGGTAGATACTTAGGTGTTCAAGAGCCTAAGTTCAATTAAGGAAATCAGAACTCAACTCATATGTGTGAGGGGTGTTTTGAAATTACCTAAGTTAAAACCCCTTAGCTTAATTAATCATTAATCATGAGCCAAATTGCATTAGGCAGTTTTCTTCCTTGGTGCATTGCAAATTTAAATTCCTTGTGAGATTTTATGTCATCTCATTGACTTATAATTATTTAGTTAACTATGCTAAGGTGGTGTCGGAAAGGGATAATTATCATGTTTAATTCATACCTTAACCTAATAAAAATATAAAATGAATATAATCATTTAAAAATTGAAAAAAGATATCCAACACATGTGGGAATGGGTTAGGAATAGGAAACCTTACTCACATTTTCCAAATTAAATCAAATTTAAAATCAAACAAAAATCACATTAAACAAACTTTGATTTACTTTAAGCTTTCTTATTTCTTAATATTGTCTTTAGGAATTAATTAAGGTGAATGTGTTTACATACTTTCATTACTTTAGTTCTTTCCCAACATGATAAATATGTGTGTCATATGATTTCATTCATCCATGCTTTTCAAAAACCAAATTTAAAATGAAAATGTTTCCATGTTTTGGCTAAAGTAGAAATATGAGTGGCTATTATAACTATTAAATCCAAATGATTTTTAAAATATATGAATCAATTATCAAAACTAAAAGTGTGTTACTTCTATTGTACTTATAAGCTTGCATGTGAGTAAAATGTAAGGATGTGTTTAATGTAGTTTTCCTTCTCCTCTCTTTTGTTATAGTTTTAAATAGAATTTGGTAAAGTGTTTGGTTCATTTGAAAAGAACCTAACACTTGCCCAATTCCATCTCCTATTCATTACTATGCTATTACTTAAGAAGGATACCTACACTTTCATATATAAATTTCCTAAACAAACCAACATAGAACAAATAAAAGTTTTGCATCTTTCTTTTCCATTCATTTCTTTTGTACACATGTTTATATTTAAGGAAAGTGGTATAAGATGGACAACGGGATTTAAGTATCCCTAAGTAGGTCTTATACTTACACCGGTGCTAAATGGCATCGCATCACTGCCTTATAATTCATATGTAAAAATTGATAAGAAATCCATTTTCTACTTAAAAAAATCATCATCATTTTTCTTAAGTAACTTTTTAGCATGCATCATAAAGCTAAATTTTTAAACATATTTTAGTATGTATTATATAGGATCCATTCATATGTTATGTTGGGAAAATGAAGTGATGTGTGATCTCATTTTAAATCTTACCTTTTTATTTTAGAGTCTTATAGGATTAATTAAAACACTTAATTCACTAAACAATATAATATACTTAGAAATTACTAAAAATGAATATTTTAGAATTAATTATAGGATTAATTTGAACCTAATTAAAACATAAAATAAAATCAACCCAAAACTTTTAAACAACTTAAATGAAACCCCTCCCCCTAAGTTGAACATTCTTCACACTTAGGAAATTCTAACTTAAAACCATAGCTAAGTATACCACACAAACCTTAAAAGCGCACACATTAGGCTAAGTCACTACTTCTAGCTTTAGGTTAGGATGGTACATGGTTTGATATTTTTTTTTTATTTTGTGATGTAATAATTTAGATTGGAAGTTAGGATGTATGTGCATAGACTGAATGGTAGGGTGATCTTAGTCTAACCATTATCTTCTGCAGGAGATTGTGCTTAAGGGGCAATCAGAATAAATAAAAATATAAATACTTTTGTCTAAGTGCTTATACCCCTAAGCATAATCCAATATAGTGTGGACTTAGTCACCATGTGGGTGATAAGTCCAACATACATTACATGCTTGGGATTTATATGGTTTATTTTAGCTAATCTCTATTTTGCAGGTCTTAGTTAGATTTCCATTTTTCCCTTTTCATGTAATTTTAACAATTAGGATTTTAGAATGATTGTTATAGGGATTAGGATGAGCATTGGTTAAAAGGCTTTGCTTTATGTGCCATGTGAAGCCTTTTGGAGCATCCACTTTCCAATCATCCAAAATAAAGAACCAAAGAAGAAAGAAGAAAAGAAGAATGAAGAAATGAAGCTTGAAGACCCCCATAACAAAGAATTCCTTACTTAATTATATTTAATTCATCTGTAATTCTGGTTATATAAGGGTAGAGCTTGACTACCCAATTTATTTTCAAGTTTTTGCAGTGGTGCCCGACCATAATTGGCATCTTATTCTTTTGCGCTTAGCTTTATAAAGTGATTGATGATTTATTTAGCTTGTGCATTAGGTGGCATCCTATTTCTAGTTTATTCCTTACTTTATGTATGGCTTGGATGACGATTGGGCTCTTAGGAAAAAAATAAATCATCTACCAAATTTAATAATTCAAAATTAAAATAAAGAACTCATAACCTCACCTAAAGATTAGGTTTAAAATCAAGATAAAAGAATTAGAAACCCTTTAGCTGGATGAGTATTTCTTTTATAACATCATGCATAAATGCATCTTATTTCACTCTTGATTGGAGAGCTTCCACCTTTGCCAGAAAAACTTGGCTTGACCTGTGAGAGCTATGGTGGAAACACACCTCCTCCCTTCTCGCTGATTTTGGCCAATAATCTTACTTCTCATACATTAGGCATATGAATCCTATTAATCTGAGTCAAAATGATTGTCCAAAAATAAAAATAAAATATAATATGAATTGCATTAGATTTATGTCATCTGAAGCATACCCTTACATGATCTAGTCTCCTTAGGGAGTGAGTTTAAGGACTTAATCTTTTTCTAAATAAATAACAGTTGAGTTATCTTGCATAAAGCATATGACCTACCTACTTGAATTTGAAATTGTAGGAGTTAGTTGGTGGCCACCCCCAGGTGGTTTTAAGTCCAAGCAGTCAGGTGGTTTGTCCTCTCTTGTGGAGGCAAACTAAATACCCAATTTTTCCTTAGATTTAGGTTATGCGTTTGTCCCTCGCCAAAGCTCCAAAGATTTAGGTTCTGAGGTTTCTTCTCCACTTTGTGGACCCTAAGCATAAATCTTTATCTCTTAGACATTTTCTTAATCTTGTGTTATGGAATCATAAGTCCTAAATTTTTAATAAAAAATTCAACTCAAATGAATTAAATCAATTTCAAAAATGTAAAGCGCAATCATAGGATAGTTTGAGATGCTCACTAGGTTTCCTAGTATCGTGAGCATCTCCTACTTATCTTCATTTGGCTTCAATAATAACTCTTTCTTTGATCAATTCCATTTGATCTTCAAAATGAGCTAATTGATTGATAGTCTAACCCTATTAAAATCTTTAACGATAATGATCATTTACTTTTATCGAGAGTTTTTCTAAGGAATCTCCATTTATTAGGATATAATTATCTATGGGGGCTTGCCCCTGTAAGGAACTTAACAAACCTAATTTAAAATAAACCCTGCTTTACTTTTCATGTAAAGTAGGAGAAGAATCTCTAGTACACCTCAAAGACACAACATCCTTAGGAGTCCTTATTTTGGTGATTAGGTCCATTGTAGGGTGGTGATTTCTATCTTTCAAGATAATACACACCTCCTCAATGTCGTACTCAATTGCCATAATAAGTACATTTGCGGATTTGCATGGCATCCAACTAAGGTGATTTATATTCTTGTGTTCTCATTTATCTTTCTTTCTAATACAGAAAGGGAAGAAGGAATAGATGAGGACATTTAGGAATATTAAATTCTCCCCATAACCACTTTTATTATATACATGTAAATGTATGAAGAACTATAAAGATAGAAAATCCATGCAAAATATTATGCTTGATTTATTTGATTTATGATTCTTTATTTATTGGCCACATCATACATGCATATGTATAAGAGTTTTAAGTAAGTACGGTGCCATTATTTTCTACACCAAGGGCGTAAGGTACAAGACCTTCTTGGGACTACTTAAAGCCTCGCAACCTCGGGATGTTCAGACTAATATACTACTTTTCTCAAATACATATGAATGTATAAAAAGAACCATATGAATAGGGAATCATGCAAGAAATTATGTTTAATTTGATTATGTGGTTTACATATGTGATATGAAATTCTTTCTAAGTCTTAACATGAAGATGCATAGGAATAGATTTTAGGCAAATATTGTGTTCTTTTCAAATGAACTATACACCCATGTAGGATAAGGAAAGAGAACTTTATATTACATATCTTATATTGTTATCACATGCAATCTTATAAATATTTATAATTAACAGCACATCATTTATAATAATTGATTTATAAGCTTTTAAAAATAGTTTTTTATTTATTTATAATAGTGATAATAGCCACTCATATTTTTAATTCAAGTCAACATATGCAACTTGACATAAAAAAAAACATTTCATTTAATTAATTTTAAAAGAAATGAATGCATGGATTCATATGACAAATAATATTTAGCACGATTTAGAAAGAAATAAAGGATTGTAAGCAGATGATTTCATTCATCCCAATTAATTCCTTAGGATAATCACATTAATAAAGCTATTTAAAATAAACCAAAATTCTATAAAGACATTTTTAACTTTGAGTTTGATTTGATTTAGGAAATATGAGAGAGGTTTGTTAATCCTATCCCAATTCCTCATGTGTGAATTAATTTGATTTAATGACAATATTTAAGATGATTTTATGTTTTAATTATGTTAAGGTATGAATTAAATGAATTAATTAATCCTTACCTATATCACCTTAAGTTAATTAACTAATTAATAATAAGCCAATATGATATGCAACCACATGAAAAGTAAATCTGCAATGCTCCTAAGAAATGAAAGGGGCCTAATGCAATTGGCTTATGATTAATAGTTAATTAAGCTTAAGGGGTCTCACTTAATTACTTTTATGATTTTCTCACACAGGTGAGCCAACCATAATTTCATTATCTCTCCCTTTGGGTTATTGAACACCCAAGAAGCTACCCAAAATCAATTAAAGGTTGCTTAGGTGTGGATGAATTGATTCTTAATTTTAATTTCATTAAGCCTTTATTTAATTGATTAAACACTTTAATTATGTTTAAATTTGAATGATGAAATTAACCCAGGGGAAAGGATCAAGGGAAAGGCCCCAATCCTAATCCCTAAATCATTTAAACATTCAATTAGATCTTGATTTTCTTATTTTGAAGATTAATCATTTAATTAATCAATTAATCATTCCATTAGCCATTAATTAATTTGATTTTTGTAGGTAAAGAAAACATAGGAAATGAATTAGGAAAAGTCTCCCTAATAACATCCTCTAAGTTATCTTACTGTTCAACAAAGATAATTATGCTTAAATGATTAATCAAGTTACTGTTCATTCATTAATTATGATTAATTAAATTAAGTGAGTGACTAGGACTTAATCAAGTGATTTCTCAAATTAATAAATCAATAAAATCCAAGAAAAATAGGAGAGGTAGAGTCATCCCCCTAAACATCCACAAAAAATTTGAGATTAATTAAGTTCTTAAATAAGATGTAATTAAGCTAATTAATTTTTGATAAAACCCTAATTAAGCTAAAATCACTGCTCAAAATTAATTAATGATAATTTTCTTAGATTTTACTCTGAAATATCTTCAAAATGAGCCTGAGTTTATATTTTTTATATTTTTCTATAATTAGTTATGATTTTAGAAAGTTTTAGGATTAAAAACTAATTAATTAGCCCTAATTAAATCCTTAATCCCATCGAGTCACATGGTGGCTGACGCGGCGCGCTTTCCACATGGCATGACGGGATTGACTATTTAAATAGTCACATCCACACGCTGACTCAGTCAACGGAGGACGCGCTTTCTCTGTAAACCATTTGATCTAAGATCAGACGACCATGATTCGATCTGTGATTTAGGAAAGGAATCGAAGGCCCTACCATGGGATTTGATCAGAGCCATTCATCCCAATCATGCAGGATGGAAGGCTCATGATCTATCTTATTCATGAGCATTGAAAAATGAATGTCGTCTGTCTTCCCTCGTTCGATCTGAGCTTACCTGAGCTCGGATTGTCTCTAAATTTTTCACACACCTTTGGGGAAGGGAGACGCACACATCCAATGATAAAAAATCCATGAAATTTAAATTTACTTCACAAAGGACCAACCCACTTTTCCATACAAGGCTTAGTTTGTGAAATGACCTCACCAGAGCTAATGTCCGGTGGTGCAACACTGGAGATAGCTTCTCTTAGTTGAGGTGGGGCCCTATTGAAGAAGTTCGGGCTTGATTTGGTGTGGGATGCTCCGTTGACCAATCCATGTATGCAAGGGGCTCAGCTTCAATCGAACTCACTCCTACTGTGGCTTGGAAGCTTGGGAAATGGTTCGGTTGGCTTTGATAAAGTATGGGGATGGTGAGGATGCAAGGAATTTGGATTTGATTCACTGGAGAGGGAGCATTTCTCAGGATTGGGGCCCTATTTTGGCCTTGCTTGGGAATGGGCAATGTTGACCGAAGAGGGCTTGGGAACTTATTTTTTTAGAATTATGTAATTATTTGTGTTTCCACTTGAATTGAGGGGGTATACCTCTCAATTGCCCATCATGGATGGATGGTAGCGTGAGCATGATTTGCACTAGCTCACAGCCATCCGGCTGCCAAACTTATCTCCATCAAGTTAGGGTGGCATGCCAGGGATGGGAGGAGTAATGGGAGGCTACCATGGATCCATTCTGCAAGGGTGCAAGGGTTTGGATCCAATAGGTGCTCGATTTGGGTTGGAGGTGAGTCAACTCACCTCCCAATGGTCCTTGGCCAACCTAAGCTAGGTTAGGTGGACTAGGTGGGCTAGGTGGGGTCAAGAGAAAGTTCTATGGAGTGCTAATGGGCTACCATGGGGATGGGAGAGTTGACTTTAGATTGGATCCATTGGTTTTGAAGTTTAAATCCCATAATTTGTTTCAATTAATTTGGATTAGTTTGGCCTAGGTTTGGATTTGTCTCATTTGGATTCTAAAGGGTCAAATTAGTCAAGTTGACCAATTTAACCAACTTAACCAAGTTGGGTTGGGTTAGGTGTTGAGTCAAGTTCAATTGGTTAATTGAAAATGATTATAGGCTTTGACTTGATTTAATTTAGAATTAATTTTAAATTTTGGTCAATTTGATATTTTAGGTCAATTTGGGCTAGGTTGGATCAAGTTGACCAATTGGTCAACTCAAGCTCAATCATGGCTTTGGTCAAGTTCAATAAGTGATTTGAACTGAACTTGAGCCATTGTTTCCAATCAATTTGGAATAAATCATGATTTAACCCATTTTGGCTTTGTAGGCCAATTTGAGTTAACTTAGATCAAGTGCTAATTAGGCTTGGTTTGGCTCAATTGATGGTTTGGTCATGTTCAATCATTGATTATGAATGGGTCTGAGTCAATGGTTTCAGTCAATTTGGCATATGATGGATTTTGGCTAATTTGGGTTTCACATGGGCTAAATGTTGACTTGGTCAAAGGCTAGGTTTGACTTAGTTTGATCCAATTCAAGGTGGTTGATCACCCCGTGATGATTGCTGATCATGATTGAGGTTTAGATAGGCTTAGTTCAATCCAATTTGGGTTGGATTAAAACTTGGCTCAAAAAGGTCCATTAGCTCACTTTGGCTCAAGTGAGCCTAAATGAGTCAATTGTATTGATCAAGTTTGATTCAAGTTTAGTTGAACACATATATGAGCTTAGGATTGAAATAGAAATCCAATTGTAATTGGTTTGGGGCCAAGTAGGTTTTGGTTCATATGATAATTTCAAGCTAAAGGGGTTAACTTAGGCTTGATTTGGGTTTAACTTGGATTTGGTTTGATAATGGTGGTTTATATTTATATTTGTATCAATCATTGAAGGAATAATTGAATCATGAAGAAATTCATGAGTTTTGAATTGATTTAGATGTCATTTAGCCAGGCTCAAAAGTTTGGCTACAAGGGCTAAAATTGGGAATTTGATTTGATTTGAATTTGGTTTGGACCATTTGAATTTATATTTTATTTATATTTGTGAATATAAATGAAGATATAAATGGGTTATGAGAAAATCACTTGAGTTTGGAATGATTTGGAAGCAAGTTTAACCAAATTAAGGGATATAGGTCAAAAGAGGTTAACTTCAATTTTGAATTGGTTTGATTAATTTTGACTTGATTTGAATGGTTTGAATTTGGATTTCTTTTATATTTGTAAATATAAATGAAGGAATGATTGATTTATTAAAAAATCAACCATGTTTGAGTCAGTTTGAAGGAGTTTTTGCTAAGCATATGAAGGTGGTTCACATGGCTTAGGAAGAGGTTTTGGAATTTAGAGTTAATCATGGGTTTCAATCATTTAGAGTTTGGAATTGATTCATGATTTGGAATTTGATTTGATATTAAATTTTATAATTGAGAAAATCAATTGGATTGGGGTTGATTTGGATTTGGTTAAGGCTAAGTCTATAAGACAAAATTAAAGGGCGTAGAAAGGGATTTAGAGTTTGAATTTAGTGATGGATTTCAATTATTGGATAGTTGGATTTGATTTTGAGGCTTGAATTTGAATTTGAGGTTTGGGTTTGAAAGAAGGGAGCAAGGATTAGGTTTGGGCTATAGGTTAGGCAAGTCCTCCTAAATCCCTAAGGCACGACCTATTCCTATGGTTAACTCTTCCAAGTCTCTAGGGTTAGGTTAAGTGTTCACCTACTCACTAGAACTGACTTAAGACTAAGGAACCCTTAGTGTCTATTAGAGTCCTAGATCTATGATGAGGAAGTTGAGAACCCACTTCAAAAGTGAGATCAACAATCTGATCCTCTATTATTAAACTAATATAGTTGACAAGATCTAAAATAATAAATTAAATGATCAAATAATACATTCACCTCGATGATGGCTGTGTTGAATGATGATTTCAATCGGAGGGGATACTTCCATCAAAGTATGCTTCTAATTTCAAATCAAATTAACTCAAATTAAGTATCAATCTAAAAATGCTTAAATGAAAGTCAATCTCTAAAAACTTAAAGCTAGAATCCAATCCACCTTTCATAATTGTTTGTCAGAGGTGACAAATTAAGAAAACTCTAGCTCACAAAGTAATCAATATCAAATCAAGTGTTCAACTATGTTCACTCTCAATAAATCTCATGCCAGTAAGGACGTGGCTCATGTCCTCTGACTGTGTGGCTTGGCCATTAGGCTCCATAAATGATGTAGATATGGCTAGAGTCCTCTGATCAGGTGGTTGCCGCCAAATGGAACCATTATATTACGATAATAACTATAGCCCGTATGCTCCCCAATGGCTCTGTCCTTTGAGTTATGAATCATTGGGTACACCTGATAAGGTAAAATGTCCTCTATCAGTTAAGGTAGATTTAAACTATCTCCTTACAAAAATACCATGCCAAGTCTACAAGGATTTCTTGGATGACGTAACCCATGTGTGGCTGATAAGTATCCTTCGGCCAGGTTGGGTTAACTACCTCCTCTGACTAAGTAGACTAGGGACTATGATAGCCTGGGATGATGGAACCGTGAGATCTAGCTTAGGTACATCATCATTCCCTCAACCATCTACTTTAAGTTAAAATGATGAATTTCATAATCTTAAATTTAAACTCCACATGCTACTATTATACGTTATGCACTTAGCGATCTACGACTAGCCTTAATTGAAAGTTCTCGCCTCAGTATTGGGAGGGGTAATAAACTATATGTGCTTGCGCCTATAGGAAACCTGGAATCAGATTTAAAGTCCTCACTAAATGTGGGCAGAATCTCTAGGTAGTGTATTATCTATTATTCCTTCTGCCCTCTAAAAATTCCACCGACATAAAAAAAACTCTCTTCATCGAGAGGTCAATAGCGAATTTTCAAAGCCCAAAGATTTATGGCAACTCTGTTAGGGATTGGTTTCTCTTTCCATCTTTGGCTAGCCTAATTTGAGCTATAGTAGCAGTATAGCATAATAAAAATTAAAATTTAAAATAAATCATCAATGAAATTAAATTTAATTCAAACCATGTCCTTATGACTAATCTGTTTGCTCTCGATATTAATGGATCTTCATAGCACATAGCTCATCATAAAGCTATGTCGTGGAGCTAACATCCATATGGCTAATGCTATAATCAATACTGGAGATGCTGGAGCTACCATCTAAATTGGTAGTGTAAACTTCCCAGCTATTGTTGTTGCAAATAATCCTCTAATCGAAACACCTACATATTGTACACACCAATATGTGCATGGGAGGAAGACAACTGGAATGTCCACTACTGCTACTCAAGTTCCTTGAAAGAGAGCCTCTATATTCAAAGATTGGGTCATTCTGAAGTGCCAGTCATGAAAAGAATTGTTACTAGGCAGAAAGTTTCAATCATGCCTGTGAATGCGACTAGTCTACCAGCTAAACGTTTTGCACTAGGAAGACATGATGTTAAAGCCTCCTCTTCTGGAGGAAAACTAACTACAATACAGAGGAGAAGAAGGAATGCTGAGCTGTGAGCTCATCAGCTCTCACCCGGACCATCTGTTACATAACTAGCCTTACAACCAGAAGCGAGTATTCCTACCCCATAATAAATTTGAAAATTTTGAGATGGGTGAAAAGGAATAGCTCTATTGGTAATGCTAAGCAGTTATTTTGGGCTCAACAATAGTCAGTTCTAACCCTTCAGAAGAAAGAATCTGAAACTCTATCTACTCGAGTACATAGAGTCTTAAAGGTGTTCAAGGAAAAAGGTCTTATAAAGAAGAGGTATTAAAGGCCAATTACCTAAGAAGCCAAAAATGCTTCACTACAAAAGCTACCATCAATGGTAGTAAGAACTCATGATCATTCCAAGCAAACCATGTATGATGAGCATCGAGCTGTGACACCTTGACCGCATGTTTGGAAAGCTGCTACCAAAAGTTCTCGGTAAATAGGAAAATAAATATGGAGGTTGAAGCCTCAAGAAGAAGTAGCAACACAGAAGCTTCTTCATTTAGAAGCACGCTAGCTTAGAGACAGCAGAGAAGGAGAAATACTAAACTACGTGCTCAATAGTCATTATTCAAGTAAAAAATTATACAACCAGTTGTGAAACCATAGTGCTCCAGCCCATAACATATTTGATAGCCTAAGATGGGTAAAGCGAAATAGCTCTACTGGTCAAATCAAACAGTCCCTCTTAACCTGACAATGTTAGATTCCATCTTCTCCAGTGAGAAAACTCGAAACTATATATGAAAGAGTGCATCGAGTCCTCAAAGTTGCTAAGGAGAAAGGACTATTGAAAATAAAATAACAAGGTCCTATCATCATGAAGGCTATAATTACTCTTCCAAAAAAACCTCCTCTTACAACCCTGATAAGATTTCTACTAATTCAAGTCCCGCACGGTGAGCATCGAGGCATGACACTTAGACCACAGGTCTAAGAATCTGTCGTCAAAAGAGCCTGGCAAAATGGTAAGCAAATTCGAAGGTCAGAGCCTTGAAATGAAACTTCCTTAAAGAAAGATAATGACGTGACATCTAGACTGTAGTCCCATAAAATCCACTTCTTATGAGCTAGTATTTGGAGCTGAAGTAGTCTTTCTACTTGAAGCTGAACTACCTTCGCTCCGAGTAACCATTCAACATGATCTTACCTAAGATGAGAATGTCTATCTACAAATAGGAGAGCTTGATGCGCTTGATGAGGTCAAGCTCCAAGCTCAGCAAAATTTATAAGTTTACTGAGCAAGGATGTCCAAAGCATTCAATCATACAGTGCATCCTCAAACCTTTTAAGAAGGAGGATTGGTTCTAGTGCTGAGAATACCAATTATTTCTCGCCATCATTATATGTGTAAATTTTGCTTGAAAATTCCCTTGTAATGCAAGAATTTATTTCTGAAATAAAGCAAACATCTCCCTATTAGACAAGAGGCATTTTCTTTAAATTTTATGGCAAAATGTTAGGTTTTCCCCTATAAGACAAGGGTCCTCCTTTTGTATTTGGCTTAACATCGCAACTAAGGATGAGATCCCCATATGCATGTTCAAATTATGTATTCAAATTCATAAGTTTCAAAGTCTTACTGACCAAAAAGAGAAATTTTTAGGCTTGTAAACATCAACAAATCAAGTTGGAAATACATCTTTCATCAATACATCAAATCTAGAGCTTGAGTGGGTGCATAAGGTCAGACTCAACACACCCAAATATGGCTGAATCGCTGATAAGACTACTTACTCAATAAGCCATAAAGGTCATAGTAAGAGATCCCCCATCTCACTAGCCCATTGATAAAATCCTCCAACAATTGCTCAAGCCCAAGACTCAAGTTGGTGCATAAGGTCAGACTCAACATGCCCAAATATGGCTGAGTCATTGATAAGTTTGCTTACTCAATATGCCATAAAGGCCGCAATAAGGGATCCTCCTACTACATTAGTTCAAAAATAAGAGCATCCAAATCTCTAAATCCCTCTAACTTAGTGAGTTTAAGTGGCATAGACTGGGAAATCATCCCTAATGGTCATAAAGGCATTTTTCAAAATCCAACAAAATGATCCTCGCTCGAGAAGGCATTAAGTCGAGTTTGGTATCATTATCAAATGAGAGGTGTCAACTCCTTCAACAAGTATGTTAAAGTAGAAAATAAAGATTGAAGGAAACTCTTCTTCAGTAAGTCCAACCAAGCATAAAGCGAAGGATCAAAGATATTATCTCGATGTTAGTACAAAGCTAAAGGTTGAACTGAGGGAGTTATGTCATCAACATGTCTATTATGCACAAAGTATAGAACTAATGACTCTTCGCCATTGACCCAACACAAGCTCTGAGGTCTAGGTCATTGGAAGACATCCTTCTATAAGCCCATGATAGCAGAAGCTGGGGCAGAAGATAATTTTATATCACCTAACAAGTCTTCAAGATAATCCAAGATTTTCTTCCATCTTATTCGTTAAGGCACGAAGCTAGGATAGAAGAAAATATAAGATATGAACTTCTGAGATAGAGTCTTCAACAAGTCCATTAAAGCACTAAGCATAGGACCGAAGATGTTCTCATCTCACCAACAAGTCATCAACTCTATTAAGTCTAATGAGTCACAAAGCCAGGACAAGAGGAAAATAAAAATTTCAATTTCGAGATTGAATCTTCAACAAGTCCATCCATCACCAAGCATAGGACCGAAGATATTCTCATCTCTCCAACAAATCATCAACTCTAATAAGTCCACCAAGGCACAAAGCTAGGATTGGAGAAAGATACAAATTTTAATCTCTCAAGAGTAAGTCTTCAGCAAGTCCGAAAGCACAAAGCATAGGACCAAAGACATTCCAAATTCTCTCAACAGTTACTGCGAAATCCCCCATGTTAGACAGGGGACATTTTTATATATTTATCTAAGTCGACATCGTGCTTTAAGCTGAGATCTTTAGATAGATACATATTATGATTGAAAAACATATCATGTCTATTTTGTAATAAAGTAAATTAAACTTTGTAATGTATTTCTAAACTAATCTGCAATCCTCCTATTAGACAAGAGTCTTTTTTTTTATGATCAAGGTTGTTCAATCCACTCATGTGAAATAAGAGGTCTTCTTGCATAAATTCAGGTTGACATCGAGCTTTATGTCGAGATTCCTGAATATATCTATTACTATTATTTTTAAAGTTATAGGTCTTATAAATATAAAAGAATCTACCTAATGCACAAAAAGATAGCCCTAAACGTCAATAGTTTATCTCCTATATTTGTCAAATTTTGAAGATCAAGTCAAAAGAACTCCCAATTCTGAAAGCTTTAATCAACTAAGTTGGAAAAGCATCAACCTTTATATATTCAAGTCTAGGATGTAGATGGGTTCTAAAGGCCAAACTCAACAAGCCCATAAATGGCTGAGTTACTGATGTTCTCCTCACTCAATAAGTCACAAGAAAAGGTCGTGATGAAAGAGCCCCCGTTCGCTAGTCTGATGAACAAACCACCAAGCCTGTCACAACTTAAATGGCTGAGTCACTAACACTCTCCTCACTCAACAAGCCATAAGAAACAGCTGTAGTGAAAGAGCCCCTGCTCATTAGTCCAATGATGATAGTTATTTAATATCAAACCAGATCCAACTTAGTGACTTCAAGCAACCAGAATCCAAGAGTTCTTCTGACTTAATCAATAGATCAAGACAACCTGAGGAAATAACTCTTCATTCAAAGTAGCCTCAAATCAATCCCTATATTACTTGCGAGGTGATATTTCAACCTCTTTTCAAGCAGTCTGATCAAGCACAATGCACATATCAAAGCCAATTTCCTCAACGAGTCTATCAAAGAAGCAAGCACAGGACTGAAGACATACATATACTTCATAACAAGTCAATACAAGCAAAGCAAGTTAATCCTTCACAAATTCTGCCAAGCTTAAAGCCAGGATAGAAGGAATTTCAAATCTCAAAATAAACAAACCAATTCCTCCATCAAACCCAATCAAGCACGAAGTTAGGGTTAGAGGAAACCCAAATTTGCAAAGACACAAAATAGAGACCTTCAGCGAACCTGTTGAAACTGAAGTAATTTGAAATTCATGGTCGACAAGAAAGGTCAACCAGTTTTCAACAAATATGACTCGCTTTATGCGTGAATCATAGTTTTTGGGGGCATTTGTTGACCTCGGTTGGCCTTCCAAAAAAGTCATAAACTATTCCCTCCCATTTCTCTCACCCGTTCATGCCTAATCCTCCCTCAAAATCGAATGAAACTGCTCCCACTCGTTCGTCCTCCAAAAAACACAACTCCTCAACCGCAAGGGCATTATCTTCTACGGACTCCCTATCTCCCTCTCTGGTTCATTTGGTTGAGGAACTGCAAGGGTACTATCCTCTATTTCCCTTCTCTGCCTCTCTCCATGTAAGATCTGCTCACGTCCCACCCTCCCTTGCTCACGCCCTCGCCTCTCCACCTGATTTCTCCATTGAGACCTCTCCACTGGTTTATTGTTGGGCTTGGAAGAAGGAACGATGATACAAATCTGAGAAGAGATGGTGTTGTAGTCTTCTTCAGGTCATTGTACAACTCTAAAATGCTTTTAATTTGTAGTCAGCAGAATTCCCCTCCTTCACGGACTTTATTTCTCTCTTTTGATAGTCTTCACCCAGAAAACCTCCCTACATGCTAAACAACTTCTCCATCTTAGAGCTGAAAACTAGAGAAGCAGAGCTCTCTCATTGCTGGAAAGGAAGATTCTCATCTTCTCTGAAAAATGGTAGGCTAATCTTCCCCAGTTTGGAGGCAATAGTCGACCCTTCCACCAAGCTTCCTGTGAGCAGGCGCTACAGCCTTAGCCAATGTCGCCCTAGGCCGACGTTCAGCATCAAGCCAAAGATTTACGTGCTCGAAACCTTATTCAGGCAGCACAAAGATATCTCGTTCTCTAGTTTCTTTCAACCATTAATTTCTTTCTAGCCTAGTATAGTAACTGGCATCTCCCTACATCGCTTTCAAGTCGCTGATTAGTCATATTGGCTTGCAAATTTATTATTATGGCGGGTTGTAGATATGTAGAGAAATATCTGTATGTAAATTATTTGTATATATGCTTGTGTTTCATTTTGCAGATTTCAATGCCTTGTTAATGCCCAATAGGGTGTAGTGGGTGCAAAGAGACTATTGTGGTATTGCAAGACAGCGCTCACTACGCTCATTAGAGCATACCAAGTAAGCCAAAAAAAATTTTAGATGTCGCTCCTCCTATGCCAAAATATTACCAAATTTTTGAGTGATTGAAAGCCTCGTTATGCTCATTAGGGTGTAATGAGATTGAAATTCGGTCGAGATATTTCAAAATACTAACTGTCATGCTCATTAGGGCGTGACGGGTAGGCCAAAATAGTTTCAATGTTGCCCTCTACGTGGGGATGATATCGGAGTACTGCTGAAATGCTGCCAAAATTTGGATTGAAATTTGAGACTTAAGAAAATTTAAATGAAAAATTGTCTAAACTCAAATTAAGTAAAAGAAAAATACATAATAAATACAAAAGTTAATGTCGAGCCAAAGAAAAGAAGAGGAGATCATTTTCAAAATATTTTAAGCACATAGATATGAAACTTGAATTGGGGTTGAGGATAAATTTAGATTGAATTTGAAGTCCTTTTATGTGAACAAATCATATTTAATATCAAATGAAGTAAAGATCTCAATTGAATATTAAATGATAAATGATTAGTGGTAAATTTAAATGTTCAATTTCAAATTGAGAACAAGAGTTTGCAAGGAATTTGGTAGCTTTATTATAGGCACAAGTTCAATTAGGCAACTCATGAATAATCATGTATGTGGCCTTTAAAAGGATCATTTGGATCTTGTATTTGAAGTTAGATTTAAAGCACATGAGAATTATGACATATCCAAGTGCTTATCTCCAAAATTAATGGTATTCAAATTAAATTCATAAATGGATTTACAATGTAATTAACTAGCTTGTCAATGAGTATATACAAACTCTTTCAATAGTTATGCAAGTTGCACTACATAATATATTGAGTAAATCAAAAGCAACACATAATTTAAATTAGATTTGTGATGAGCTAAAAAGTGCATTAATATGAATAAGTCAATTATCACTGAAGGATGAGATTTTAAAAATCATGCATGAAGTATAAATGATTAACTATTTTTTATATGATTAAATATAATTAGAATGGTAAATCATATGCCACCTGATTTGCAACACATCGTACAAGCGAACAGAATGTGTTAATTAAGGCTTCAATTGAACTCTTGTACATATTATAAAGTATGACTAAAATTCAAATTCAATGCCTAAAAAATTATGCAAGCATTCTTAAATATAAGCTCGAGACTTTGAAAACTTAAACGGTCCGATGGATGCTATCTTGCTTTTGGTCTTTGGGTTCGGGTTAAAAAAAATCTAAAAATCCAATTATTATAAGAATTTTAGCTTATTGAAATATCGAGAAGCTAATTACGTTTATATGACAAGATCGATCCTCTATTATTAAACTAATAGAGTCGACAAGATCTGAAATAATAAATTAAATGATCAAATAATACATTCATCCCGATGATGACTGTGTTGAATGGTGATTTCAATCGGAGGGGATATTTCTATTAAAGTGTGATTCTAATTTCAAATCAAATTAACTCAAATTAAGTATCAATCTAAAAATACTTAAATGAAATTTAATAACTAAAAACTTAAAGCTAGAATCCAATCCACTTTCTGCAATTATTTGTCAGAGGTGACAAATTAAAAAAACTTTAGCTCACAAAGGAGCCATCTCATGCCGATGGATGGGTTCCTGTCAGCTGCGTTTCAAGGCTCCATAAATGATGTAGTTACAACCAGAGTCCTCTGATCGGGTGGTTACCGCCAAATGAAATCATTATATTACGATCACGACAATAGCTCGTATGCTCCATAATGGCTCTGCCCTTTGAGTTGTGAATCATAGGGTATGCCTGATAGAGAAAAAAAGCTCTATGTTAGCTAAGGTAGACTTAAACATATCTCCTTATACAAACACCACCCTAGGTCTACAAGGATTTCCTGGATGACATAACCCATGTATTGTTGATAAGGATTCTTCTAGGGTCATTGACTACCTCCACTATATTAAGGAACACCTGGGATTGAACTATGAGATCTAGATTGGGCACATCATCATTCCCCCAACCATTCTCTTTAAGTTAAAATGATGAATTTCATAATCTTAAATTTTAAACTCAACATGCTGCTATTATACGCTATACATTTAGCGATCTTACGACTAGCCTTAATCGAAAGTTCTCTCTCAGTATTGGGAAGGATAATTAACTATAGATTCTTGCGCCTATAGAAAACCTGGAACCAAATCTAAAGTCATCAGAAAATGAAGGTGAAATATCTGGGTAGTGTCTTATCTACTATTCCATCTGCTTTCTGAAAATTTCACCGACATAAAAAAAAAACTCTCTTCATCAAGAGGTTGGTGGTGAAATTTTGGAGCCCACAAAATAATATCATTATATATTTTTTAAAATAAAATGTATTATTTTATGCATAAATTGTTATATTTATAAATATTAAATTTTAACATATAAATGCTTTAGAATTGTGTTATGTGCATAAATCTTTATTATCATTATTAAGATATTTTTCGGTGGATAAAGTATGAACCTTCCTATGAATATCTAGACAAGGGCTCCTATGATTCCAGCTAAAGTTGAATAATAAATCACAAATATCTGGTTTGGCTAACATGATCAGGTGCTTTCATATCCTGTGGAGCAAATCAGCACGAAGCAGAAAAAGCAGTGGCGCAGGAAATCTAGTAACTAATACTCTTTGTTAATGCTATTACCTTTATATAGTACCTGAAAATGCTTGCTCGGCATGCTCTACTATTTTTTGGAAAAAATAAGGGATGAACCCAATTTCATTAATCCAAAAGAAGAATATAAGTATAAAAAGAAAAAAATTAAAAATGGCACAGGAAATCCAGTAACTAATACTCTTTGTTAATGCTATTACCTTTATATAGTACCTGAAAATGCTTGCTCTACATGCTCTACTATTTTTTGGAAGAAAATAAGGGATGAACCCAATTTCATTAATCCAAAAGAAGAATATAAGTATAAAAAGAAAAAATTAAAAATGGGGACAAAAATACAGTCAAAGAATGACAAAAGAGACTAAAGAACAGAAAAAGTGGGAAAAGTGGGAAAAGCTCCCAGTCGGACTCAAAGACCAGAAAAATTCAGCACAAGTGCTGCAAGGAAATCACGACCTCGGTTGCTCAGTGAGCCATCCAAGAGGTGGGAATGATTGATTGATGCTAATGAGTAGAACAAAATTAGCATAGTAAGAAAGTCCGTCGAGAGAGCTTGAGCGCCACATCATTCTTTATATTATGAGAGATGCTACTGAGGGAAGAAGTTTTATAATTATAAAGTCTACAATTTCTTTCCTGGCATATATGGTATACAATAGTTGCTATGATTAAATTGTATAAGCATTTAAGAGCTTTATGATCCAAATTAGAAGTGGCTTGAAGGACTTGCTCTAAATTGGGTTGAAGTAAGAAGAAACTCCTAGTAGGAAGAAGATTCTTTATAAGTCACATAAAGAATGAACAGCCAAAGAATAAATGATCATGGGATTCTGGGGTAATGTTGCATAAAGGGCATATTAGAATAGGACCAAGATCTTGACCTCAACAAAACCAAAATCCAAAAAACAGAGAAGGATATTCAACTGCCCCAAAAAATTGTAATCTAATTGCTCCATGCTTGAAGGGTACGGAGTGTATGGGGTGGCCGGGTATCTTTGAAAGTCCATCGAGAGAGCTTGAGCGCCACAACATTCTTTATATTATGAGAGATGCTACTGAGGGAAGAAGTTTTATAATTATAAATTCTAGAATTTCTTTCCCGCCATATATGGTATACAATAGTTGTTATGATTAAATAGTATAAGCATTTAAGAGCTTTATGATCCAAATTAGAAGTGGCTTGAAGGACTTGCTCAAAATTGGGTTGAAGTAAGAAGAAACCCCTAGTAGGAAGAAGATTCCATATAAGCCACATAAAGAATGAGCATCCAAAGAATAAATGATCATGGGATTCTGGGGCAATGTTCCATAAAGGGAAGATTAGAATAGGACCAAGCCCTCTTGTGTTAAGGGATTTCAAAGTTTTTAGGCCTTTGAGAAGCGCCATCCAACAAAAAATAGAAAAATTAATAACATAGCCTTTAAACCAGACCTCCTTTGCCCATTCCACATCAGATAAATTATCAAACATGGCTTGTTTAATAAGGGGGTTTGAGAGAACTTTATCATTATTCTAGAGAATAAAGTCCTTTCCTTGCTCTAAGGGGATATTAGATATTAAATGGTAGTAGTGGGGGTGGGAGACTACAACATTTACATGAATGTCCTATTCACTGTTAGAGATGATGGAGCTTAGTGGAGCGTTTGGAGGGAGATTAAGAACATCAAAGCAAGAATTCCCAAGTAACTCATGAAGTGAAGCTCCTTTGCACCAAATAGTGAACAAGAAGATCCATCTCCTATTCTGTAGGAGAAATATTTCTTGAATCTAGTAGCACATATGGATAGTTTCCTCCAAAGTGGGGAGACACGGTGGTAGCTTTTCTTCCAAATAGAGATATAATGATTCAAGCACCACTCAGAAAGAAAGGATCATTAGTTTAGCAATTTCCAAAGTAATTTAGCTTTGCATAAAAGATTGAGGTTAGGGGTATAGATCAAACCAGTACCACCTTTGTCATGGGGTAGAGTAGTCTTTGTCCAAGCTATCATATGGATTTTATTTAGCTCACCAGAGTGATAAAAGAACTTTGATGTGAGAGATGAAATCTTCTTCAAAATATTTTTCTTGACTGTAATTGTTCTAAACCAATAAGAGAGATAGTTGTTTATAGAAGCTATGATCAGTTGAAGCCTTCCACCATACAAGAGAAATTTAGATTTCCATCCAGAAAGCCAGGAGTGTAATTTGTCTAGCATTAGGCTGAAGTGAGTAGATTTCAGCAAACCAGCAATTAGAGGGAGCCCCAGGAACTTTAGAGGAAAACAACCAAGAGAAATACCAAGCACTTGACAGAAAAGATCTAATAGATTAGAGGGTTTAGAGAAACAAATGGTAGACTTAATATTGTTCATTTCTAGACCCATTACAGAATCCATAATATTCAAATTTCTTTTAAGGGCTTGAGCAGTAGAGAGGTTAGCTTCTCCCAGGACAAGGAGATCATCAACAAAAAGAAGATGTGATACAGAAAACATACCCAAAGTTAATGGGGAGAACTTTAAACCTTTTACCTCTTAATCTTGAAGGAAGGAAAAGAGATCCATAGCGATAGTGAAGAGATATGGGGATAAGGGGCAGCCCTGTCTGGGACCATTGGAGGAGTTAAAGTATCCTTTAATTTCTCTATTTAAGATAATATAAAAGGGAACATTAGAAATACAAGCTCTGATCCAATTGATGAAAAGATCTGGGAATCCCTTGTCCTTCATTCTGATTAGGATGTCTTGTCGGTTGATGGAATCAAAAGCCTTTTTGAGATCAATTTTAGCACAAAACACCACTTGTTTACTGGTCAAGTTGAAGGAGTAGTAGATCTCATGAGCCAAAGAAATATTATCAGCAATATCTCTATTACTAATGAAAGTGGCTTGCGCCCTATGGATGATCGAAGGGATAACTTTCTTCATTCTATTTGCAAGGTTTTTGGCAATGACTTTGTAGAAAGTATTATAAAGGGAGATAGGTTTATAGTCTAAAATGAAGTTGGAGTGCATGACTTTAGGGATGAGGGTGAGAAGGGTATGTTTAAAATTATCTGGAATTTTTTGAGTCCTGAAGAAATATTCGGAAGACAACATAAATTGACCACCAATAATGTCTCAATTGTGGGTAAAGAACTTGGCAGTGAAACCATCGGGACTCAGCATTTATCCCCATTTATTTCCTTGAGTTCTTTCAGGATTTCTTGATCATTAATGGGAAGACAAAGGTCAAATTCTTGCTCTTGATTTATAGTGTTTTCAGTTGGTAGGATAGGGCAGGTAGATGAGGAAGTGCTATTTTGGTTGAAGAGAGATGAATAAAAATCACATAATTCCTCAACAATACCATTTTGATCCATAATAATCCCCCTGTCAGTGGAGATCTCCCTTATGAAATTAGAGTTCTTCCTCTCTTTTATGGAACAATAGAGGAATTTAAGATCATCTTCAACATGGGAGAGCTAGAAGATTTTTGCTCTTTGTTTAACCCAATCGCTTTCCTTTCTAGCTAGATCTTTGTAGAGGTGATTAATATCAAAAATATTTCTGAGGAGGACTTCATTAGAGGAGTCCTTTTCAAGAAGCATAAGGGTGTGTTCTTGATCCTTTTTCAAGGAGTTAAGTTGTAAGAGAACAGAGGAGGAATCCCAAGATTGAAGTCTCAGGTTCTCTTTAACTTTCTTCAATTTTTTGAGAAGATAAATAATGGATCCCCGTTGAAGTATGATTGCCAAGCTGTACTAACCACAGAATTGTAGTTGGGATATGAAACATAATAATTTATGAACATGAAGCGATGATTAACTAAAGGAGATCTTTGTAGAAAGACAAGAAGAGGAGAATGAATTGATGATAAAGGAGAGATGACCTTGAAGGAGGTGGTCAGAAAGCGATCCAGCCAGGACAATTTACAGAGGGCTCTATCTAGCTTGGATCAGATAGGATTGAGGATTTGTTGATTGGACCAAGTATAGAAGAGCCTAGTACTTGGCAAATCAATGAATTCATTATCAGTTATATAATTCTTGAAATCAAGAAGTCTATTTGAGGGGATAGGATTTCCTCCCTCCTTTTCTTTACTATAAAGCACACAATTAAAATCTCCAAGGAGCAACCAAAGAGGATTTTCATTTGCAGCAGTGCTCCTGATAGAGTGCCAAAGGTCTCTCCTTTCCATAGGATTATTATGAGCATATATAAAAGAGATAGCAAACTTATAAGAGGAGGAATATGAAAATTCACAATTAATCAATTGAGGAGAGATTAGAAGAGGGGTGAAGGAAGTGGCAGCAGAATTCCATTTGATTAGAATCTAACCCCCAGGGCTATAGTTAAAGTTGTTGCAGCTTTCCTCTTTGGGAAAAAACTTAAAATTGTTATGATGTGAGATATCTTCAAAGGACTCCGAACTAAATTTTTTTTCAAGCAAACAAATGGCATATAGATGGTGGTCTTTGATGAGTCATGAGTAGTCTCTAGAATGGCCATCATCCAAAAGACCTCTAACATTCTAGCAAGCTAACTTTAGGAGTCGCATTGGGAGGAAGAGGAGGATTTCTTGTCTTTCTTCTTGGCCTTCTGAGCATTACTTGCATTGTTGTTTGGTGTTTTATATTTGGCATTTTCCTTATCAAATTGTAGCTTGTTGGGGGTCTTGCAAGAAGCATCATTTATTTTTTTGGGATTAAGATCGAGAAGGGGAAGTAGGTGCATAACGAGTGATAATGGAATAAGATGAGGTTTGGACAGTCGCAGAGTGGACCAAAGAGAGGTCCTCTACAGGGTTTTCAGTCTCCAAGATGGAGGGGTCTTTGTCAGGGATATTATCTGAGGAGGAAGACTGGGTTGAGGAAGAAGCGCACGGGGGGGGGAGGTCGTGAGAGAAAGTGTTACAAGTAGGACAGGCTTGTGGTTTCCAGTTGTAAACAATTTCTTGCTAAAAATAGACTCCATTAAGGTTAATGGAGACAGCGCTCAGAAGAGGGGAGGAGGGGCTTATCTGGATGCAAAAATGGGCAAAAGTAACCCTTGATTTGGAGGCGGTGAGATTGTCCACAGCCAAAGGTATACCTATTTTGCTGGCCACTTTAGAAAATCTAGTTTCGTTCCAACAACACAATGGAAACTTAGGCAGCTTAATCCACAAAGGAATGTCAGAGAAGTTTTCCTTCGTAGGTCTAAAATCTGAGGTCTATTTTTTGAAAATAAAAGGTCTTCCATTTAGGAAGCATGGACTATGGTTCCATACGAGATCATAATCTTCAGAACATGAGAACTTAAAGAGGAAGAAGTCAGCATTCAGAGTGAGGAGGTCTAAATTACCTTTGAATTTTCATTTCTTTTTTACTGCAGCAAGAAGAGAACTATAGAAAGGTCTCTTACCAATGGCGTGGCCGACGAGAGAGAGCTCCTAGTCTTTAGTACATGCTTCCAGCTCCTCTTCAGAGAAGGAGACCTCAGCATTGTCAAAGGGAATGTAGGAAAGGGGAGGGGATTTGTTATTCTCATTATGGAAGAGCAAATCTATCCAGTTACAGCGGGGAGAAGGGAAGCTAGAAGAAGGGGTACCGAGGATGGAGGAGGAGGGGGAAAGAGGGTAGTTGTGAAGGGGGGAGGGGGAAGATGGTAGTATAGTTCAGCTCCATATCGGACCGATCCAATCTGGCTGCAAAGACAAACCGGCTAGGGAAGGGGAAAAAAGGAAGGAAAAAAGGTCTTAAAGGAGAAAGAGAAAAAGAACGGTTGCATGTTGTACTGTTGAATCCTCAGACCTTCCACTTCAATTCTTAAAGTTTATGGTCAAAAATGGGAATGATAAGACGCTAGAGTCGGACAGTTTTCTTGAAAACACAGAGTGCGTACTTGTGCTTCCTTTGTGTTGTTTCCCTATTATAAGCCTTTTTTAAGGCAAGGGATATCAGCCTAGTTTGTTCATGGTCTCATTGGAGTTAGACCTTGAATTAAATTCAAATTGAGAAAAATTATATTAGAATATGCCAATTAAATTTGAACTGAATAAAGTTAAAAATTCTTAAATTTAAATAATTTAAATTTTGATTGATTATTCGTACATTTTACTTATTTTAAAGTAAAATAAATCTAAGGATGCTAATATTTTTATTGAAATCATTTGGAACTATCTCTAATTTACAAAATGTATATATATATATATATATATATATATATATATATATATAAACAGAATCTATTAGTAAAACGGGAAGAAAACAACAAGACAAAACTTATCCCATAGAACAATGCTAATATTAAAAAAAATAAAAAATCTATATGAATATAATTATTTGGAACATAAAAATTCTTCTTTCGTCAATCACAGATCTTTTAATGCATTGCATTAATTTAAAGGCAATTCAGAATATCCAATTCATGCCCAAATTTACACAGACTGAGTAGCAAGAGACCATATTACCTCAAAACAATGAAAAACTCATCTACAAGTTTCAGTCAATGGAACTAAGTTAAAAACATCAAAATCTACTAAATCAAATACCCAAAACACTCCACATTAGGGGTGTGCGTTTGGTTGATTAGGATGGATTGGATGATAAATTTTTAAAACCGATTGGTTTTGGATTCTCAGAAATGACGAAATAAAATGCAAAACCAAATAAACCAAATAATAATTTGGTTCAGTTATTTTGGTTTGATTTTGGATAAACCGAAGTTGGCTATATTTAAAAATTATTTGTATAATTTTTTATATAATAACAAATAAGAAAAATAACATAAATATAATAAAAAAATGCAATTAACTACTTCATGCGCTAACAAAATATTTAAACTATTTTTTACTTAAACGATGTTTCAAACTTAGAAGTTGATGGAATCATATTACCATATTATGAGACCAAAATATTTTGAAAAATTGGATAATAATCCTCTAAAAAAGTACCTACCAAGTATTCAAAAATAAATAAAAATAAGTATATAATAGATAAGTCATTATACATAAATTAATAATAATTACACATATAATTATTTTGGTTTATTTAGTTCCATCCAAAATTTTATTTAACAAACCGATCCAAAAACCAAAAACTAAAGTTTTCATTAATTAAAACCAAAATCCAAATTACTGTGGTGGTGTTCGAGTACGCTGTGAGTAATCAAACTCATGCATTTTTCATTTATCAACTATTTATTTATTTGTTTTGAAGTTGTAACAGGTTGGTAAGGTTTGGTATAATGGAGCTATGAATCATGATACTTTGTGTTCTGATTAGATGCATTGTAAGTTGACAGAGGAATTCTAGCTAGTTATGAGAAACAGTACTGGTCTTGCTGAATTTGAACCCTGAAGTCGGCAAAATAAGTGTTCTGAATGCGGATCCATATTGAGTGGATTCAGGTGGCAACTCTCTCCTACGAAGAAAAAAATATTCCAAAAATGTATATTCATATATTTTTATGCTGAAATCAGTAATAAAATCAGTATAATAAATATCCATATAAGCGTGAGCCTTCTAAAAGAAATGCCATGAAGGTTAGCCGAATTACTTGTCTTTGACTTGGCTCAAAGAAAGAAATGAGTAACTTAGCGAAAGAATTTTTTAGCTAACTTTATCGAATATTCTCACTCGAGCAACAATTTTTACTTCAGGTTCCGGTGCTCTTTCGTCGACTGCGCGATCGTAACACGAGGCGGCTTAGAAACTACATATGAGGAAGATGCGGATATATATAAACAAACGAATACTCAAAAACTTATTTTTTTGCGTTCTGTTTTTACTTAGTATCTTCTGTTTTTCAACATTTATCTTCCTTCAAAGACCACGGCAGTGGATTTCGGTAAGATTAACATCCACCACAGCTTGAGCACTCAACTTACAGCTCAAAATGGCTTATTTCTTCTCTGTGCACATTAAATTTACTTATGAAGAATTACATTACCTTTGCCTCTAAGGAGTCGAAGTGCTCATTGATTAGATATCAGTCCATTTGCTGTCTGCCTGTCTCCTAGAAAAGTAGACAAGTAGAAATTACACTTAAAAGTTTGTATTAAAAAATGTCAAAATGTTTATCTGAGAAATATGCTTCAAGGAATGAAGAGAAAATGGACATGTGATATCTGCAAGGTAAATGTAATTGTTAACTAAGTAAATAATTTGGGAATCAATAGGATAAAAAATATATAATATACTATCTATCAACAGTAATATTTCATAATAAACAACATGAGATGCTTCATTATGAATGTAGTCATGGTTTAACCAATAAACAGAACTCCATCAATATTAATCTGAATTTCTTGATCATTCAGGTGCTGCAGCAACTTATTTGCGAACAATACCAAACATCAAGAAGAAGTATGATTACGGGGTTTTGATTTTTATCTTAACATTAAGTTTAGTTTCCATTTCTGGTCTTCGTGTGGACGAGATCATTCATGTAGCAAGTGACCGCCTCTCATCTATATGCATGGGCCTTGCCATATGTGCTTTCATAAGCTTATTCATCCTTCCAATGTGGGCTGGTGATGAGCTACATAACTCATTGGCTTCGAAGTTTAATTCCATTGCACATTCTATTGAAGGTAACTTGTTTCAAAGGCCTAAGCCTGAAAATATTCAAATAAAATTATGAAGAAGATTAATGTAAGAAAATAGTTAAACGTTTCTGTTAGCTCTGGCTGACAACATTATAATATTTGACGAAGTTGATTATTTGATACGTGGTTCATAAAGTAAGATTATTTGTTGTTATTATTATGCATATTGCATGAATGCAAAGAATGGAACGGGTGAAGCAAGAAAACCTTCAAATTGTTTATCTGTGCTTTCATCTAAAACTAGCGAGGAATCATTGGTAAGTTTCCTTCTATTGTTTCCTTTATTTGTTCTTCCATGATTGTTTTTTAATTAAATAATTTATATTTATCAGACTACAACTATGATGAGATGCATATGTGAGGGGAGCATAGTCCACATCAAAACAAAAAATAAGTTGGAATACATCAATGGCCCTATCATGTTGGCACAAGTTTTTAAATATAAATAAGTTTTTTAAGTATCTGTCATTATGTGTCCATCCACTAATATTTAGTGTTCAAATGTTCAATATGAGCCTCCAGTGTTCCACCCTCAAGCATTTCATATAGGAGTAATCGTAGCCCTAATCATTGTTACTAATCATAAGAAATAGTCCACTTCAAAAGTAAAAAAAATTAAAAAATTATGTTTTTACTATATTATTGGTAATTCATAGCATTTCCTTAGTTTTTGAGTTGATGAGCCTCCATTCATTAGTGTACAAATACAAATTCTATACAGAATTTTTTTCACCAATTATTTTTTTACATTGAAATATTCATTTATGTAGATAAAATTCTATTAATGATAGATACTTATAAGCACAAATCTCAATTTAAAAAAAATGAGTGGGGATAAGATATTCTTTATAGGATTTTTTTGTCCTTAATATGGTCTAAATTTCATCATTTGGTGTTCCATCCCCCCAAGAAACAAAATGGCTAGAGAAGACACTTGCATCAAATTCTATGCTGTACTTTTCAGGCAAATTTTACAAAATGGGAACCATGGCTTGGAAGGTTTGGCTTCTACTATCTTTGGAACAAATACCTACAAATTGCAGGACAACTAAGAGAGTTAGGAGCTTGCATAATTTCAGCAGAAGGATACTTGAAAGCAGAACGAGAGGTATGAAAATACTCCTCTCTTCTCCATATGTCAATTATATAATCTCATCAACATTGCTCCTAAATTTACAGTTTTTTCTTAAATATATTGAAATCTGACTACATTAAGATGGTACAGTCGTTCGTGATATGCTAAACATAGAAGTGATCTACAATACTTCTATCACAAAAAGGATACGAATATTTGTGCTAACAAAGCTATCTCCATTTGGTTGATGCTTGGCAGATATCATCAAACCCTTTACAGTTAAGCATCAAAGAGCAATGTGAAGCAACAAGCTTATTACTGGTAAACATAATGACAGAACTTAGAGACTCCATCATACACATGAAGCAGCTTCAGAGGCGAAAACTTGTTTTAGAGGAGCTTCAGGAAAGGAGAGTTGAGTTAAGTTCTCATATTAGAGTCACTTCACTAGCAAATACAATAAACCAGAACGCTGGTTCTGAAAATGGCATGAAAGGCAATGGTGTTTGCATTATGATCCATGTTTTTTTATTGGTTGAGATTCTTGATAAGATAGAACTGCTTGTAAATGAGGTCAAAGAATTGAAAATATCTGCTGGTTTTGCCAACCAAATATTTGATGATAAGAGCTAATTAATGTTTCAAATGGTCAAAAAAATATCCCAATATTCAGTAAAATATACAAAGTTGTTGTGGGGTATGTAAGGAATATTGGTCTTAAAACTTTATAATTTACCATTAATAAGACAACAATGCTTCAGAAAAGTTGATTCTCCTTTTTACTGTTTTGTGAGGATGCCTATTATTTCTATAAGTTTGACAAATTTATCAGAAATTGATCGACATTTTGCTATCAAATAATATTAAGCAGAGGCTTCTCGCATAAATGATAGAAAATAAAAATGTATGAGATGTATGCCGGAAAAGTTATGAAAGGCGATTCTATCACTGAATTTGCATTGTTGTTGAGGTCCCATTTGACCACACGTTTGAACTGAGCCAAATGAGGTTCAAGAGAGAAAGAATAAGAAGAAAACATTTGTAAGAGAATCTCTTTGCTTGATTGGAAAGTATAAGATTCTAGAGCAGCCCTCAGGAAAAAAAAAATTATAAATTTGGCTAGAAAAATAGATAATAAGATGATATGATACGTAATGCACATGCCTGATTAGTGAACCTCTAATTATAAATAAGTCAAGTCAATAGAACAAGATGGGCCATAAAAAAATACACAAATAATTATTGCATAGTCATTCTTGTAAATAAGTTGGGTTGCCAACTCTCCGTTAAGCAAGAAAAATGAATAAAATCCAAAAGAGGAAAATTGCACGGGCGAGAACACTCAATGAGTTTGGTGAAAACCTCTACTCAATTGGTGAGTTCCCTAAACCAGTGAGATCTTCAATTGGAATGCCTTATTGACTCTAATAGCTAATGGCAATGATAATGGCACAATTCATTTTCTTTTTTTTTTAATAAAAAAGTTTGCGTTTGTTGTGTTATTTATAAATTTCTTACATGAAGTATATGATATTATATTTCATTGTGTGATACCTTCAGTAAAAATATAACTATCTAGTGTTTAATATATATTTTAAGTTAATAATTTATAAAAGAGAACATTATGTCCATGGCATGTTGTCATGTCTAGCACACAATTCATTATTAGACTAGAGTTGTTTTTCTCCACTTTAGATCAAGTTTATTGGATCTGGCTAGGCTTGTTTTGCACCAATGTTGGCATGTATGACATAGTAGGTTGAACCAAGTATGATTTTTTTTTTTAACTTGGTTTAAGTCCAAATGGCCAATTTTGAGCTTATTTGTAGGTTTAACCAAGCCAAGTTTGGCAAGAATTGGTTGGGGTCAAATGTGTAGAAATATTAGCTTGAAACTTGGGGAAATGGCTTGTAACATGTGTTGGGGTTTTCACTAACTCTTAGTAGCCTCAATATTAACTCTCTCTCATAACAACATACAAAGTTGGTCCCATTGCCATTGCTAAGTGTCCCTACTTGGCAATACTTAGAAGTTTACATCAATAAATAATGATAAGGCATTTCCTTTTATAAGTTTATGCAAAAAAACCAATTAAGGACACAATCATTATATATTTCTAAATATTAGCACCACATTTGAGAAAAGTGAGGATTTTGAATCTCCTTCAATCTTTTGTCTTCTCATCTAGCTTCTAGCTCTACAAGAATTCCTTTATGGGTGGGGTCAACCCAACTAAGCTAGTTTTCACTCACTATTTGCATGGACTCTTCTTCCTAAATGCTAGGATGGGAAAGTTGAATGACAAACTACTCCCTATGTCCAGTAGCTCTATACAGTTAAGTCTATGAGTTAGTTTTGATCCTTTGGAACCTGCTTGATCATGAAACATTTAAACTTCCCAATTTCCACCTTCATTTTAAGCAAATGTCATCATCGTGAGTCATCATTGACTTCATAATTCTCATTTATTTGATTCACCATGAGTTTTAAGTCTAAGTAAGCAGTGATGTGTAATCGATATAGTGAGTAACGCTTTGTATTAGGATTGATTATTTGTGACTTGAAAGTTGAATTCGATGGCATGAATAATAGTAATCCCTAACAAGATTTTTAATATGACACCTATCCCCATGCTTTATTTGCTCGAAGAGCCATCCATGTATAATCACTAAGAGGCTCTAGCATGGCTGAAATATCACGCGGGATGCTGAAATATGTAAGAAAGGTTGCCAACGCTTGTGCCTTTATCATCATCCTTGGTGAGAATGTTATGTTGAACTCACTGAGTTCCATTAATCATTTTAGTAAAGTTGTTTGGTTTGGTGAGCACGAATTGGAGTGCATTGTCAGTGATAACCTATATGGATGAGCTTGACAGTACAATCAGAGATGTCATGTTGACATGATGAGTGTAAGTACTTATTTCTCCATGATGGGGTAATGTAGCTTGACACTTCACAGTAATTTACTCATGTAGTATACTGGCCATGTTTTTAATTCTCTTCTCAAACTAAAATGTAGCTAACTGAATTTTCTCCAACTCTTAATACGATAGTATGGTTCATCTTCGTTTTGGATTTAAGATAATGGTGGTGACACGAGTAAATTCTTCAAGTAATAAAAAGTCTACTCATATTTTAAGGTCCACTTGAAAATTTTGGAGCCTTTAAGCACTTTGATGAATGGGGAGCAGTGCTCTCCAGCCTTTCAAATAAATTGATTCAACCCTACTCTACCACTAAGTCATTGAACTTACTTGTGGTTCATACTGACAACATATCGAGTATGGTATTCAATTTGTCATTATTTGACCTTTATAACTTCTAGGGTGATCAAAAATTCTAAAAACTTTTCTAATCTCATGTTGAATGAGCACTTTAAGGGATTGAGATACATTTTGTATTTTCTCAAGGTGATAAAGGTTTCCTTTAGGTCTTCAATTTGATATTTAGGCAACTTGCTCTCGACAAACAAGTCATCTAAATAGATTTTCACATTTCTATCTTTCTATTCCATGAAGATTCAATCTACCATCTTTTGGTAGGTCACTCAATGTTTTTCATTCCCAAGGCCATAACTTTGTAATAGTAAAGCCTTCCCCTGTAATGAATGTCATTATTTTGGAGTCAATGCGATGCATCTGTATTTGATGATATCTTAAGAAAGCATCCAAGAAACACATTATTGAATATCCACCGTCGAGTCGACGAGTGATTCTAATCTTGGAAGTGGGTATCCATCTTTCAGACAAGCTGAGTTTAGGTTTGTTAAATCACACACATCTTTCATTTCCTATTATAATTTTGTACCATCATTACATTCAATATTCACTTTAGGTACTAAACTTCTATGATAAAGTCGGCCTCCACTAGTATGGTAACTTCTTGATTATTTAGCTTCGTGAGTAAAGTAGCAAATTTTGTGTTTCACGGATAGAACATCCTTTCAGACATTAAGCCTATGGAAAGTGACATTGATGTTGATGCTTAACATCTCAACTACGATCCAAGCTAACACATTGATGTATTTTTGGAGGGTCTGAATAAGGGCTTCCTTATGCTAGGTGCTAAAAGATTTGCCAACTCTTATGACTCACACAAATTATGAGTAGTCACCACTTCATCAATTTTAGTGGTGATTTGCACTCTAGTCTATACGAGTTCCAATTTATATACTTCTTATGATCTGCTTGAATCACCTACTACTCATAGGTAGCAATCTCTAGATTGGTTCAAGTTTTCTTTTATGGTAATCTACTCTCCACTTGCCAGAAACTTAACTATCATATGATAGGTTGATTTCAATGCTCTAAATGTTTTAAGTAGTTGTCGACCAAAGATAGTGTTGTATGTGACAAGTTTCTTCATAATGAAAAAGTTATTCATAGTCATGAATTACTTCTCATCTTTCCCATAGTCATGGGGAGATTGATTATTGCTTCTATTTCCTTTCTTTCATCTAAAAAGTTAAACAATGGTTCTTCAATAAGGGCGAGTTTGATATTCGTTGGTCCTAATCTATCAAAGATAAACTTGAAAATGATATTGATCATGCTCTTAGTGTTGTTCAATATGCTACTAATTTGATACTTTATAATAAGTTCTTTGATGACAATGGCATCATTATACAGATTGCCGACTACATGAGGATCCTTCTCTAAAAAGCTTATGAGGATCGTTAAAGTACTCAATGCTCATGCCATGACCACCAACATGACTTTTCCAGATCTTAAGCTTTTTGAGGCTAGCTTGCCTCATAGATTCTCTATCTCCTCTGAAAATGGTAGATTTGATTCCCATTATGTGAATTATGTGTGTTGGGACAAGTTCCTTATTCTTCTTCGTGACTTCCTTTTCTTGTCTTCTGGTGAACTTTTTGAGTTTCTAGCTTTGATGAACTCGTCTACCAAACTTCTTAGGTGGTAACATTCCTTTGTGTTGTGTCCACGATCAAGATGATAAGTGCATTATCTAAGCCTATCATGGACTCCGTCTGCCTTCAAGGGTAATGACTACCTGAAGTCCTTGTTCTTGATAGCTTCCACCAACTCTACAATCAATATTGTCAAGGAAAACACAATGGTAAGCTAGAAGTATTCACCCTGTTGATGGTGAGTTGGTTGATGTATGGGTTCTCGCCAGTGTACTGACACATCTTCCCATCAAACAGGCTTTCTTTCTTAGTCTTGCCTCCTTACTTAAAGTCTATTTTTAGAGAGGCATTCTAAGGGTGAGTTCTTTAAAGGGTAACCTATATGAGTTGTTGTTGGTGGCTATGGTGACCTTATTTTATTATTCCACATTGATCTAGCCATTCGCAAGGTCCAATAGTTCGGCAAGGGTTTTGGGCTTTCACAACCCAAGTGAATATCTGAACGGACCCTCTTTGAGGCCTTGAGCGAATGCAGCTTGTGTGACTGCAAGTTCTAGATCTTTAATCTTCAACATCTTCCTATAAAGATGGGTGATAAACATCATGAGAGATTTAAAGGGCTCCTGCCTCATTTGCACTAGAGCCTATGAACTCTCCAATAGCTTTTGAGCACTAGCAAAATATTATGAACATCCTCTTCAACTTGATGAAAGAGGTTTGACTGACAACCATGAGAACAATCTAAGGGCTTATTCTTTGAGGTGGTAAGAAAGAGTTTGCATCTCATTACATCGACTAAATCTAATAGCAATGTCATCAACTCGAAGTAAGTTATGTGGTCAACAATATTACTGTGACCTCTATATTATTTTAAGTGTAGAATCTTGAACTTATGTGAAGGGTGAGTTTCTACAATCTTCTTAAAGAAGGTGTTAGACGGGTTCATGCACTTTTTTGGATGCCTTTATCTCCACTTTCCTGATAGTACTCATCATCATGATAGGTATTTTGGATAATTATTTTCATTATTAGCATGTTTAGTGAGTCACAAATCTTGAGACGTTTTGTTTCCTATGGTCTTCGATCCTTCATTCCTTGCCTACTCCACAACAGCTTGTACTAGGTGAGTGATTTAATCTTCAAAAAATTTTATATCTTGTTGTGTAATTAATAGTTATGTAATAGGCTCCATTCTAATCCGATTATCCCATGTTGCGTGACCTAGTTTACTTTGCACCTGACTTCTAGTTCTCTTTGTCATCCATGCTCATCATAACTAGAAGGATGTTGAATCCAAATTTGTTTATGTATTTAAGAAGTGGGGTTTGAGCTTGTGGGATAGTAGAGAAGGAGTAGAGGGGTATGAAATAATCCTATTTTTATAATCATTAAAAATAGGAATATGATAAGATTACCCTTTGTAATAAGATGCATCCTTTCAGATAAAACACTCTTTTAGTTGAGACACTCATTTAGAAAGGGTGTATTCTTTCATTGTTATAAAATATGGCTATAATTCTCAATCTATATCAAAAGAAATTACTTCTCCCATTCTCTCTACCATTTCATCATCAAGAGAATATAGTGATTCTTCTCTAAAGAAAAATCATATTGATTGGAACATTAATAAATTAATAACACACAATCGTTATCTTCACATGCAGGAAAGTATGCATTAATCTCATTCTCTTTTAGTGATTTAATATAAAAAATTCACAAGTGAATATAGTTCACTATTCTAATTTCTGACAAGTTATTTTAGAGAGAGTATACATTCAAAATTCAAATTTATTCTTTAATATATTTGTCTGAAATTCATTTGGTTGTTGCGTTTGTGTTTTAAATTTTTTTTTTTTTTTTTAAAGGAAATCCCATGATACGGGGGTATTTTATTGCCACAAAAACAAGGTTACAAGATCAAAAGGGATTACACTCAGAACTCTCAAAGAGCTACAATCAACCAGGAAGAAAACCCCAATCTAAATACATCCAAAATCAAAAAAACATTAAAACAATTAAAAAGTAAAATAGTAGCTGGAGCAAACAAAAACAATAAGAGAGCAGCAAAAAGATATAGCGGTTAAAGTAATGCCGACAATAAGTGGAGGAAAATACCATAAAGTGAGAATGATATTAAGGAAATGTGATAGAAAAGGCTGAGGCTCAATCACATCCTGATGATGCAAGTATGAGCATCCGAACTTCAACAGAAGGGTTACATCACAGGAGCTACTACCAACCAATAGGAAGTGAGATCGTCACCGCCATCATAGCCAACAAACCTGAGAGAAGGCAACATCCAGTTGTTGATAGACAAGTGAGCTTTATAACCTGCAAACCTAATCAAGCTCATCTCGAGATTAACACCATCCCAATAGAATATATCAGTGCAGAAAAAGTCCCAGGAAACCCTCCCCTTATAAATGACCTTGGGATAGCAGTGGTAAAGTAAAGCATTGTATTTCAGCACAGGGTATGAAATACAAACATCCAAAATACGCATCCAGTAATTGCATTTAGAGCAGCAATACCAATAGCAGCATTCAGGGGTGCCATATAGGTAATTCAGGTCATGAAATGAACGAGATAAGAGAACAGTTAGTAATCCAGCGAGAATATCATAATCAGCTGATGGGATCGTCAACCACAAGCAGCAAATAGGGGAAGAGATATTCACGGCCAGGACGGCTTTTTCCAACCGAAAGATGAGAAGGCAGCATAACCAACATATTAAAGAAATGAAAGCCCAATTTAACCCAGCAATCATGCGACAAAATGCAAGGTAATATATGCGACCAAATGTAACAACTAACCAAAGTATAAACCCTAATGCACTTAGAGCAATTCGATATGAATATTGAGGGAAGCAGCCACAAGTTTCAAAACGCTAGATCTTAGCCAAGCGATTTGCGACCATAAGCGAAAAATGAAAGCCCAACTCAACCCAAAGAATCATGCGAGTGATAAAATGCAAGAAGATAATATGTGCAGTAGCCAAATGTAACAACTAACCAAAGTATAAACCCAACAAATGCACTTAGAGCTGCAATTCCCATATGAACATTCAGTTAGTAGGAACAGCAGCCACAAGTTTCTAGAAAAATCGTTTAGATCTGCAGTTCCAAGCAGATTCGTAGCCATAAGCAAAAAAATTTTCCAGATAATTCATATCAGAAATCGATCCAGATAAAAGGACAATATAAGCACCATAATCACCAAAGAAGAATTGCATCCACAAGCGAAACCGGATAACAATTACTCACCAAAGGAAACTTTTCCAAATGTGGGATTAGAAAACAAAGAAAACCAATGCATGATGAAAGTAGGGGCGAAAACAATCAGAAATCTTTCGCGGTGAAAAAAGGTCAAGGCCTAACGAATGCATCCAGAAACAAACAACCCAAAAAATTATCCGAAAAATCGGAGAGTAGCCCAAGCGCGATAGTCGCCATACGTGTAATGATCAAAATTAACCGTGGAACAATACGATATTCCTGTCAGACGATAACATCAAACACAAAACAGCTTTCATAAATCGAGATATTCACGCCAACAACCCACAGATCTTACGAATGAAAAGAGGCAACAATGCTTAATGGGGACGAATCCAAGTAGATCAACAATAACATAAAGCGATAGGGTGCTTCAAAGATTTAAAAAAAATATGAAGACAAGATGCAAAGTACAAAATGTCATGATCTAATGTAAGGCAAAACCATCTTGTCGTTAACCAATCCTTGTAAGTGTTTAGGAATAGAATGGTTATCAAAATTAGTGGGCTCATTCAATCTAGTTCCTAAGTTAGCAAGGTAATCGACAAGCATTTCCTTCCCTCCATATATGAGTGATTTTGTAACAAAATTGATTGAGCAGAATTTTAGTTTGCTTGATTAAATAATATAATTCCACATTGCCATTTTTTTCGGATTGCAGGAGATCAATTAGTAGTAAGGCATCCACTTCAAGCCATATATTAAGCCAACCTTTCTGTAATGCAATGTTAAGAGCATTATACACTGCCATAAGTTCAAAGAAAGGCGAGTTAGTAATAATAGGATTAGCAAAGGCCATGAGAACATCACCCTTGAAATTTCTAAAGATGCCACCACAACCGAAGCATTAGGGGATACCATCGGTGTTAATTTTGATGACGTTATCATGTGGTTTGGCCCAATAAAGTATTTTGGCTTGATTAGAGGTGTTTGTATCAGGCAAATGCAAACCCAATTTAGAGGCGACAAATTTACACCCTTTTAAGTGTTTATATTTAATAAGGTTGGCTTTAAATAGATCACGGATTTTGAATTTAGTTTTGGCAATTATTTTGGAATGATTCATAGAAATATCATTATGCTTAGCATCATTTCTAGCCATCCAAATGAACCAGAGAATAATGATCGCAGTAACAATTTTAATATGACCTTTTATATTATTCAAAACATATCTAGGAGTTGATAAATAAAAGCGAGTTATATTTGTCAATGGAGAAAAGATTATCGTACCAAATCCAAAGTTTAGATGCAATCGCTCCACTCATGAATTGGTGATTTACATTTTCAATATGGGAGCAACAATGACATTTTGATAAAAAACCTTTACCCCACATCAAGGAATCAATAGGGACAAAGCTTTTAAGATACGCCAAGTGAGTATGGAATATGAGGTGGGAATATTATTATGCCAAAGTCGAGCATACACTTTGGAATAATCCCGAGGTTCTTTGATCATAAGCCAAACATTTTAAAGCTGAATCCATTGTGAGAGAGTTTAAAAGAATCGGTCTTTTATTGGATGTAATGTTTATGTTATTGAGTTTGTCTAAAAAGGATGAAGGGATATAATCAATGAGCCTGGAAAAGTTCCATTTATTATTATTCCAGAAAGATTTGACTTTGATGGTATCAATAGAACATGAGAAAATTAATTCATCAAAAGAGTTATTTCCAAGCCAGTTATCTTGCCAGAAGAAAGAGTTGCCAGAGTTAATGCCCCAAAAAATTAAAGATTCTGCCTTCTATTTGATATTACAAAGTCTTTTCCAAATAGGAGAAGCGTTAGTTTTATAAGAGCAGTTCAATGGGTGCTTAGATAGGCAATATTTGTTTGTCATGAAGTTAGCCCAAAGGCTATTGTTGCTTCTAAAATTCCACCAAAGTTTATAAGAGAGAATGCGTTGATGGTGTCTTTGATAGATTTGCGTCAGACCACCTTCCTCGAGATGCCACGATTTTGTGCCAAGAGGACGGTATTTTTTGAGGAAGAGGTATTAGACCCCAAAAAATTTATTAATTAGCCTCTCAATTCTATTAATACAAAATTGGTTGGAACGATAGTTTGAATAAGATAAAGAGGCATCGAATTAAGGGTACTCTTAATCGAGTTAACCTCCCTCAAAGGATAGAAAATGATATTCCCAAGAGGAGATACGGTTGGATATTTTGTGGATTAAATCGTCAAAAAGGTAAGATCGTTTATGTCCTTTGAAAAGAGGAGTACCTAGATAATTGATCGAAAGATGATGTTGATGAAAGTTAGTGATCCTCGTTATCTGATTAATCCTATTATTGTTGATTTTATTAGCGGTTATGAAGCAACATTTATTTTTGTTAAGGAGGAGACCGCTTGCCAAATTTTTTAAAGAATTTCATAATGGTTTTGAGCGGTATAGAAGCATTGCGAAAATGATAAAATAGTCAAAAAGCAAAGATGAGTAATGGGAAATCCACCTTGAGTTTTGTAAATCATACTTGGCTTATTATAGAAAAGATCGCTCACGGATAAATAATCTACTATAATCAAAAGTAATGGCGATAATGGATCTCCTTGGCGTAAGCCTTGTTTAGAAGTGAAGAAACCAGTCGATTCTCCATTAACGATAACCGAGAACCAAACATTAGTGATACGTTTTTAATGATACTGAATAAATTCGTTTGAGAATCCGAAAAGTTGGAGTATAAACGAAATTCCCAAGAGAGATTGTCAAAGGCTTTAGAAATGTCGGTTTGAAAGCAATGTTACCCTCTAATAGGAACATCAATATCATGAATCATTTCTTGTGCTAAAAGGATATTATCACTATGGTTCTCCCTTTAATGAAACCAGATTTGATTCGGGAGATAATGTTCGCAAGAGGGTTGATACGGTTGGCGATTATTTTGGATATTAGCTTGTTAAAAGAGGTGCATAGACTAATCGGTCTGAAGTCATTCCATGTTTTCGGATGGTTGTTTTTAGGGATAAGTATTATGGAGGTGCTAGAAAAGAATCTAGGAAGGGGTTGCCACCGAAAAAGTCAATAACGGCTTCAATTAAATCGACTTAATAATGGACCAACATGGAAGAATATAGTAGTAACCATCCCAATCGAATCAATTCATGCTTTGGAGAACATTACTAATTTGAATCCTGGACACCTACAAAGAGAGATGCTTTGATCAGAAGTAATTTTTGAGGGAATCAGATGAGGGTTAGCAATAGGTTCCATGTTAATGTTGTTGTTTAACAAATTTTGGTTATGTTTTACTATCTTTCTTATTTTTCAAATGAATGTTACATAAAAATAGTGAAATATAATAGGGCAATTTTTTAAATCAAATTTCCACATAACAAGTTCAGCTGTAATAAAAGCCCTATATATATATATATATATATAAGAAGAAGCAACCGGCATCAACTTGTATTATACTAATATAAATCTATATATAAAAAATCATATAATAATCATTAATATTCTAGATAAATCAATATTGTTAAAAATTGGAATCATGTTACATCAAATATATCATATTTGATCAATGACAGGATTATACAAATAATAATAATATTGTTTTCCAAAAAAACATAAAGAAATAACTAGACTTCAAGAAAATGATTCAAAATAATGAGTCAAAACTTTGGGTGAAGAGGGTGGCCATGAAATCAATGTGGGCTGTGGAATTGGGAGTTCTTCAACATTTTGAATTTTGGGATCATAAGAGAGCAACTTTGTCTCACCGTTGCCTACAACCAACACAAGCAGTATTTTGCCATCCCCATAATCAAGAGACAGAGGATACAAGTATGGATAATCCTTCTTTTCATCAAAAAAAATTTGAAAAAGAAGAGAATTTGAAGCTATTCTCGAGAACCCATATCCCTTGCTTCCAGTCTTTCAACACCCACACATCAGCGCTGAACCAGCCATTATCAATTAGGCAAAATAAACCTCCCACCTCTCAAATGAACAGATTGGCGCGACTTCTTAAATTTATGAAATTAGCTTTAGGTGGTGGGATCACCGTCCAATCCTCGCGGTCGATATCAAACCTTGCTATGCCTTCGTCGATTTTGAGCCACTCGAGAAACATCACGCCGCCGGCGACAAAAACACCGGGAGTGTCAGAGATGCTAAAGGGAGGAGCGGCTCCTGTTCTCCAGTGGTCATCAGAGCCAAGAGTGAACACCTCGCAATGCCGTATACCAAATTTCTCGAATACGCGTACAACCTTGTACTCATTGGTGGAGTCGATGAGCCCGAGACCCATGCTTGAAAGGAAACAGTAGTCCCATTCTGGATTCTCAGGCAGCGCCAATAACTCCTCAGTGGAGGGATTGTAGAGGTAGACGGGTTCTACGGTTCGCATGTGGAGTAGGACGAGTTCTAAAAACGAAGAAGAAATAACTTCTATGTACTCCGTTACCTCTCTTTTTGTGCTGAAGAGTGAGCTTCAGAGTGTCTCCAGAGGGCAATTTTTTTTAAATTAAGTATGATTAGAAGCTTAATTAGATAATTAAATATTAATAAAAAATTTTAAGAATAGGAATAGTCATCAAATTAGTGTAAGTTTCACACATCGTCGGTTCCATGGCGCGTGAAATTGAGGCCGCCACTAATCAATTGGCCGGCAATGAGCGCCCAACTAGTGGGCGAAGCGGCTCTTGTTCTCCAGTGGTCATCAGAGCCAAGAGTGAACACCTCGCCGTCAGATACCAAATTTCTAATCTGCACAACCTTGTACTCATTGGTGGAGTTGATGAGCGAGACCCATGCTTGAAAGGAAACAGGTCCCATTCTGATTCTCGTGCGTAAATAACTCCTCAGTGGAGGGATTGTAGAGGTAGACGGGTTCTACATGTGGAGTTGGACGAGTTCTAAAAACGAAGAAGAAATAACTTCTATGTACTCCATTAACTCTCTTTTGTGCTGAAGAGTGAGCTTCAGAGTGTCTCTGGAGGACAATTTTTTTAAATTAAGTATGGTTAGAAGCTTCATTAAGTAACTAAGTATTAATAAAAAAAATTTAAGAATAGGTATAGTCGCCCAATTAGTGGACCCGCCATCACGCCGGTTCCGGCGCGTCGCGTTAATGAAATTGAGCCGCCCAACTAGTGCGACGGCTTCAGATACGGAGTCGCCGCCAGTGGACGAGCTTCGTTAATTTTTTAAGATGTGAAGCCACGCCTGGGAGACGCCGTGTTATTTTTTTAAAGGTGTGATTTTTCCTTAAATAAGTAACAGCGTCACAGTTTAGGGCTTCAAATAGTTCGTGACCACATCAAGTTGATAATAGTTTAATGGATGACAATCATATGAAGTTAACCAATTCATTTCAGAAATGGATAAATAATAAGAAGTTCATTATGACATAACCAAATTTAACGTGTACATGACTCTCAAGTTTGTAATGAAATAGATAAATAAAATGTAGATGCATAACACAAAAGTATACGTCCCTAAACCCTAAACCGTGGACAATGCCCTGTTCAGATGGAATCGCACCACTCCTGTGTGTATCGTGCAGATGAGGACGATGCGATGAGCTGGTCCAAGCATGGCTATGTCGCCGACGCCTAGCTGGCGGGCGGTGCTCCTCTGCCATCGTACCTGTCAGAAAAGAATCGCAAATATAATAGTGTTAATATTGTAAAATCTAAGTAGTGCATTACAACCGGAAAGAGAAAGATAAGCATTATCCTATTGGAAAATGTATCGTCGACTGTTAATATTATGAGGGCACGATGACCTATAATGACCAGTTGTTTTGCATATGCTACAAGTTCTGCTACTGCTACCTACATTTTCATCTATTATGTTTTTGAATCTATTCGTACGAGGTCGGCCTGACCTTCTGCGAAAGTTAGGTGGCTGAAACGCAACTAATCCATGCTCTACATTGAGAGATGGTCAATTAGAACGATCTGGTAGAGTATGAAATTCATTTATGTATGTCAGCTTATACAACAGAGTGTAGTCGCGGACACACACGCAGAGATGGTTCAACCGCCTAAATCCTAATGCGAATCACATGTGGGCATGGACAATGATATATGATCGTTTCGCCACAATTACAATAGAGGCCATTATCTATCAAATCAACTCAATGATCTGGACTGCCAAAACCCGCATCTCAGTGGGTTGATATTTACAGGTTCAGGGAAATGTCTTGCCTCCCTTTCAAGATGTCAGAATCGGAGATCCTTTGAGTATAGACAAGCTGACTTCCTCTTGCTGAGTAGCAGTGGGTACCCATTTCATGAACAAGGCTACTAAGTTGTAATAGATAGCAGTGATTAAAGCCTGAATCGGTAAATCACGTGCCCGTTTCAGAACACCATTAAAACACTTAGATGCATTCGTCGTCATTGTCCCATAAAGCATACCACCATCGTGCACAAGTGACCATTTTACAGGGTCACGCTCTACAAGCCAATTGTACGCTTCTTCTTTGACATTTTTAATATTTAACATTAAACGGTTGAACTGACGAATATCATCAATGTTACCTGCCATATACATCTTTTGGCATAGAAACTCAACATCACCAATCCCCAACCTGCGTACGACTTTTTTAAAATTTTCACGCAAATGGCACAAACAATGTCTATGAGCTGCCCACAGAAAAATCTCTTTGCATCCACGTAATGCAAAGATGTTTATCGATATTATGCACAAATCACGCCTAGTTGACACTACGGCAACACATCATGCAAGCACAAGAAGAACCACAACCAGAATCAACATTCTCGATTCCACAATAGAAAAAGCTAGGAAACAACCCATTATTATCGCCGATTCTACGCATTAATGTACCATGATACTTGTCCAACAAAAAAGTAGCTCAACACTCGCAGCAAAGAACTCCATCCCATTATTGAAGGTCCAAAAGCCCAAAAGTCTCCGGAAATATTGTGTAGTGGTAGATTGAATTTCGTAGATCGCACTGTAAAGTACTACAAACTGATTCCATATAAAGATTGAGAGTCCTATATGACTCTTCCCAGCTGCCGAATATTTCTTTTATTGCCTTACGCCTTGCATCCCATGCTTTCATATACGAAACTTTAACATTGAATTTCGACTCCATTCGACCTATAATCTCTCTAGGCTTCAGATCAATCTGGTGCCTGATCACAAGTATGATGAAGTATGCTATGAATTTTGAACTACACTGCCGATGACCGGATGCACTTACTGCATTGACACATCTATGATTTTCACCAACTCTTGATATTCTCCAAGCACCCCCTAATCGTCTACTGCTGCTACAATACAAATGCCACTTATAGGGCCTTCTAGGACTATCGTCGTATACATACAACCGTAGTAGTTCTTCTCGGTTAGAGGTAACTTTGGAATTGAACATTATTTATTATGCACCACCCAACAATAGTAAATTGCAAACTCCGTTTACTTGCGAAACACATACCTTCAACAAGGTCATTTGGAATTTCAATTTCATCTGTTAGAGCTTGATCGCCAAAGTAAACATCGTTGTCCCACTCCTCGTAGTTTCACATCCCATACTGCTTTGTGGACAACATATGAATCTCTCTCACAATATTACGAAATGAGTGATTTTTCGCCAGATTATGATTGTCATATTCTCAAGCATAGTAGATTCTAACCCGACCGAATCATCATCACTAATATCCCCGCCGCTTCACTACTTGAACCACTACTCATACCGATACTCATCTTCGACCGCAAAGACTCGAGGCACATACGGTTCATCCAACGATGATATCGCCACCGCCACATAACTTATAAGTTGAGCAACAAATTATCATATTAATTATTACAAGTATAATCAGATAAATTTTGATGATATACTACCTGGGAATCAACTCATCAAAGCTGCGTTGTATCCCTGGAGGTGCTTGTGCGATGAAATCTTGTGTATGTGTTAGCGGTATATCTACTGACCTTACTACCGGATCAACTGATGTGGATGCAATATTAACATCTTCCACTTCGACATACAACACCAACATCTAACGGGAAGCTTCGTCAAGTGTAACCGCAAACGTCATCGCCGATATACGCTATAAATCCGCTACCCACCGGATAACGACTGAGAGTGACTGTGGCGCTGATCAATGTGCAAGCTTCTCATAATTTGTTTAAATTCCAATAGGTCAGACGAACAACCTTATCGACGATTTCGACCTCCCATATAACTTAGACTGAATTGCCCATCGATACTCAGTTGGCCTCCATAGAAAAGAATCAGCGAAACAAATTCTCTATTCATTCTTGCAAAACAAGTTATATGAATAATGAGAAATTTATATTAATCGACATTCTAATTAATACTACTTTTGGCTACTTAACACCTAAACCGCAACACCAACACAAACCTAAAAATCAAATCCCAAACAAATGTCTAACCATACAACTCTAACCCCTATCACACGTACTCTATTAATTTATAAATTGATAAAGAAAGTGATTTACTGTGTGTTTACGAAGAACGACGGGGAAGTGCGGTAAAAAAAGTAGAATCCGCCAAAGGAAATTTTCCTCAAACGAAATGGAGTTGTAAAGCTAATGTTGACTTCAGCGGTAAATGAGAGGAAGTCGTTAAGCGTAAAGCGGTATTGTCGGAAAAAAGTTTATCGAATACCTAGACAAGGCGCTATCACGGTGTCAGACCTCCCGGCCGGGAAGTTCCGAGAGGGGGGAGGACAGTGCTCGGTGGGCGGTCGGAGTTTGGTCGGAGCTCCAACGGGCGGAGGAAGCGATTTCAGGGCCGAATCGAGCGAAACTAAGGAGATAGGGCCGTACCTAATTAAGATTCTAATGATACTTAGTTTAAAAAAATTGCCTCTCCGTAGTTGCTGTCGAGAATAGTATTTTTGTTAATATTGTTGGATATGGATAGATAGAGCTGCTTTTGGCCGGCTATAACGTTGTGTTCGTCGGTGTGACAATCGCTGCTGCAGACGAGAAGTCGGATGGCTTCCGATTGCTGCCTACTGGATGAAAATTGGCTTCTCAACCGCCGCCGATAATGGAGGAAAGTGGCGTCGGAGATGAGTGACTGCCAACTCTTGCAGACATATTTTGCATTCATCATATCCTTGAAGCTCAGCCTACAGAAGATTTCTATCATGAGTTCCTGAGGGAGGTCCCCGAGTTCCATCGCCAGTTGATCGATCACGAAATCCTGCGATGGTGGATCGCTGTATATATAGTCGCTGCTGTGCATAGTGGGCTGTTTGGTTCCATAATTACATTTGAATCTTATCTTAGATATTCCAATCAAATCAAATAATTAGCGATTAATGATGGGTTAATCTAGGACAATTGCCATTGACGGACAAGTAAGAGAATAATTGTGTTTGATGAACCTAACTACATATTAATAAAATTATTAAAATTTCTTATACTCGATCACTGATTAATAATTACGATATTTTATTGCTCTTTTATTATTACTTGATTGCAATGTATTTAAGCTATCAAAAATATTTAATTATACATAAGATAACTAATCATATAATAAATTGACTTGTTTCCAACCTATATTCTTAAATCGTCAAAGTTGTGACCTAAAATTTGAAATTCTCACATTAGGGATGCTACCAACACTCTCTTTTGTGCTCCGTTAGCCTAGCGTCTCTTCCAAAGTTACTCTTATTAGCAAGCTTGAATAATATCATCGACTACCATTACTAATATTCATTGTCATTGGTTAGCCTACTCTTATTGGCAAGCACAAACAATAATGTTGATCACTATCATTAAAACTAAAGCCTCACAAAGGGTTTTGTCGACATATAATAAATAAGGGAGGTGATATATTTAAATTGGACGGACTATTTTATTTCTCTACAATTAAAATTTAAGATTGTTTAGATCTCAAGTTGATTTATTTAAGTATGAGTAATAAACTCGCTGCAATGCTTAAGAACTTATATTGAGCTTAACAGAATACATATTTAGTATATTTATGTTAAACACTATAAAAAGTGTAATAATTTTACAAAGAAAATTATCCATGGTAAAGTAGTTTTTTAAACATGTCTTGCAGCCTATGGTTTACTTAGGACTTAGGAGAAGACATGGATGGTGAAGATTTTTCACAAATATGAGTAAAATAACTTTTCTCATTGAAAACATAAGTTTATCAAGCAAGAATATTAAAAATATTACAATTGAAATCAATTTCACAAACTTGCAAAATAAAGGAATAAGATTCAAAATTATTGTTTAAACACCATTGAGGTATATATATAAAAGAGAAAATTGAAAGCCAAGTAAATGAAAATAAGAAGGAGATATGACTCATGTAATTTCAACTGCCATGTAGTTAACTTTTTTTTATAATAAGAGGCTATTAGGTCTTTCTAATTGAATGTTAGATATGATTAAAATTGAATAACCCTAATGCATTTGAGCGATAGCTAAATGTCTCGAAAACACTTAGAAAAAGAAGCAGAGGAAAGCAATGATAAATTTTGTGATCTATTAGTCCTAATAATGAATACTACTTTACCACCTCTCAAATTGATGAATTCCATGGAGTCATCATTTGGTTGTAAAGAGATTGAAACAAAGTGTTGGTTAGAAACATAACGAATGTATTAGCTAGTTATTTTTGAGTCGCGATTGGATGAATAATAAAATCCTTAAACCTCATATAGTAAATGATACAATGAAAATAATCTCTCTCTCTCTCTCTCTCTCTCTCTCTCTCTCTCTCTCTCTCTCTATATATATATATATATATATATATATATAATTTTAAATGAAACAACACATAATTTGCAAGAGCAAGCATCAATACAAGAAAACCTAAAATTCCAATAGCATTAACTGTGGAGAAAATAATTTCTTATGGATGTTCAGGAAAAAAAAAATCTAATGCTAATTTTTCTAGCAGATTGCTAACTAGAAAATTGGAAGTGTAGTATTATCAATTTAACTGCCAAAAGTAATCATTGGAGATGGACACAAAGTTTCTAATAATTTTGTCACTAAAAATTTTCGCCAAATTTAATTGGAGACATGTTCATTAATTAATCTACTAGACATAAGTAAATGGCTTTTTTGTGGTAAGGACAATGACAACTATAAATTAAATTAATCATCCTTACCATCTTCCCTATTTGATTCTTTCCCCAACCTAGAGCCATTCATTGTCACATATTTTTCTCAGTTTTTTGGTGAGAAATTTGGCAATTTCATCATGGATTTAAAGATACATCTCATGCCCTACTTTCAATTACTTTTAGTTTAAAATTTTGCTAGAAGGTTACCTTATTTTCTTGTTACCCTGATTCCGAAATAACTTGTCACATTAGGTCAATGACTCTTTAAAATAGTCTTATATTAATTGGTTCAATTATTATTTTAAATGTCTATATTTGTGGAGTTCCAAATAAGGGGAAAATATCAACACAAAATTGTTCATAGAAATGACAAAATATTTCATAGGATTTAACATAAATCATGCCAAATAACAGAAATAACAATTAAGTACTACATAATTTTAAATCTCATTTCTCCTCCATTTTACTTGAGATATTGGATTTAATGAATCATGTTGACTGGCAAATTTATGGGATTTATACAAATTGAAGTAATAGAAAGGAGTTATGTCAAAAACCAAAAGTTATATTGGCTAAGGGTGTAAGTAAGTTGAGTTGGCTTAATCTCGATTCATTAACAAGTTTGCAAGTCGAGTTTATCAAGTTGCTATTTTGAGCTCGATCTCATATTCAAGCTTGAGCATATCTTGATTCGACTCGAAAGCTTATTGAGCTACTCGTTAATTTTAATTAAATTTAATAAAAATTAATTAATGGTAATAAATTAAAAAAATCTATCTTATTGTTTGCTATCCGTTCGCTCGCTCGGTTCTTATTCGAGAGTCGAGATATAGTATTCAAATGTTTATTGCCTATTGCATTTTTAGTGTTTTCTTTTTTTTGTTGTTTTGCATTTATTCTCTTAATGCATTCTCTAAAGGTGCATAAAAATATTACAAGCTATTAATTTTTGAAAAAACTAAAGAGTATAAATTAAAATATGTTGGAATTCTTTTATCGTTGTTATTTAACAGTGATTATAACTATGTTAAATTCATTTCCCACACAATGAGTCTTCATAGAGGATGCATTAATGCTGCTATATACTTCAAATAATACTGATAAAATTGAATTGCTTTATTTTAAATAATTATTTGCAATTTTCCTTTTCTCTGTGAAATCAATGAAGAGTTAATTTTGAAATCAGTTTTTCAGAGATATGGAAATAAAATTGGCAAAGTAAATTCAACAAATTGCCTTTTTCATTGTCTCAAGTTTAAATTTTTTTAACCCATTGGGTTTTAGCTATGTTGAGTTAAGCGGCTCAAAGAGTTGCTCGGCTCTGCCTGTTAAACAACAATCCGTATATATATTTTGATATAACTTATCAGATTTATGAGATTTTAACTGCATAGAAAATTGAAGATTTTGAAGATTATGGGCTATCTCAAAAGTGGATAAATGAAGGATTTTAGTTGGCCTCGAGTTTTGTTGGTTTTGACATAACGCTAATATGTCATCCGCTAAAAAGTAATTAAACAGATTTAACAATATGAAGAAATATTGCATCTCAAGTTGAAATCATAGAATTGCAAAATAATGGAAAAAAGGTTCAAAGGGATTGTTTAAAAATCACAGACCTTTGTGAAAAGGAAAAAAAAATTGAAACCATTAAAAAGAAAAAGAAGATGACGAAGAAGAAGAAGCTATGATTCATTTAATAATGTGTTTGCTACTTTTTTGGGAAGATGCTTCTACAATATGAAAAAAATGAACTCTATTTGATTTGTATATTTGGTTCACAACACTTTTTTTTTTTTCTTGAGTTACAGTTCTCCCCCATTATTTTGCAACGTCAAGGTACTACAAGCCAGCACCTAGGCTCTGGCTTCTCAATTTAGGCACCCTATAAAGAATCAGCCATAGCACCATGGCGCTATAAGGCTAGCACCTAGGCGTTATACTGTTGACGCACTTTTGACACAAAAATAATAAATGATTTCAATCACAACTCTCATACACCACTTAAAAATGATCAAATAAATCTACTACTATATAATACAACTCATGGGATATAAATATAAAATACTATAATACATGAGATATAAAAATAAAATACTACAATACATAAAATATAATAAAAATCCTCATAAGTTTAATCTTTTGATTTGGGATCTTATGACAGGTTATTTCTTCTTTTGACGTGCTACATCAGATTAGGAGCATTAATTAAAAAAATTAATAATTATTTGTACCAAATTTCATTTTTGATAATGTGTTTATTAACTTTTTGGCTTTATGGATTATTTGAGAGCTTAAAACTACACCCCATTCAATTGATAATTTTATGTTTCAAATTCTTTTGGTTGCTTGTGTTAAACAATTCCTTATATTTCGTTCTATGTAATTTTAATTGTGTGGATAATTTAATAAAATATGGATAATTTGTCTTTAAATAATGGGATTGACTATGCAACAATTATAACTACTTAGGAACTTCTTATCTCATATTCTTCAATCATTAGAGAATGTGACCTTATAATTTGAAATTCAAATGGCAAAAAAAGGATATAATCAAGGAAGGAGAAGATGGTGCCATAAAAGGATAAGGAAAGAGATACCTTAGTTTTTTTAAAGGTTATTTAGTTTGAAGCATTGAGAGTTTATTGCATTTCTTTTCAAGTAATTAGTTTTTTTTTTGGGTCAGGATTATTTAAATTAAAGTAACAAGGTAAAACTTTTAAAGATTTGAAATGTTCAAACCTCTTCATTTTTTCTACATTTGAAAATAATCCAAATTTGACAATTTTTTATTCTTTGATATCAATTTATCATTCTTATTTGTCATTGCCTATCAACTTCTTAATTTAAGGTATATAAAATATATTATAATAAATATCAAAAAAAATATTTTAATGCATTAATATGAAAACATTCAAATAAATCATGCATTTTTAAAATACTTGTAAATTAATTATTTTTTATTTTAAAAGCAATGCATCTAGAAGCTTAAAAATATCCTATTAGTTGTAACAAAAATTTAAAAATTGTACATGTGATATATACATGATCAAACATTGATAACAAAATGTATGATCAAACTTTGTAACCAAATAGCCAATTTAAATCAAAGGAAAAGAATTAAAGATTGCATATTATGATAGAGAATTCCTTAATTCATTTAAAATTATAGATGATAGAGTTTGGATTGAGCTAGGGTCATTAACTAATCAAACAAACCTTTTTAAATCTAATAGTGAGCAATATTATCAAGTAGTTTTAGTTAATTGAGCAAGTCATATTAAGCATATTAATAAGTACTCAATTTAACTTACAAAATAAGCAAGTATAAACAAGTAGCTTGTGTTAATAAACTAAAGTAATCAAATATAAGAAAGGATAACACTCTCATATAATTATATATTAAATAAATTTTAAAATTGAGCCTTAAATAATCATTTCAAACTTCTTAATGAGCTTATTTATGAGTTTATAATTATATTATTTATGATTATATTGTTCAACTTTATTTATTAAATGAGTATTTATAAATATTAATCTATTTAATTAGATATTTAAATGATCATAAATAAATTATAATCAAAATATCAAAATTTTATCAAGTTTAATGGTTTATTTTTTGTCTTAGAAAATACCAAAATCATATTAGCCAAGAAAACTTAAGGTTATTTATCACTTAAATTTGTAATTTAATTTTAATTTTATTATATTTTATTATATTTTGATTGAAGTAAAACATATTGGATGTTGATGGTTAATTTTAAAACACTTAGTGCTAGTTTGAGATTATTTTTCTCTTGTACTTTATTATTTATTTATTTTTTAAAGATAAATTTATTTAGTGTGTTTTTTAATATTTTTTGATAATAAATAATATTAATTTTAAAAATGTTCAAAATATCTTTTGAATATTTTAAGAAGCCATTACGTATCATTTTTATTTTATTATTTATGTTTGATATTTTATATTTTTTCTATTTATTGTTTTATTTGAAATAAAATATCACTCGTGGTGATAGTTAGTTTTTTAAAATAACTTTTGAATATTTTAAGTAATTTTAAAAGATAACTATCATCATTAAACATATCTTACTTTAAATAAAAATAAAAATATAATAAAATAAAAAAAGAAAAATAATAAAAAGAAAGAGATCCCAAACGTCGCCTTAAAATATCCAAAAAAAAGACATTTTGAGTCTTTTTTTTAATAATATGAATTATTTTCAAAAATAAAAAATAAAGATACTTAAAAACTACACTATAGGGGCTATTTGGAATCACTTTTAATATTATTTTATTATTTTATTTTATTTTATTTATATTTTTATTTGAAATAAAATATGTTTGATGATGATGATTATTTTTAAACATATTCAAACTATTCAAAATTATTTTAAATATTCAGAAAATTATATGATTTATTTTCAAAAATAAAAACAAGAACTCTTAAAAATAAATTAAATAAATATATATTTAGAAATAATATAATAATAATATTTAAAAATATAACATAAAATTGATCTCAAATATATCATAAATAAATATATTTAAAAAAGAACTTTTTACGTACATTATCATTCTATTTTTATATGTTTATAAATTAACTATTTTAATATGAAAATTTTAAATTAATATTAAAATATTGAAATTCATAATTAAAGGCCGTAGCCATGCGCACCAGCTACGCTTTCTTCCTCCTTCGCCGTTGCCTGTCCACTGCTTCTATTATCGATCCTCCTCTTCCCTCTGCTGTCACTGACAACTCCTCTTCTCCCTCCAAGGCCATCTCCCGCCTTAAATCGACTGTAATTGCGGAATACGACCGTGAGAAGATCCTCTACCTCTTCCAGTCTTCCATTCACGTCTCGCGCTTCGATTCTAATCGCCCTCTTTACGACATCTCCATCAACAAGCTCTATCGCTCTCGCCGCCTCGACCTTGTCGAGCGCCTCCTAGAATCTCAGAAAGCCGTCATAGCTGCACCCTTCGAGGGCTTTTTCATCCGCATAATGTCACTTTACAGTAACGCATCGATGCTTGATTGCGTCTTTCGAACCTTTGAGAAGATCCCTGGCACGACCAACATTGAGATGTCCCTGTGCTCTCTTCTCACTGCCTTCCTGAAGCAACGTCGCATTGATGACTTTCACAGTCTTTTTCAGTGCATTCCTGGCGAGTTTGCATCGTTTCTGGCACCTCCGCGCATAATATTCTTCTTATTGCTTTATCTGATACTGGTGAAATGGATGAAGCATGCAAGATGCTCGATGAAATGCCGAACACAGGATTGGAACCTGATATCATTTCTTACAATGCTATCTTGAGTGGTTATTTGAAAAAGGTGACAAGGTTGGATTTGAGGATACATTGAAGGAGATAAACAACAAGGGTATTGCTCCTAATGTTGTCACATACAATTTGAGGATGTTGACTTTTTGCAAGAGATAGGAGAACTTCAAAGCTGAGGAGCTACTTCGGGTGATGCTTTCAAAGGGAATCCAGCCATATTTTTCAACATTTAGTACAATATTTGTGGGGTTTTGCAAAGAAGGAAATTTTGAATTTGCGACTAGGGTATTTAAGAGAATGAATTCTATGAAAAGAGCCAAAGGGGAGAAAGGGTTATTACTGATAAAATCAATAATGGATGGCATTGTCATCTCCACCCTCTTCCTTAAAGTAGTCATTCCATCAAATCTCACCTCCCCCACTATGATTGTTGCTTCTTGTTGCTTCCTCAAAATTGTTATTGTTGAATCATCTTTTTCAAGATCATCATCCTCATGGAGATCATACCTTGAAAAATGATGAAGTTTATTAAATCTGTAATTTGGTTGGATATATTTGGAGGCTATATCAAAGTTTTAATGCTTTGCTTTATTAGAAATATGAAGTGCAATAAAATAATGGAGATTTATTTTGCAATCATATTATAAATGATTTACCCTTGTTTGATATGAATCATAGAAAAAAAATTCTACTAGAGGCTCACCCAAAAAATTGAATTAACAATATATTAGGTTCTATTAAAAGACAATGTAAGCCTTCGGGCTATAATATGAATCGAGATTTGCATGCTTTAAATAATGGTAAGGAAGTCAAGTACATTATATTTAATATGAGGGTGTGCGAAAAATGCTTGAAGTATTGATTCAAAATAATCTCAATTAACTAATTTGTGTTTCTTCATGATGGATTACACTTAGAATTTGCTTTATGGAATACCCAAAATACATTCTTGATTTTAGTCTTTAGTTATCCAATTAGGATTTGACCCAATTGTATTGTCAAAACTCATGATTGAATTACTAGCTATTATGAGTCCAAATCCAATCTAGCAATAATATTGATTAATCCAATGTCACCCTAGATCATTAATGTGACAATAATAATTCATGATTTAAAAAATCATTTGAGGCATGCGCCTTGAGGCGCGCTTTGATTCAAGGTGCTTGCATGTAGCCTCTAGGCTTAAGCCTTGTCTCACTGAATGAGGCTTACACTTTTTTTTATTGAGGTGTAAGCCTCGAGGTGTTATGAGGCTTAAGGCCTCAATAATCGGTGTTGACCTCACCTTTGAAGTGAGGATTGACTCATTCTTCCTTAAACTTAAAATCTCCTAAGCAATAGGCTTTCCTTAATCATATGACACTTCTAGTGATCAAGGGAACACTAAATCTAAGCCTAGAGACTTAGAAAGTTATACCTCAAGCTTAGGTTCTACCCTAGGGCAAATAGATTCTTATGGACTAAACCAAAATCCATGCTTGTCCACTTATCCAAAACTAACTAAAACCCACACAATCAACTCTAATCAGATTTTGATTCATATCCAAGCTCCAAGCTAAATTAACCTAAGCCTTAACCTCAATCAATTCCACCATCATCCTCTGGATCTAAGCCAGACCAATTCATTTGAAACCAATCTAACTGAATTTAACAAAAACACTCCATCCATTCTATACCCTTCCAAGACCTACAATTAAACCAATCCAATCAAATGAATTTAATTAACCTAAGTTAACCCATTTGACACAAAGGGTCCAAATGAGCCAAAATCCAATCAAACTCAAATCAATTGCAATCAAAGCCATCAATCAATCCTAAATCCATCATTGAACTGTTCTAAACACTCAATTCAATCCAACTCAACCTAATCAACCCATTTGGTCCACTTGACCCAAAGTGGCATAAATAATTAAATTGACTCAAACTTCAATCCAACCCAAATTGGATTGAATCAACCCTTCCAATCTTTTCTATGATGATTGTTAATCATCCTTGATTGTCCAATTGCAATCAATTAGGCCAAACCAAACCAATTTGATCATTTGATCCAAGTTGACCAAATTAACCCATGGCCAAAATGAACCAAATCCCATTCTAAACCCAATTGCTTGGAATCAATGGTTCCCATCAATCATAAATTTCGTATTGAATATGACTCAACCACAAATTGAACCAAACTAAGCCAACTTTGGCTCTTGACCCAATTTGACCTAAAGGGCCAAATTGGGCCAAATCAAATCCTAAACCCAATTGATTGAAACCAATGTTTCTAATCAATCAAAAATTAATTATTGAACATGATCCAATATCCAAATGAATCCAATTGACCCACTTAGCCCAATTTTACCTAAATGGTCAAATTGAACTAAATCATTCCCTTATATAATTTGATTCAAATAAACACCTATAATCATTCTGAAATGATTAATGGATCCTTAACCAATCCTTCACCCAAGCTAATTTTGACCAAATTGGTCAACTTAACCCATTTAACCCATATGAACCCATATAAGTCAAAATCAAATCCACATTAAATTAAACTAAACCAATGACACCAATACACTCCAAATGATCAAATGAACTTACCCGAACTATTAATTTGACCCAATTTGACTAATTAGTCAACCTAACCCAATTGAACCCAATATGACCCATATAAGTCAAATTGAGGCAACCCATTCAAATCAAGTCTAAACCTAACCAAACTTGGCATGACTCATCCTTGGGTCACCATGGGTCAACCCAAATGAACCCAATCCATGGTGAACCCAGTTTGGGTCAAAACTCATTGGACCGACCTCTTGGACCATTGACCCAACCTGACCAAGGCTGTTGGGTTCACTTTTGGGTCATGATTCAGTTAACTTACCCTTATCCCACCATTGGTTCACTTGGAGGAGAAGGTATACCCCATGCTAGCCCTTGCAGCTCCCTCAGCCTCTTAAGACCCTCCACCTCGGTGAGCCCACTACCATCTCGCCACACCTTGCGGGCGGTACAAAGCCAATCTCAGCCCTTAGTTTACTTGGGGAGGAGAGTACACTCCTCCCCATTCATTCAAACTTCACACAGAGCTTCCCCAAGTGATTCCGAGCAGTACAAGAGCTTTCCTCGATCCCCTAGTGCACCCTATCACCGGCGAGACCAAGCTCCATTCAAAACTAAGAGCCTCGTCCATCCAACCTCACCTAAACTCCACCAAACTTTAATTAACTCTTCCCACACCTTCCCCAAGCTCCAATGAGTCAAAATGAATTGATTCCCAATTGATTCAATCACCAGAGACCACTCCAAAACCAACTCCGATGAGCTTAGTGGTGACATTTGGTCCACAGAAGCGTCGGCGGGGAGGCAACTCAAGAGCTTCTCAACAGGGCTTCGTCTCTTCAAGACAAAGCTACCTCAGTCGTTGGACCGCCGGTCTTGAGCTCTGGCGAGATAAATTCTAGAAAATCATAGAAAATCCCTTACGCGTTGGTCCTTTGTGAAGCAATTTTTAATTTCACATGATTTTCACCATATGATCCCCTTTGATCTTCTCCCTGCACATTTGGAATCGATCCTGACATCCCACGATCTCCCATGAGCTAAGATCAAGTAGCGAAAGGTAGACAGTGTCCATCTTCTAGCGCTCGAGGGATGACGGATCATCGGTCATTTGTTCCACGTGATTAGAATAGATGGCTGTGATTTAATATGCTAGAAATCTCGATTTAATCCAATAGGAATCACAGGATTAATCTCCATCGTTCGATCAGAGATCGGATGACGGGGATGAAATCTTGTCCACCGCCACTAACTTAACCGTCACGAGGGACATTTTAAATAGCCCATCCTTTAGTGTCATGTGGAAAGCGACACCACGTAAGCTTCTATGTGGCATTGATGGGTTAGAAGGTTAATTAGGTACTAAAAATGCAATTAAGCTAGAACTTCAAAAATTCATAACTAATTATAGAAAAATCCTAAAAATATGAGTAGACCCATTTTGGAATGGGTAAATGGGTAAACAGAGAAAAAGTTAATAAAAATAAAATCCTCAATGTTTAATTAATGAATAAAGATTAATTAGGGTTTGAAGCTTAGGCTAATTATCCTAATTAAGGAATAATTACTTGGCCAATTAATCTCAATTTTGGTGGGTTAATTCTATGGGATGTTCTCTATCTCCCATAATTTTCTTGGGATTTATTTGCTATGTAATTCAAAGAATTTGAAATTCAAATCTTAATTATCCTCTTTAAGTAATTAATAATTATTAAAAATGCCAAATAGTAAAAAAATTAAGTAATTAAATATGATTAATCACTATTAATAATGAAATGAGGAGGGAGAATGATTAAGTTTAATTAAGTAATTTAATGATAAAATTAAATCAAATCAAAATGATAATTATTTCAGATAATTTAAATTGAATTCATGGGTTCCTCTTTATGTGTTCAATAATATAAAGACCATTAAAGAAATTATGGCTAACTCATAGGTGTGGGAAAATCATAAAAGTATTTATTTAGATTCTTATTTAATCTAATTAATATTTAATCAGGAGCTTAATTGCATTAGGTCTTGCTAAATGCATTGAAAATTTTAATTTCTCATTGACATATTATTATAGGCTCATGATTAAATGATTAATTAAATTAAAGAGACTTAAGACAGGGAAATTAAATGAATTACTTAATGATTTGAACGTTATTTTACAATCTTTTGCATAATTTTCATTCATAAGTTTATCTATACATTTATGTGTATTTAAGATAGCAAGTATATAGTCTGGACATCCCGGGAACACAAGACTTTAAGTATCCCTAAGGAGGTCTTAGATTACTTTACTTTTTTGGTTTAACAATGGAACATACTTGCTTAAATCTCTATTACATGTGTATGTATATTTAACTAAAGAATGAGATCCCCCTTTTCTATCAAAATATATGCATTAGTAACCATTCAAGTGTGCCAAAAATATATTGTGTGTATAGGTATGTTAAGTTTAAAATCATATGCACGATATTGATGATGAAAAGGAATAGTATAGCATTATCCATATGATAGTGATTCAATTTCATTAATCTTAAGATACCTTTCATGCTTGAATATGATTCTTTGAGATTAACCCAAACTTAAGATTAATAAAACATTTAATAAATCATTCACTAAAATAAATGAAGTCATAATAACATGCCTTTAGAAAATAACTTAAGATTGGGATGAAGAAAGTTAAACCTCTTTCTCTTTACAACAATTAGATGCTAAGTAAATATCAAATGAAAAAAATATATAAATTAAAATGCACCAATCCTCTTAATAACTTGAAATAAAACTACCCCTCATGGTTAACTTAAACAATTCCTAACTTAAATAACTATAATTCTAAAGCTAGCTAAAACATACCACAAGCTTAAGCACACATTAGATTATTCATCACTACTTAGCTAAGTCGATGGTGTATGTTGTGATCAGTATTTTATTTTATGATATAATATTTAGACTAGATGTTAGAATTATTTATGTGTAGACTAGATGTTAGGTCATTGTTAGTCTAATGATATTTTCTATAGGGGATTATCCTAAAGGTAGCTGAAATATAAAAAAAATTTTAAAATAAAAATATAAATGCTTTTGCTAGCAAGTTGTTTATACCCCATTTACATAATCCACACTAGGACATGTGGGATTGGTTACCCATGTGCAGAGTGTTAAGCTTGAATTTATAGAATATAATTGCTTGGTTTGAATTTTTGTTTAGCCAACATTCATTTTGTAGAAGTAGTTAGATTTTATTTTTTCATAAACATGTAATTTCATAGTAAGAATTAGGATTAGTGCTATGGTGTCTAGGATAAGCAGTTGTTGGAAGGAAAAGTCTTGGGAGGCCTTGTGAAGCCTTGGAGCGAAACCAAATCAAAAGTAGAAAAGAAAGATGAAGAATGAAGACCCCATAGCATTTTCTTTAATTGTAAATTGTAATATTCTTTTATATTCGGGTTGTATAAGGGTAAAGTTCATATCCAACTTATTTTATTTTTTGGGGTATACCTCGATCGGTACTTGACATTATTATTTCTAATCTATGAATGTTTAATTATTATGTTTAGTTTGTGCAATAGAATTAGCATATTTTTCATTGGTTTCTTAAGAATTTGATGATTGAATATGTGGCCTTGTTACGGTAGGCTCTTTAGGATAAAAATTAAATTTTCTACCCCCATTAAACAACTCATAACTAAATTTTAAATATAATTCATAACCTCACCTTAAAGCCTAGGTTATAATCAAGACAATTAAAAGATTTAATAACCCCTTAGTTGAATGATGTATGTCATAGGAATCATGTATATCATCTTGTTTCACTCTTGAATAGGGAGGGTCTTCATTCTTGCATGATAGAGGAATGCTTGACCTGTGAATGCATCTCTTGTGGTGGAGAACACCTCCTCCTACTTATTTAGCTAATAATCTAATTTAATCATGCATTTAGGTATAATTATCCCAAGCCTTTCTCCCAAATTTATGTGTCAAAATAAGATAAAGAATTGTAAAATTTTGCAATTAGTATAAGTCATGTATTCATGTTAGTCATGATCTAGTCTCTTAGGGAGTGAGTTTAGGACTCTAGTCTCTCCAATTAAATAACAATCAAGCTATCTTTCATTTATATAAGACCAGCCTACATGATTTTGAAGTGTAGGAGGTGTTAGCCAATGGTCACTCCAGGCGATTCTAAGTCTAGAAGAGTCGGGATGAGTTTATCCTCTCTTATGGAGGTAAACCACTATGTCATATTTTTTGACTAAACTTAAGCCGTGCTTTTAGTTTGTGCTAAAGCATTCATTTAGGTTTCAAGGCTATTTGTTTCTTTTGGGCTATGAGTATATGTTCTCACCTCTTAGGCATTTCTATAATCTTATATTAAGGAACTATAAGCCCTAGCATTCTAATAAAATTTTAATCAAATTAAAATACACTATCTCTTTCAAATATATAAAGCCTCACTATAGAGTAGGTTGGAGCATTTACTAGGCTTCTTAGTAACATGAGTGCTCCCTACTTATCTTCCTTTGGAATCCATAAATAATTCTTTCCACTTGAACTTTCCTACTTGGTTTCCAAAAATATCAAATCTTTTGATAGTCTACCTTAAAGTCTTTCAAAATATTTATTTGCTACTTTAATTGAGAGTTTTCTTAAGGAATTCATGTCTCCTAGGATGTAATTAACTATGGGAGCTTCCTTCCATATTGAACTAAAGAACTCAACATAAAATAAACCCTGCTTTACTTTTTCATGTAGAGCAGGGAAAAGATCTCTAGTATATACGAAGACCTATTTGCCTTAGGAGTCCTTATTAGGTGATTAAGTCTATTGTAGGGTGATGTTTCCATCTTTTAAGATGGTGCATCATACCTTGATATTATACCTGATCACTTCAATAAGTACATAAGATCTGCATGGTGTCACAACAACTCAAAATTAAAACACCATATATTTTTTTGACGATTCTGCTGGGGATGGTTCCTCTGTCCATCTTTAGCAATCAATCATTATCTCCAAGCAGTGATAATGTACTTATAATTTATATAGGTCAAGACTATCATTTTTTTGTTAGGCACCTTGCTTATTTCATCTTTAAGTAAAGGTGGATAACATCCTTTAAGTTTTAAGACCTCACTCTAAGTAAGTCTTAAAACCCCTATTGGACCTCCAATAGGTAAAAGAAAAATTAACCAAATAAACCACCCAAAAATAAATCAAATAAAATTAAGAACCTCTTACCACTAGCTTGGTAAAGTAAGGTTCCTCCAACATCTTTAAAATCCCAATGAAGTTCAAAAGAAAAGAAAACGATTCTTCTCCAAAGTTTCGATCTCTCCAACATACACATGAGCCATATTTAACATAATCAAAATTTTTGAATGAGAGTTCCAACTCAAAGTCAAAATCAAATCAAACCATAATGATCAAAAGCAAAAGCATAATATACACTATTTCTCTTTTTCAACAATGAAGAAGCCACAACCCTCTTTTTTCCAAGAAATCAGTCAGCACCATTTCTTCTGAAAAGCTTATCTTGTCATTCACCTCTCATGTGGATTTAGCCCTAGATCAGGCCATACTCACCACCACCCCCATTATCAAGTTTGGCCTCGGCTTTGAGCACTTTAAAGTCACTTGTGAGAGACCTGCCCTCACATGAGGAGGGTGTTTGATAAGAAACCACTTCTACAATTTGACCTATAGTCAGATTCTGAGTTTCCCTCTTTGAAGATGAAGGCCCTAGAGGTTCCCCTGCCATGAGTACCATCTGCACCTGTCACAGTTTCAGTCAGGACTAACACTACCTCTACAATTGCCCCAGTCTTTAAGGAGAAGTCTATCTTAGCTTTTGAGGTAGTCTCTCCCATATTTAAGGTTGATTCTAGCTCTCATTCTACACTACTAACCAAGACCTTGCGCCATAACAAGAACCAAATAAATCAATAAACATTACTAGCGCATGGCTAAGGAGGTCGAGGAAGCCTCCCATGTAGTTGAGGAGGGATCCCTTCGTGAGGCCTCTCTCCCTCTTGGTGGCAGTAGGTTTCATCCCCTTTCAGTTGTAGAGGGAGAAGAGGATACCAAGAAATTTTCCCTTTCAACTGTAGTAGGTTTCACCCCCATGATCTACAAAGTATGAGACACCAGATAGGGAGAGGAGGAAGCCCTATGCTAGTCTACGGTCTATGCTCAGGAGAGTTGGGAGAGCCCATAGATGCTCTAAGTCTGCCACATTGTATGATTTAAGGAGAGTGATCCCTAGGAGTGTTAGGGATCATATTCATAGAGAGTGGGCCATAGAGGCCAAAGTTACAGCTCAAGTGGGCAAGAGGGATTGAAGGAGGTTTGTCAGGTAGTCAGCAACCTCTGCTTTGATTGATCATTTTGATCAGCAGGCTAATAAAGTCAATCATTATGACTGGATAATACTTACCAGTTCCAACCATAGGAGGATATTTTTAGTAGAGAGGCAGCCGGTGTCACCACCTTTGCACCACTCCACTCACCGACCATCATTACATGTTCATGTTCCACCATCTGAAGTGCCTACAAAGTTTTACAAGTCAACATCTGGAGAGAGAGCACCCCCTTTGGTGATATGATAATGTCCCAAAGACCACACTTCATCCACTCCACCCGTTGAGGTGAGGCCGAGCTCCCCTGCTCGACCTTCCATCCCAATAGTAGAGAAGAAGGAGTGGCAGCCCAAGAGCATCATAGTCACTCCACCACCATAATTGGAGGAGAAGGAAGGAAAGGATACCGAGATGACCCATATGATCATTGTGCCAGTTAAGGATAGTACTTTGCATATCCAGAACATTTAGTGCATTATTGCTTCAGAGCATAGTCCATATGTGAGTCACCATCCAACCTATGTCCCAATAGCACCGAGTTGAGTGGATGATCAGTATTTAGATGAGATTTTTGAAGATTAGCGTGCCACAATGAGGTAGATAATAGGGATGATCAATTCGACCAAGAGGAGGGTATGGTAGATTTTGATGCCGATGAAGATGACCTGTTGGAAGACATTACTAAAGTTCACATGGTAGATACCCGATGATCCTTGTATAAAGATCAACCTAGTCAGAAAGCCTAAGACTTGTAGTTGAGGAAGTTGAGGCATCAGGCTCAACTCAATGCCTCCTCCAACAAATCAAACAAAAAGATGATCAGATTGATAGGATAGAGAAGAGAGTGGAAAAGTTGATGACAGTGGTCTTAACATTGTAGAACCAAGCCTCTGTTTCACAACCCACTCCTGTGGAAGCTGACTGACCTGAGTTAGTACACATTCTAGATCATCCCAAGAGCACTCATATGGATGAAGATGCCTGTAGTTTGCATAGGAAGGTGATCGATAGCACCTCCATGCATGAAAAAGGTATTAAATAGATGGTTGAGTAGCAAGTGAAGGAAGTATTGGTGCAAGCCCAAGGGAGTTCATCTGCTCCAAATGGTAGACCCTACCCAGAGAAAATTGATGTTGTTCAATACCCCAAGGGTTTTGTGCCAACATCCTTCAAGGTATTTGATGGCAGTGGGAACCCTAGGCAGCATATAACACACTTCGTAGCTAGCTGTTGTAATGTCGGTGGTAGCGATGCCTTACTTTTTTGGCAGTTTATCAGTAGCCTTTCTGGAGTTACATTTGATTGGTATGATGAACTGCCTAACAGTTTGGTGAAGTCCTTTATAGAGTTAGAGCATCTCTTCATTAAGAGATTTGTAGGAGCACAACAAATGGTAACTGTAAGGGTCCTTGTTGTAGAGAAGCAAAAGCCTAAAGAGTCCCTTGTTGACATGGCTTGATCGCCTTCATGCTCAAGGGCTTCACCATTAAGACAATTGGCAAATTAATTAGAAAGATGACTAACCTAAAAGAGGAAGCTAAACAGTTATCGTTCTTAGATCAAGCATCTAAGTCCAAGCCTCATAAGGTATTTGAGAAGAAGCCAGGGATTGTAGTGGTAGTAGACAAGGGGAAGCAGTCAGTGAGAGCATAGTTTGAGAGGCATAGAGTTCAATAGCTTCCACTCCTGCCTCCTCTTCCACTACCTCTACCCACCATCACAACCTACAAAGTAACATATCAATACCCACCATCAGGTAGCTATTTTTTGTCTACTCTTATCGACCAACTTTGCAAGCCATATATATTTATTCAAGAGGGAGGTAGTTAGGAAGATCCTCAAGAACCTTCTTAAGAAGCCTAATTTTTAGCTACCCGAGCATAAAAAGCCAAAGGAAGTGGGTAGGACTGATGATCCTAACTACTGCCCCTACCACCGTATATTAGGCCATGTCTTAGAAGATTGCTTTACTTTTAAGGATTGGCTTGAGTGTAGCTACAAGTCATGAGCCATAATTATCCCCAAAGAATACTTAGTAGAACAACCTTCTAATTCTATTAAAGTAATCTTTGGAGATACCTCTAATCCTCTCAAGACAAAAGAAGATCAGGATATCTCTTTATCCTGTACCTCTAAAAAGATCATTTCTAAAATTAAGAACCTTTCTCTATAGGTGCCTGACTCAGCTTAGACCTCCAACACCAAGGAAGGTCTACTAGTTATGAGGGATAACTCGGGGAGGGTGGAAGCCGAGCAAGAACAACAGCGTTCACTTGCCCAGGATAGTTCTATAGCGTGACCACCATCCAAGTCCAGGATTCCTCCTTTCACCATTATAGCTATGACATCTACTAACTCCTCCACCACTAATAGGAGCATTATATTTGTGGATGTAGGCAAGAAGCCACTCACACCGCTTACTTTACTTGATTTCTACCATGTACCACCTCTAAAATTAAAGAAATCAATGAAGAAGAATAATTCAGCTTACATCATATCTACATTTGATGATCTTAGAGATTTTATTCTCATTAAAAAGCTCTCCAAGTCATAATATTAATAATCTAAGTAATTCTGATCAATCCCACTCTAATTTTTGAATCATCAGGGTTCACCACTTGAGATTGATTTGGAGTCATCCGACTCTGACGATCCTTTAGAAGAAGTTATTAGTATACCCGATGAGCAGGTAGAACTTTTTACAAGCTCGTCATTACAAGAAGTCACTGAAGTCAATTTTTGTAGTGGTAAAATTTTACCTCCTAGGGTAGCACCTTAAGATAAGGGTAAATAAGTCATTAGTTTCAATGAGCAAATAACCCCTCCACAAGATAAACCATCCTTGGATGTGCTTGTGGAGGATCAACCTAAAGTTGATTATAACATCCTGGCACATCTTAGAAAGTTGCTAGCTATGTTAAGCATATATGATGTCATTGTCTTATCCAAAGAGATGAAGGAGTCACTAGTCAAAGCCTTGCATGACCCTAAAATATGCTTAGCTAAGTTTGCCACTACTAGAGAGGAGGCATGCTTTTTAAAATAGATCCTATGAGTCACATTCACAGATGAAGACCTGCTTCTAGGGATAATAGTGCACAACCGTGCCCTCTACATTATAATGGATGTTGGTAGATTCAGGCTATCCAGAGTGTTGGTTGATCTAGGTGCATCAGTAAACATTATTAGTTTAAGAACCCTTACCTACTTGAGGATCACAATCTCTAAACTCTAAATAGAGAAGATGATGTTGAAAGGATTCAATAAACAAGGTGACAGGGCCTTAGGCTCCATAGTGTTTCCTTGGGAGATTGATGATTGAAAGATAGAAGCCAAGTCTCACATAATATATTCTGATGCATCTTTCAATGTTTTCCTAGGAAAACCTTGGATACATGAGAACAACATGGTCCCATCCTCCTTACATCAATGCATCAAGTTCTTAAGAAGTGGAATCAAGTATTGTGTCAAAGAAGATCTCAAGCTATTTGCAGTTCATGAGGTCAGGATTTATGAGGATGTGACCTATTACCTTCCTAAGAAACAAAATATCTTCTCTCATGAACTTAGTCAAAATAAAAAAGAAAATATAAAGAAAAAGAAAAAGAAAGAGAAGAAAAAGAAATAAAAAAGTAAAGGAAAATGAAAAAGAAAATAAAAGAGAATGAGAAGAAGATCTTAATGAGGATGTTAAGCTGGAGATTTGATTCCACCCATAGTTCATTACTCCATTCAAAAAAGTGGGGATGATAACCCGACCTCCATTAGAATGAGGAAGAGGCAAGTCCAGAGGGAGTTCGAGAGGTGGAATACCTCCATACCTACAACATACTAGGAGATTCATTCTAGCATCCAGGAGTACACCTGCTATCTACATAGACTTAGAATCTAGTTCAGAGGATGAGTCTTATGTAGTTAGCACGCCGGCTAGATCTTCACGGTGGCTAGTTCAGAGGTGACACTAGAGTCTGACAATAATGAAGCCTGGGTCCCCAAGCAAAGCATGAATGTATTCGAGTCTCTTTTATTTGAAACTATTAGACAGTTAAGGAAGCCCCCAAAGCATGTACAAATATCAAGCCCCAAAGGATTTATCTAGAAGCATCATTCTCAAGCCAAGAAGTAGATGTAGAGCTTGAGGATGAATCTTTTAAAGAATTAATTAATTACTTTTTATTTGGTACTCTCTCTGTGTTTTTAATTTAGCAAAGAAAGATTTAATTCCACCTACATACTCTAAGCACAGGTTAGAGTACTTTGAAATGTTATGAAATAATAAATGCAAAAGCTTTTAATCAAGATCAGGACTAGGCTTTGATATAGTAGGCCCAATCGATAATGAAAAGTATTGCCTGGTTATCACCAATCATTTAGAATCTGATAAGTTCTTCTCAAATCATATTAACTCACATGATGAGGTGTACTTAGAAACTTTAGATGATTTAGATGATTTCCAAGTCAAAGATGTACCTCTAGAATTCAAAGAAGAAATCAAATCAACCATCAATGAGCTCAAAGAAATCAACTTGGGGACTGAAGACAATCCATGCCTGACATACATCAGTTACTTGTTGAATGAAATTTAAACTAATGACTTAATTAGGCCGCTCGCTCCTAGAGGAATGTGATTTGACATTAAATAATAAGCCATTTTTGAAGTCAAGAAATTAATCGATGTCAGTTTCATCTGAGAAGAAACATACCCCAATTGGTTGGCCATCATCATTCCAATTAAGAAGAAGAATGACCGAATTCATATATGCATCAATTTTAGGGATCTCAATAAGGCATGTCCAAAATATGAATTTCTATTACAATACCAAAGCTGATGGTCGACATTGCCTCATCTCATGCAGTCTTATCTTTTATGGATGGTTCATATATAACCAAATAAAGATGGCACCAAGATGAAAAAATATAGTCTTTAGAACCCCTGATCGAAATCTATTGCTATAAGGACATGTCTTTTAGCCGTAAAAATATTGACGCCACAAACCAGCGGGTCATGACTTGAATTTCAACAAACTCATTCATCACCAAGTTGAATGCTACATCGATGATCTCATGGTCAAAGGCAAAGAAAAGAAACACCATCTCTTTAACTTGAGAGTAGTTTTTGAGCAGTTAAGGAAATATAATCTTAAAATGAACCCTCATAAGTGCACATTCAGAGTATCTTCAGAGAAGTTTCTTCGGTTTATTATTTGACACTACAGAATTGAAATTGACCCAGAAGATTAAAGCGATATTAGAAGTACCACCCCTAAAAGCCTAACATAACTTAGATCATTCCAAGGGTGGTTGGCATATCTAAGGCACTTTATATCCAACCTATCTTAATAGTAGTCAAAAGGATGCCAAGTTCAAGTGGGATGATAAGTGCCAACATGCCTTTGAGAGCATCAAGCAATACTTCATGACGGTGCCTGTCCTAACTACCCCTATCCCGGGAGAACCTCTGATACTCTACATTGCTGCATTAGATGACTCCCTCAGTGCTTTATTAGCCCAAGCCAATGAATAAAGGAAAGAGAATACACTCTACTGTCTCAATCATCATCTGATACCTGTTGAGGAAAACTATCCACCCATTGAGAAGTATTGCATAACTTTAATCTTTGCAGCCTAGAAGCTGCATCACTATATGCTCTATCATAAAGTTAATTTAATTTCTAGAATCAATCCACTGCAATATCTCATGACACAGTCGATGCTATCAGGACGATTGGCAGAATGGTTCATGATTTTATCGCACCTTGATATCACATTCGTACCCTTCCATGCGGTGAAAGGATAAGCACTCACGAGTTTCTTAGCAGCACACCCACTTCCTACAAATTCAACATTTAGTGATGATCTCTCCAATGAATAAATCATGAACTTAGGGAATACAAATATTCTCTACTAGGAGATGTACTTTGATGGTGTGGCTTCCTCTTAAAGAGGAGAAGAACCATAATCTACTCCCCCAAGTAAGGCAAGGGTATGGATAATTCTTCTTACACTATACCCCGATATGATGAAATTCTCATATTATCTATCCAAACCTTGCACCAACAATGAAGCTGAATATGAGACTCTCATTGTCGTCTAGAGTTAACTATCTTGCCAGGCATTCATAATATCAACATCTTTGGGGATTCACATCTAATGGTCAACCAGATTGCTGGGTCATATAAGGTTCTAAAGCCCAAACTCCATCACTACCATAAGTACACCATGGAGTTATTAACTCAAATCCTAGAAGTCATAATCTACAAGATCCCTCGAGGATAAAATGCCATTGTTGATGCCTTAGCTAAGCTCTCCAAGGAATTGGCATATCTGGAAGATGAGTTTATATCAATAGCGGATCGCAATAGATAAGTTATAACTCTTATTAATGTTGAATTCATCGATAAATACTCTCTTGAAGAGGAGATTGTTGTTGTCAAAAATGGTGAAGAATTGGATTGGAGGCAACCCTTTATTGATTACCAAAGTAAAGGAAAACTACCTCAAGAGAAGTATCAAGCACATTAGGTGAAATAAAGGGCACTCTCCTACGCCCTCACGGATGGTGTTTTATACTGATGGTCCTTTGATCATATGTGGTTACACTATTTAGACAAAGATGAATCCTGTAAGAGCATGCTCGATGTACATTCAGGATTATGCGGAGCTCATCAGTCCGGTCCCAAGATGAAAGCCAAAATCAAAAGACTTATATTACTGGCTGATGATCATAACGGATTGCATGGTCGTAATGAAGCGATGCCACCAATGCCAAGTACATGGAGTGGTCCTACACCAGGCTCCCAACATTCTACATTCAACATTGGCCTCATGGCTATTCGAGTGTTGGAGCACTGACATAGTGGGTCCGATCGATCCTCCTCGTCCAAGGGTCACCAGTTCCTTCCTGCAGCTACGAATTACTTTTCCAAGTGGACAGAGGTGATTCCTCTTAGGGAGGTCAAAGCTCAGCATGTGCTTCAATTATTCAGAAATCATACCATATATAGATTTTGGATACCCCGCCAAAGCATATATGATAATGGTACCACCTTCAAGAACACCAAAATCAATAACTTCGCCTAGAGACACAACATAGATTTAAGATACTCTATCATTTACTATCCATAGGAGAATAGTTTAGCAGAAGCCTTCAACAAAAATCTCATCTAAATACTCAAGAGGATGCACGATGACAATAAGCGATAGTGGCATGAGCAGTTAGTTTAAGCTTTACGGGCTTACCATACTACCTACAGAACTCTAACACAATTTACCCCATTCTCCTTAGTATATGAGTCCGAAGTTGTTATACTATTGGAAGTTTAGCTCCCATCACCATGGATAGCTGTGAGTAGTAAAATCACAACTGAATAGAATTCCAAGCTACGGTTAGAAGAACTTGAAGTTTTGGAGGAGAAATGCTTGCGAGCATGCCAGAATCTTGAGTTATACAAAGAAAAGATGGTTCAAGCTCGCAACAAGTTGGTCTGCCCTAGAGCTTTTCAAGTAGAAGAGCTTGCTTTAGTTCTAAGGAGACCAATTGTTTTCCATCACAAAATGGGAGGCAAGTTTGAGCCCACTTGGGAAAGCCCTTTTGCTATAGAAAAAGGCTACCAAGGTGGATCTTGCCAACTCATCAACCACAAAGGAGAATGCCTGATGCTTCTGATCAATGAGCTTTACCTAATAAAATATTATGCATAAATAATGTCCAAAATAATTTTCCATCAATAAAATTTCATTTAATAAAATTTCTCTCCAAATTGAAATGTTTCTAAATTACCAAAACTTTTATGGTGTGTTTAGGGCAAGTATAAGAGAACCCGAGCGACATCTTATCCCTCATTAGCACATCACAAACATAAATTTGCATAGAAGCACATACAAATCAAACACAAATCTAATGGCTTTGGGCTACCTTGAGTTAAGATAAGATCACTAGTGGCCCTCACTCAGAAGTTACTCTATGTCAGGCTTGATCCACTACTTAGCTAGTGTGTCTCCCCTGTACTACAGATGTATAGACTATCCTTAGGCCAGTAAATTTGAGATAGGCCAAAGCCCTCATAGCCCCTTCTTAGTGTGACCCCTTATAAACTAACAGGGTCCATACAAACAAACAAACAAACAAACAAAATGAAATCTCTTATGGATTATGATAAGACCCCTAGAGGAACCTCTTCCGAAGTAGGCATCCTATCTTTTGGGTAGTGTTAGTAAAACTCCCTTTAGGAATCACCTTGACTACTCTAGGTTGAAGTAAGACCCCTAAAGGCACTCACGTGATAGCTGCCCTAGGTTAGGTTTGACTTGTTGTGCTATCAGCAAGTCACCTTAATGTTTGATTTTACTTTGAAAGATGGGAATCCCCAAGCTTTCTTCCCAGTGCAGCCGTTGCTAACCGACGGGCAACTCTTAAGTTGGATAGTATGTATTGTACAGCCGGTAGACTACCCCTTTGGACTAGTAAATCTATGGCAAGTATGGGCTCATATAACCCCTCCTTATTATGGTTCATGATAAACTAATAGGGCCCACATTAAATCAATCAACATTTAAATCAAAAGTAAAATAAATCACCAAATTAAAATTAAATCAAGCAAAACTAAAATAAAAATTGATCATCAAACTCAAGTTAAATCAATCAACAAAATTAAACTCAAAATGAATTACCAAACTAAATCAATCAATAAACCAAACTCAAACCAAATCAATCAACATAATTAAATAAAATTAAACTCAATCTCAAATCAAAACTAAATGACACAATTCAAACAAATCACACTAACTCAATCAAACCTCAATCCTTAGTGGATTCCCCTCCTATGCCATGAGCACAAATCAATCTATAAGTCAAACAAATCCAATCCAATCTCAATCTCCAGTGGATCCGCCCTTTATGCCCTTAACATAAGTAAATCTACAATCCAACCAAACCTATGTACAAATCCCTTAGTGCCCTTGGCACAAAATCAATTATAAATAAATGAAACCAAATATACTCATCTACCTCATTCCCTTGGCATGATAACTAACTGCATCACGTTAGAAATCATTATTCCATCTCAGCACTAGGGTATAGATAACCATCATCAGTGCTTGTGATCTTTCAGGATGCTGTTGATCATCTTAGTCAATGCTAATATGTGCGGTGTGTCTTGCCAGTTACACCACACCTATTGGGGGTCCTTTTTTTGACCTCACTTTTAGAGTAAAGATTGACTCAGCCTTCCTTAAACTTAGGAATCTCCTAAGCACTAGGCTTTCCTTAGTCATATGACATTTCTAGTGATCAAGGGAACACTAAACTCAAGCATAAGGACTTAGGAAGTTATACCTTAAGCTTAGGTTATACTCTAGGGAAAATAGATTCTACTTATCCTATGGCCTAAACCAAAATCCATGCTTGTCCACTCATCCAAAACTAACATAAAACTCACACAATCAATTCCTATTAGATTTTGATTCATACCCAAGCTCCAAGCCAAATTAAGCTAAGCCTTAACTTAAATCAATTCCACCACCATCCTATGGATCCAAGCCAAACCTATTCAATTGAAAAAAAATCTAATTAACTTTCACAAATGCACTCCAACCATTCTATATTCTATTTCAAACCCTTCAAAGACCTACAATCAAACCAATCCAACCTAAAGAATTCAAATAACCCAAGTGGTAACCATTTGACCCAAAGGGTTCAAATGTGTTAAAATCCAATCAAACCTGAATAAATTACAATCAAAGCCATAAATCAATCCTAAATCCATATTTAAACTCTTCTAAACACTCAATTCAATCAGACTCAATCCAACCAACCCATTTGGTCCACTTGACCTAAATTGGCCTAAATGGCTAAATTGACTCAAACTTCAATCCAACCCAATTTGGTTTGAATCAACTCCTCCAATCTCTTCTATGATGATTTTTGATCATCCTTGATTGTCCAATTACAATCAATTAGACCAAACCAAATCAATTTGATCACTTGATCCAAGTTGACCCAATTAACCCATGACTAAATGACACAAATCCCATTCTAATCTCCAATGCTTGCAATCAATGGTTCCCATTAATCATAAATTCAGTATTAATCATGACTCAGCCACCAATTGAACGAAACCAAGCCAACTTGGGCTCTTGACCCAAGTTGACCCAATTTGACCGAAAGTGTTAAATTGGGCCAAATCAAATCTTAAACCCAATTGATTGAAACTAATGCCTCTAATCAATCATAAATTGATTATTGAACATGATCAAACATCCAATTTAATCTAATTCACCAAACCAACCTAATTGACCCAGTTAGCCCAATTTAGCCTAAGGGTCAAATTGAACTAAATCATTTTCTAATCCAAATTGATTCAAATCAACACCTACAATCATTCTCAAATGATCAATTGAACCTAAAAATCCCATTCACCTAATCCAATTTGGCCAATTTGACCAATTTGACCAATTTGACCAATTGATCAACTTAACTCAATTGAACCCAATTTGACTCATATGGGTCAAATTGAGCCAAACCCATCCAAACCAAATCCAAACCCAACCAAACTTAGAAAGACTGATTCTTGGGTCACAGTGGGTCAACCTAAATGAGCTGAACCCAAAGTGAACCTGGTTTGGGTCAAAACCCATTGGACCGACCCCTCCAAATGGGATAAAATTTCCATTTGGATTGTCTCACCAACTCTCCAACCCATGGAAGCCACTCTTAGCTCATTTTGGACACTTGGACCATTGACCCATCTGACCCAAGGCTGTTGGGTTCAGCCTTGGGTCATGAGAGGGTGAGCTTACCCTTAGACCACCATTGGTTCACTTGGAGCAGGAGGTACACCCCATGCCAGTCCTTATAGCTCCCTCAGCCTCTCAACACCCTCCACCTCAACAGTCCACTACCATCTCCAGCCACCTACCATGGCCGGATAGCTGCGAAAAGTTGAACCAATCTAAGACCTTAATTTACTTGGGGAGGAGAGTATACTTCTCTCCATCCATTCAAACTTCACACTGAGCTTCCCTAGGTGATTCTGAGTAGTCCCAAAGCTTCCCTCGATCCCCTACTACACCCCATCATCGGTGAGACCAAGCTCCATTCAAAATTGAGATCCCCGTCTATCCAACCTCACCTAAACTCCACCAAACTTTAGTTTACTCTTCCCACACCTTCCCCAAGCTCCAGCGAGTCAAAACCAATCAATTCTAAATTGATTTGATCACCGAAGGTGGCCCTTAGACCAACTCTGGTGAGCTTAGCGGTGACGTTTGGTCCATAGAGGTGTCGATGGGTAGGAACTCAAGAGCTTCTCAATAGGGCTTCGTCTCTTCAAGATGAAGCTACTTCAGTCATTAGACCTCTGGTCTTAAGGTCTAATGAGGTAAATTCCAAAAAATTATAGAAAATCCCATAAGTGTTTGTCTTTCATGAAGCAAGTTGTAATTTCATGCGATTTCCACCGTAGGATCCCCTTAGATGTTATCCCCGCACATTTTAGAGTCGATCCCAACATCCCATAAGCTTTGGTGAGCTCGGGTCAAGTGGTGGAAGGCAAACGGTGTATGTCTTCAAGTGCTTAGGGGATGATGAATCATCTATTGTCCATTCTGTGTGATTAAAATGGATGGCCATGATTTAATTTGCTAGAAATCTTGATTTAATCCAATAGGAGTCACGGGATTAATCTCGTCCGTCATAGAGCGGTGGGGATGAAAGCGATTCACACGACCACCACGGTGGACGTTTTAAATAGTCTATCCCGTGGCGCCACATGGAAAGCACTGCCATGGCAGCTTCCACATGGCGCTAACGGGTTTGAAGGTTAATTATGTATTAAAATTGTAATTAATTAGCCAGAACTTCAAAAATGTATAACTAATTGTAGAAAAATCTTAAAAATATGAGTAAACCCATTTTAAAAAAGGTAAATAGAGGATAATTTAATAAAAATAAAATCCTTAATATTTGATTAATGAATAAGGCTTAATTAGGGTTTGAAGCTTAAGCTAATTACCATAATTAAGGCCTAATTATTTGGCCAATTAATCTCAATTTTGCTAGGTTAATTCTTTGGGAAATCCTTTGCCTCCCATAATTTTCTTAGGATTTATTGTCCATGTATTTCAAAGAATTTTTTAATAAACATTGCCAAACATCTTTAAGTAATTAATAATTATTAAAATTGCCAAACAATAAAAAATTAAGTAATTAAAGATGATTAATCATTATTAATAGTGAAATGGTGAGGGGGAATGATTAAGGTTAATTAAGTAATTTAATGATTAAATTAAATCTAATCAAAATGATAATTATTTAAGATAATTAAAATTGAATTCATGGGTTCCTCTTTATGTGTTCAATAAGATAAAAACCATTAAGGAAATTATGGTTAACCCATGGGTATGGGAAAACCATATAAGTACTTAATTAGATTCTTCTTTAATCTAATTAATATTTAATCACGAGCTTAATTGCATTAGGTCTTATTAAGTGCATTGAAAATTTTAATTTCTGATTGGCATATCATTAGAGGCTCATGATTAAATGATTAATTAAAATAAAGAGACTTAGGAAAGGAAAATTAGATGAATTACTTAATGATTTGAGCTTAATTAATCTTTAAAATTCACTTAATTACTCTTCCTTAAACACATTAAGTTACTCACATGGGATAGATCAAAATAGCCAATATTATTTCTCTCATTGAGTTTAATAATTCAAACCAAAAATCAAACATCATAACAACTTTGGTTAATCTTCAGTGATTTTTTTTATTTAACTTGCTTGTCCTTAAAAAGTAATGTGATTGAATATATTTTGTGGCAATGTTTAATTATTCATTTTTAATCATTATAAATTTGTATGCCATTTGCATCATATCAAAGTCAGATATGTTGAATTTATCCTATTATAAGGAGTGACTATTATAACTAATATATCTAAAAATTATTTTTCTAAAATTTAAAGTTAATGATAAAAATTTAAATTGATATTAGTTATGAATATTATAAGTGATTTGCATATGCTTATAGCTTAAACATGTTAAAGTATTATTTTATTTTCCTGATTCACGTGTATGTTTACATGTGTTTGGATGTTAATATGTATATAGTCTGGGCATCCTGGGAATATGAGGCTTTAAGTATCCTAAAGGAGGTCTTAGATTACTTCACTTCCATGGTTTAACAATGGCATGTACTTACTTAATTTCATTCATATGTGTACATGTACTAGAATTTGGATAGAACTTTACTTTACATGAGTAAATAATTCACTAATATACAATCTTTTGCATGATTTTCATTCTTCTATTTATGTATAAATTTATGTGTATTTAGAATAACAAGTATATAGTCTAGACATCCCAGGAACGCAAGGCTTTAAGTAGAGCCCCAAAGAGGTCTTAGATTAGCTCACTTTATTAGTTTAACTATGGCATGTACTTTCTTAAATATCTAATACATGTGTATGTATACTTAACTAAAGAATGAAATCACCCTTTTCTATTAAATATATGTATTAGTAATCATTCAACTATGCCAAAAATACATTGTGTGTATAGATATGTTAAGTTCAAAATCATATGCATGATATTAATGATGAAAAGGAATAGTATGACATTATCTATGTGATAGTGATTCAATTACATTAATCTTAAGATGCCTTTCATGCTTGAATATAATTCTTTGAGATTAACCTAAACTTAGGATTAATAAAAATTTAATAAATCATTTACTAAAAGAAACCAAGTCATAATAACATGTCTTTAGAAATGACTTAGGATAGGGATGAAGAGGGTTAAACCTCCTTCTTCTATTTATAGAAATTCGATGCTAAGTAAATATGAAATGAAATAAAATAAAATTAAAAATTAAAATCCACCAATCCTTTGAATAACTTGAAATGAAACCACCCCTCATGGTTAAATTAAACAATTGCAAACTTAGATAACTATAATCCTAAGGCCTAGCTAAAACATATCACACTAAACCTAAGTACATAGATTGGAATACTAGGTCACCACTTCTAGCTCTATGTTAGGATGATGTATGTTGTGATGTTGTGTTTTATTTTGTGATGTAATATTTTAGACTAAATGTTAAGATTATTTATGTGTAGACTAGATGTTCAACCATTGTTATCCTAATGATATTTTCTAGAGGGGATTATACTAAAGTACTTTCTGAAATAATAAAAATATAAATATAAATGCTTTTTCTTGCAGGTTGTTTATATCCCATTTACATAATCCATACTAGGATAGGTGGGCTTGGTTACTCAAGTGTAGGGTGCTAAGTCTAAATTTATAGAATATAATCATTTGGTTTGAATTATTATTTAGCTAACATCTATTTTGTAGGAGTAGTTAGATTTTATTTTTTCATAAACATGTAATTTTGCAATAAGAATTAGGAAAAGTGTTATCGGGTTTAGGATGATCAATGGCTAGAAGGCAAAGTCTTGGGAGACCCTGTGAAGCCTTGGAGTGAAACCAAATTAATAAGAGGAAAGAAAAATAAAGGATGAAGACCCCCATAACTTTTTCTATTTATTGTGAATTATAATATTTATTTATAATCCAAGTTGTATAAGGGTAGAGCTCGGCTATCTAACTCCTTTTATTTTCTGGGGTGTACGGTGGTACCCAGCCGCACTGACCTGTTATTATTTTATGAAATCTATGAATGTTTGATTGTTATGTTTAGTTTATGCAATAAAAGTGGCATATTTTTTATATGTTTCTTAAGAATTTGATGATTGAATGTGTGGCTTAGATGTGGTAGGCTCTTTAGGATAAAAATTAAATTTTATACCCCCATTAAACAACTCAACTAAATTTTAAATATAATTCATAACCTCACCTTAAAGCCTAGGTTATAATAAAGATAATTAAAATATTTAGCAACTCCCTAGTTGAATGATGTATGTTATAACAATCATGCATATCATCTTGTTTAGTTCTTGAATAGGAAGTGTCTCCATTCTTGCACTATAGGGAAATTCTTGACCTATGAGGGCATCTCTTATAGTGGAGAAGACCTCCTCCCATTGATTTAGCCAATAATCTAATTTTATCATGCATTTAGGCATAATTGTCCCAAACCTTTCTCCTAAATTTATGTGTCAAAATGAGATAAAGAATTGAAAAATTTTGCATTTAGTCCGAGTCATTTATGATCATGTCTCTTTCAAATTAAATAACAACCAAGCTATATTGCATTTACTGAAGACTGACCTACATGATTTTGAAGCATAAAAGGTGTTAGTGGCGCCACTCCAAGCGGTAAGTCCGTAAGAGTCGAGATGGGTTTATCCTCTCTTGTGGAGGTAAACCACTGTCTTATTTTCTGACTAGACTTAAGGCAAGCTTTTAGCTTGTGCTAAAGCATTTTAGATTTAGGTTCTAAGGTTGTTTATTTCCTTTGGGCTACGAGAATAAGTCCTCACCTCTTACGCATTTTCATAACCTTATGTTAATAGACTATAAGCCTTAGCATTCTAATAAAATTTCAACCAATTAAATAAGCTCTCTCTTTCAAATATTTAAGGCCTCACTATAGGGTAGATTGGAGTATTTACTAGACTTCCTAGTATCATGAGTGCTCCCTACTTATCTTCCTTTGGAATCTATAAATAAGTCTTTAAACTTGAAATTTCTCACTTGATTTTCAAAAATACCAAATCCTTTGGTAGTCTAACCTTGAAGTCTTTCGAGATATTTATTGACTAGTTTAATCGAGAGTTTTCTTAGGGAATCTATGTCTCCTAGGATGTAATTAACTATGAGAGCTTGCTTCCATTGGGACCTAAAAACCCGACATAAAATAAACCCTACTTTACTTTTCCATGTAAAGTATGGGAATGATCTCTGGTATATACGAAGACTCTCTTTTCTTAAAAGTCCTTTTTAATGATTAGTCTATTGTATGGTGATGTTTCCATCTTTCATGATGGTACATCATACCTTGATGCCATTGCCGATTAGTTAAATAAATACCGCTAAGATTTGTGTGGTGTCCTAATGACTCTAAATTAAAATATGACAATCGATCCAAGTTTTTTTCTTTTATTTTGCTATGAATAAAGGGTTATGAGCTGTAAGACACTCAAAACCCTCATTTTCTTGAATAAACCTCATTCCACTTTGTTGTTGCTCTTAAAATCTCATTTTTCCCACCATTCTGCTTCGCTGCTGCTCTTGAAACCTCTTTTTCTTGTTGTTTAAAACCTGCTTTCGAAAAGGAGATGGAGGCATCGCCAGGTAACCTTTGTCTTTCCTCCTACCCTCTATCCTTGCATGATTCTTCTTGTCTAACTCCTATAAATCCACCTCTATAAATCCCATTTGGATGTTTAGGACCTTAAATCAAACCAAACATCCCTTATGTTAAATCTTGTTACCAAATAGCCTTTTGAAGTTCTATTTTGCAGTTTGGCAAGATTTAGGTAAACTCATGCTATCAAATAGCCCTTAAACTTATTAGTGTTTGTTGTCTTGCATTATTTAGGTTAAATTCTATTTGCAAATAGCTCATTGAAGTATCAATTTTTTGTGTTTGATAAGATTTAGGTTAAATTTTGCTTCCAAACAATCAACTAAACTTGTTCCTTTTGATGTTTGGCAAGATTTAGGTTAAATCTTGCTACCAAATAGCACACCAAACTTTTTTTTTTGTTGTTTGGAAAGATTTAGATTAATTTTTTTCTTTGTTTATTAGGATGTTTTGTTTTTGGAGTCGACACTACGCAGATCTTAGAGGGTACTTATTAAAGTTAACGGGTGCGACATTGAGGTATGATACATCATCTTAGAAGATAGAAACATCACCCTTCAATGGACCTAATCACCTAATAAAGATTCCTAAGGCAGATGGGTCTATGTATATACCAGAGATTTTTCCCCTATGTTACATGGAGAAGTAAATCAAGATTTATTTTATGCTAGGTTCTTTAGTTCCCTATGGAAGCAAGCTTTTATAGTTAATTACATCTTAGAAAATAAGGATTTCCTAATAACACTCTCGATTAAAGTAGTCAATAAGTATCTTCAAAGTTTTCAAAGCTAGATTATCAAAGGATTAAGTATTTATGGAAATCGAATAGGAAATTTCAAATAGGAAGACTTATTTACGGATTCTAAAGGAGGATAAGTAGGGAGCACCAATGATACTAGGAAGCCTACTAAGTGCTCCAATCTACCTTATAGTGAGGATTTACAAATTTTAGGGAGAATTAACTTCTTGTTTAAGTTGAAATCTTATTAGAATGTTAGGGTTATAGTCCATTAGCACAAGATTGTGAAAATGGTTAAGAGGTGAGGAGTTATACTCATAGCCCAAAGAAAATAAGTAGCATCGAAACCTAAATCTAAGATGCTTTAGCACAAGCTAAAAGCACAACTTAAACCTGCACAAAATATCATTAGGCTATTAATGACCTAACATCCAGTCTACGCATAAATAATCCAAACATCCAGTCTAAAATATTACATCATAAAATAAAATATAACACCACAACATACACCAACCTAATTTAAAAGTTAGAATTGGTGACTTAGTGTTCTAATGTGTGTGCTAAGGTTTAGTGTGGACGTCTTAGTTAGGCTTTAGAAGTATAATTATCTGAAGATTACAATGTTTGAGTTAAATATTAGGGGAGGTTCTTCTTCAAATATTTGAATGGATTGATTAATTTTAATTTATATTTTGTTTTGTTTCATTTGATGCCTAATTGATTAGCTAATTATTATGAAGAGAAGAAATTGGAGGTTGACCACCTTCATCCTTATCCTAAGTTATTTTCTAAGGGTATATTATTATGACTTTGGTTTTTTTAGTGAATCATTTATTAAATATTTTTTTATTAAACTTATGTTTGGGTAGTCTTAAGGGATCTTATTCAAATATGAAAGGCATCCCAGGATTAATAAAAATGAATCACCATTATATGGATAACATTCCACCACTTCTTTCCATCATCAATAACATACACATTTCTTCATTTATATCATTCATGGTTTTGGATTTAATACACATATTTATACATGCAATATATTTTGTATTTTGGAACACTTGAATGATCATTAATGCATGTACTTTGGTAGAAAAGAGAGATTTCAACCCTTAGTTAAGCATATATATACATATATTAAAAATTTAAGCAAGTACATGTTATTGTTAAACCAGGAAAGTGAGAATATCTAAGACTTCCTTTGGGCTACTTAAAGCCTCGTATTCTCGGGATGTTCATACTATATACTTTCTAAATACATGTAAACATATACATAGGCATGGGAATGAAAAATATGCAAATGTTATATAATAGAAAATCCTTTATTCATATAAAGTAAAGTTCTATACCAAATTCTAACATATGCAAACACATGAAAGAAATTAAGAAAATATGTTCCATTGTTAAACCAGAGAAATGAGATTATCTAAGGCCCCCTTGGGGCTACTTAAAGCCTCGTATTTTCAGGATGTTTAGACTATATACTTGCTAACTCTAAACATATGTAAACATACACATGAATCATGAAAATAGAACAATCCTTTATCATGTTTAAATTATAAGTAAATGTAAATTTTATTGAACATTTATAACCAACATTAATTTAAAATTTATGTCATTAGTTTATAGTTTTGAAAATAATTTATGATTTATTAGTGATAATAGCCACACTATATAATATTATTCATCCAACACATGCAACTTTGATGTAATCATATTCTTTTGATTCTTTTTAAAAATATGAATATATGACACAAATGACATGCACATTTATGATGCTTGAAAATAGGTAATTAAACATTGCCACATAACATATTAAAGTACTTTAATTCCTAAGGACATCAAGCGAAATAAATATTCTTTAATACTAACCAAAATTCTTATAAAATTTGATTTTGGTAATTGAATCATTAAGACTTAAAGAGAAGAAATGATACTTAAAATTTACCCCATCTCATGTTGGTGATTTGATAGATTTAAGGAAAATAATTAAATTGATTTTTATAACTTGATTAGGTTTGAACCATTAAGCACATTGAATTGATTACCCTTCCCTAAGCTTCTTTAATTTAATTATATACTTAATCATGAGCCTCCAATGATATGCTTTTAGGAAATTACAATTTGGAATGCACCTAACAGAATCTAATGCAATTAAGCTTATGCTTAAAAGTTAATTAGATCAAAGAAGGAAAGAATCTATGTTAAGTACTCTTATGATTTTTTCACACCAAAGTCAACCATAATTCTCTCAATAACTCTATGTTATTAAACACATAAAGGGAAACTAATGAATTAAATATGAATTATATGAACCAATCTCTAATTTAATTTGATTTCTATTTCATCATTAATTTTTTCCAATTAATCCCTAATTATTACATGTGTTAATTAGCCTTCCTAAGAAAATATAGTTTAAAAAATAATTAGAAAAGAGGCCCTAATTATTTCTCCTCACTATTCCCACTATTCATAATGATTAATTATCATAAATTATTTGATTTTCACTATTTAAAAATTTTAATTTCTATTAAATTAAATAATGAGGGTAATTAGGATTGTAATTCTACATTCTTTAAATTACATGGCCAATAATTCTAAGAGAATTATGGGAGATAGTGGATATCCCATAGAATAATCCCACCAAATTTAAAATTAATTAGCCAAGTAAATAAGCATTAATCAAGGCAATTATCCTAAGCTTCAAACCTTAATTAAGCACTTTTCACAAGACATAAATTAAATATTTTATTTTTCTTAAATTCTCCTCTCTCTAAACTTTCCATAATTGGTTTATTTGTGTTTTTGGATTTTTCTACAATTAGTTATGATTTTTTTGAAGTTTTGGTTATTTAATTATATTTTTAAAGCCTAATTATCCTTTTAAACTATCGGTGCCATGCGCGCACTGATGCGACAATGCTTTCCTTGTGATGTCATGGCATTGGTTATTTAAACCTTCAGATGTGATAGCTAACTCAGCCGTGGTCTTATCCCAGCCATCCGATCCTACGGTGGAAATCACAAGAAATCACAGTTCACTTCAAAAAATACCAACAACTAGGGGGAAACTACAGTTGTCAGATTTTTACCTCGCCGAAGCTAAAGACTAGCAGTCCGTTGATAGAGGTAGCTTCATCTTGAAGAGATGAATCCCTATTGAGAAGATCATGAGCTGCCTCCTTGCCAATTGCTCTGTGGACCAAACGCCACCGTAAAGCTTGCCGGAGTTGTTCTAGGGATGTCTTCAGGTGCTCGAATTGCTCGGGAAATGATTAATTTTGTTTCATCGGAGAGAGGTGAAGGTGTGGGAAGAGATAATTTGGGTTTGGTGGAGATTTTGGAAGTTTGGATGGACTGAACTCTTGGGTTCGATCGGGGGTTGGTCTCACTGGCGGTGGAGTGCATGAGGACCTCGGGAAAGGGTATTGGACTATGAAGAATGCTCTGAGGAAGGTGTTTGTTGAGTTTAAATACATGGGGAGGAGTATACTCCCCTCACCAACTAAACTACGAGCTGAGATTGGTTTGGCCTTTGGCAGTCGTTCGGCCGAGGTAGGTGCCCAAAGGTGGCAGGGGACTGCTGAGGTGGCTGAAGACATTTAGTGGTCTAACATGGGGTGTACAACCTCCCTTAGGTAGACTAATAGCTTTCCATGGGTGAACTCACCTTTTCAAGGCCAAAGGTTGAACCCAACATCCTTGGGTTAGATTGGACCAGTTATCCTCTTGTCCAAGAAGAGCCAAAAGTGGCTGCCATAAGGTGGGGGAGTTGGAGAACCCACCTAAATTGGGATTTTGTCTCATTTAGAGGGCTTGGTTTAATGGGTTTGACCAAACTAGGTTCACCATGGGTTGGGCCCACTTTGGCAGGCCCATGGAGACCCAAGGATAAGTCATGCCAAGTTTGGTTAGGTTTGGGAATAATTTGACTAGGTTTGGCTTAATTTAACTCATGTGGGTCAAATGGGTTCAATTGGGTTAAGATGACCAATTTGACCAAATTGGGTCAAATAAATGATTTGAGTGAGTTCAATTAGTTATTTGTAATGCATTGGTGTAATTGGTTTGATTCAATTTGGTTTAGATTTGAATTTGGCTAATATTGTTTAAATTGGGTCAAATGGGTTATATTGACCAGTTTAACCAAATTGGACAAATTGGCTTGGGCATGGGTTAGGTTTATGTTCAATTGATCATTTAGAAATGATTGTAAGTGTTAGTTTGAATTGATTTGGATTATGGAAAGATTTGATTCAATTGGACCTTTAGGTTACTTTGGGCTAAGTAGGTCAATTGGGTTGGCTTAATCAAATTGGCTTCAATTCATGATTGTAGGGTGTTCAATAATCAATTTATGATTGATTTTGATTAGAGGCATTGGTTGCAATCATTTTGGATTGAAATGAGATTTGGCCCAGTTTAGCCCTTTAGGTCAATTGGGTCAACTTGGGTTAAGCGATCAAATTGGCTTGACTTGACCCAATTGATTGCAATTGGGTGATTAAAGATCATCAACAGTCATTATAGAAGGGATCTCACATCCTCATGAGCATGGGGTTTTATCTCCCCAATGGTCAAGGTGCCAATTAGTTTGTAGCGGTCAAGTTAGGAAGAAAGCATGAGGTCTCACATCCTCCTATGCATAATTGACCACTAGGGAGACACACTAGCCAAGTAGTGAATTGAGCCTGACCTAGAGCAGCTACGGAGTGAGGGCCATTGGGGGTCTTATCTCAACTCAAAGTATCCCGTGATAATTATATTTGTGTTTGATGTGTTTTTGTTTGTATTTGTGTGTAATTTTGTGTTTGTATTGTGCTGATAAAGTCTTGGATGCCACTCGGGTTCTCTTAAACTTATCCAAGAAACATTGAGAGCTTGAAAATTGAAAGCATTTTTAACTTGGGAAATGATTCAATCAAAATAGAGTTTTTCTTGATGAAAAATTATCTAGGACATTGTTCATGCATAATATTTTTTTAGATATAGCCCGTCGATCGGGAGCATCAGGCGTTCAACTTTTTGATTGATGAGTTGATGAGATCCGCCCTGGTAGGCCTTTTCTATGGTGAAAGGACCTTCCCAAATAGGTTCAAACTTGCTTCGCATCTTGCGATAGGATATAATTGATCTCCTTAGAACTAAAACAAGCTCTCTAACTCGAAAAGCTCTAGGGTGGACCAACTTGTTATTAGCTTGAACCATTCTTGTTATATACAGCTTGAGAATTTGACATACTTGTAAGAATCTTTCTTCCAAACCTTTTAGTTCTTCCAATCGTAACTTAGCATTTTGCTTAGTCGTGATTTTACTACCCATAGCTATCTATAATGATTGGAGTTAAACCTCTGATGGTAGAACTGCTTTGGACCCATACACTAAGAAGAATGGGGTAGATTATGTTGAAGTCCTATAGGTAGTACGGTAGGCCTATAAAGCTTCAACAAACTCCTCATGCCACTGTCATTTATTATCATCGAGCATTTTCTTGAGTATTTGGATGATAATTTTGTTGAAGGCTTCAGATCAACTATTCACCCTTGGATAGTAGATGGTAGAGTACCTCCAATATATGTTATGTCTCTAGATAAAGTTATTAATTTTTGTGCTCTTGAAAGCGGTACCATTGTCGAATATGATTTGATGGGGCACCTAAAATTTATACATGATATAGTTTCTAAGGAATTAAAGCATGTGATGAGCTTTTACTTCCCTGAGCGGGATCGCCTCCACCCACTTAGAGAAGTAGTATGTAGCTGCCAAAATGAAATGATAGCCCTTGGAGAAATAAGGGCCAATCAGACCCACTATGTCAGTGCCCTAACACTCGAATGGCCATGAGGCTAAAGTCAGATGTAGAATGTGGGCGATTGCTATAAAACCACCCTATGTACTTGGCATTGGTGGCAGCATCTCTTAACATCCTTGTAATCTGTGATCATCGTTGGCCAATAATATCGAAGTCTTTTGATCTTGGCTTTCATTTTGGGACTGGATTGATGAGCTCTGCATAATCCTAAGTACACTTCAGTCATGATCTTACAAGATTCATGTTTGTCTACATAGCGTAATCACATATGATCAAAAGACCGTTGGTATAAGACACTATCTAGGAGAGTGTAGGAGAGTACCCTCTTTCTTGATGTGCTTGAGATTTTTCTAGAGGTAGCTTGCCTTTATTCAGGTAATCAATGAAGGGTTGCCTCCAATCCAACTCCTCATCCTTTTTAACAATGATAATCTTTCCTTCAAGAGTGTATTTATTGATGAGTTCAATATTAATAAGAGGCAGAACTTACCTATTATGAACCTCTATTGATATTGACTCATCTTCTAGACATGCCAACTCTTTGGCGAGTTTGGATAAGGCATCAACTATGACATTTTATCCTTAAGAGATTTTATAAATTGTGACCTCCAGGATCTGGGCTAATAACTCCATGATATACTTATGGAAGTGGTGGAGTTTGAGATTCAGAACTTTATAAGACCCAGAGATCTGATTGACAACTAGTTATGAATCCCTAAAGATATTGATACTTTTGATGCCTAATGAAATGGGTAACTCCAGACTGACGATCAAAGCCTCATATTTAGTTTTGTTATTACTACAAGGCTCAGATAGATGACATGAAAATCTCATCATATCACGATTGTGGTGTTTTTATTTCTCAAACTTTTAGGAATTTGAAAAATAAATGTATTGTATTATTAGGACACCACATAGAACTGCAGATATTCTTAATAGGGTGATTAGGTGTGACATTGAGGAATGATGTACTATATCGAGAGATAAAAGTCATCATCCTAAAATAATGGACCTAATCGCCTAATAAGGACTCCTAAGGATAATGGGTCTTTGAATGTACCAGAGATCTTTTCCCTACTCTATATGAAAAAAGTAAAGTAGGGTTTATTTTAAATCAGGTTCATTAAGTTCCCTACGAAGGAAAGACTCCATAGTCAATTACATCTTAAGAAATGTGATTCCTTAATAATACTCTCAATTAAGGTAAATGATCATTATCTTCAAAGATTTCAATGATAGGACTATCAATAAATTGGTTATTCTTGGAAAATCAAGTGGCATTGATCAAAAGTAGGGAATTATTATCAAAAACAAAAGGAGATGAGTAAGGGATGCTCATGATACTAGGAAATCTAGTAAGCATCCCAAACTATCCTATTATTGGGCTTTATATTTTTGAAATTTGAGAAGAATTATATGTTTGAGTTGGATTTTATTAGAAATCTAGGGCTTACAATTCCATAACACGAGATCGTGAAAATACCTAAGAGGTGAGGATTTATGTTTGTAGCCCTTAAAGAAAAATAGAAACCTCAGAACTTAAATCTAGGGAGCTTTGGCGAGGGCCAGAGCATGACCTAAATCTAAGGCAAAAATGGGTTTATGGTTTAGCTCCATAAGAAAGGATAAACCGCCTGACTATTGGACTTACAATTATTTGGGGGTGGCCGCCAACTAACTCCTCCTATGATTTTAAATACATGTAGGAAAGTCTTATGCTTTGCATGATAGGTAGGCTGTTGTTTATTTAAAAATGATACTAAATCCTTAAACACACTTCCTAAGAGACTAGATCATGAAGAGCATGAATAAATGACTTAATATAATGCAAATTTTATTAAGTTTTATCTTCATTTTTGGACATTTTATTTGACACAGGCTATGGGATTTCATATGCCTAATTCATGAGAAATTGGTTATGGGCCAAAATCAGAAAGAAAGAGGTGTGTTCCACCATGTCTCTCAAAGGTCAAGCCATTTTCTATGCCAAAGGTGGAAGCCCTCCATTAGCAAGAGTGAAGCAATATGATTTTTATGTAAGATGTGAGACATACAACATCCAGCTAAGGGGTTGCTAAATATTTTATTTTCTTGATTTATGTCCTAGGCTTTAGGTAAGGTTATGAGTTATTTAATTTTAATTTTGAGCTGATTAATTAGATAGAAAATTTAATTTTTTTCTAAGAGTCTAATTGCATCCAGGGCATTCAACAACCATCAAGCAATTAAAAAACTAGGAAAATCATGCCATTTCTAATTGCGCAAGCTAAACAATCATCAAACAATTTTATAAAGCTAGCGTAAAAGAATAAGAGGCTGATATGGTCGAGCTCCATCGCACAAACCCGAAAAAGAAAATGTATAGCTAAGTTCTACCCTTATAGAACCCGGATTACAAATGAATAATTACAATTAAAAGGAATTCATGTTATGGGGGTCTTCATTCTTTATTTCTTCATTTCTTTATTTCTTTATTTCTTCACTTCTTTCTTTCTTTTCTTCACTTTTTTCTTTCTTTTGATGTGGCTTGAGATGTGGTTTGTTCCAAAGTTTCACATGATACATAAGACATAGTCTTATGACCAATGTTCACCTAATTCCCTCATAATATTCATTCCAAATTTCAATTGCAAAATTTACATCAAAATGGGAAGATAAATCTAACAAAACCTTCAAAATAGAGATTAGCTAAACATACCACACAACCCAAGAAATTATATAAATAAATTAGCATTAACACTCCACACATGGGTAACTAAGTCCACCTATCCTAGTTTGGATCATGCTTAGGGGTATACGCAACCTGCACAGCAAAAACATTTATATTTTTATTACATCACCCCTTAAGCATAATGCCCTGTAGAAGACATGATTAGACTAAGATCATCCTATCATCCAGTCTACGTACATGCACCCTAACATCCAGTCTAAAAATATTACATCATAAAATAAAATCAGGCATCAAACCATGCACCATCTTAACATAGAGCTAGAAATGGTGACTTAGCCTAATGTGTGTGACATTTAAGGCTTATGTGACATGTCTTAACTAGGCTTTAGGGTTGAAATTTTTCTAAGTGTGAAGGATTCAACTTACAGGGTGGTTTCTTTTTAAGTGATTTAGTTGATTTACCAATTTTATTTGATGATTTTATTTGGTTTGAATGAACTTACATTTAGTTACTAAATATTATAAAGAGAAGAAAAGAAAAAAAAACGTCTCTTTCATCCCTACCTTAAGTAATTTTTAAGGTAGATTCATTAATGATTTTCCTTTAGTGAATATTTTATTATGTGTTTTAATTAATCCTAGGTTTAGATTTGCTCTAAATAAAACCTATTCAATAAGAAAGACATCTTAGGATTAGTTAAGGTGAATTACAAACACATAACACTCAACCATTTATTTCTTTCCATCATGTATACCGTGCACATGAATAATCTTAAGCATATCTATACATGCAATGCAAATCTTAGCACACCTTAATGATGAATGCAAAGAAATGTTGCGTAAGAAAATTTGGATATTCCATGAATGCATGTTTTTATTATGTAGAAAAGAGGGATTCTTTTATCCATTAGCTAAATGCACATCAATATGTATAAAATACATAAGTGAGTACAACACCATTATTTTCTACATCAGGGGTGTAAGGTACAAGAGCTACTTGAGGCTACTTAAAGCCTCACAACCCCGAGATGTTAAGACTAATATATCACTTTTCTTAAAAACACTTAAACGTACAAGAGGAAATAAATGGATGAAGAATCATGCAAAAGATTTTGTGTTTGATTTAGGTGTATAATTTACATGTGTAATGTGAAGATCCTTCTTAAGTCATAACTTGAGAGTACATAGGAATATATTTAAGCAAGTGTTATGTTCTTTTCAAATGAACTATATACTTTGCAAATCGTATTCAAATTCATGTTAAGAGAAGAGAAGAAAGTTGAATAAAACACATCTTATGCTATAATCACATACAAGCTTATAAGTACTTATAGGTAGCATCAATTCATTTATAATCTTTGATTTATAAGTTTTGAAAATAATTTTTGGTTCAATAGTGACAATAACCACTCATATTCTTACTTTGGCCAAAGCATGCAATTTGACATATAGAAAATATTTTATTTAATTGATTAAAAAGATATGAATGCATGACTTCATATGGCAAACAACATTTAGCATGCTTGGAAAGAAATAAAGTGATGTAAGCATATGAATTCATTGACCTTAATTAATTCCGAAAGACAATCCTACAAAATAAGATCATTAAAGTGAATAAAAATTCTTTAAGGAGATTTTTATTTTTGAATTTGATTTGACTTAGGAAATCTGAAAAGAGTTTGCTGGTTCTAACCCATTTTCCCCATGTGTGAATTGGTTCAGTTTAATTTTAAAACAATTAGATTGATTTTATATTTTGTTTAGGTTAAGGTGTGAATTAAATCCATTAATTACCCCTTACTTACACCACTTTAACATAATTAAACAAACAATTATGAGCCAACATATGATATACAACCATATGAAATTTAAATCAGTAATGCACCTAAGAAATAAAGAGGCCTAATGCAGTTAGCTCATAATTATTGATTAATTAAGCTAAAGGGTTTAATTAAGTACTTTCATAACCATCCTACACATGTAGTTTGACTATAATTTCCTTTGAAGTTTCTTAGGTTATTGAACACCTAAGAATCTATCAAAGATTAAGATGATTAAGTTTTGAAATAATTTAATTTTAAGTTTAGTTAATTGAGCCATTTAATGTAGTAATTAAATCATTAATCAATTTACAAATTAATTAAGTCTTTATCCAAGTAAAATAAACTTAGGAGAAAAGATTTGGAAGGAAATCTTAATCTCATTCCCTAAGTCCATTTACTATTTCAAGATGATTAACAAGCTTAATTAATGAATTTATCACCATTTTATAAGTTAATTAATCATTTAATTGATTAAGGAAGTAATTAGGGATGATACATGCAATCACCTTAATTAATCCAATAATAAATTCCAAGAAAATCATGGGGAGGCAAAGGTCATCCCACTAATTAACCCTAGAAAGTTTGGAATTAATTACTGAAATAATTAAAGAGTAATTAACCTAATTATATTTTCAATAAAATCCAAATTGAGTGAAGGTTACTGTTTAAAATCAATTAAACTTAATTTTATATTATTCTCCTTTAAATTATCTTTTAAACGAGCCCTCATTTATATTTTTTTTGGATTTTTCTATATTTAATTATGATTTTATAAATTTCATGTGACAAATGGATAATTAAAATAGCCTGATTAATTATCTTTTAAATGTCAGTGCCATGTGGATTGCTGACGCGGTGTGCTTTCCATGTGGCGTGATGGGATTTGTTATTTAAGTTGTCACATCAGGTGCCACATTAGCTAGTGGTGGATGCGCTTTCTCCATGGGTCGTCCAATCTAATTTCGAATGGATGTGATTAATTTCATGGTTTAGGATAAAATTAAAGGAAGATCTAATGGGATTTAATCACAACCGTCTATTCCAATCATTTGAAATGGAAGGTGTATGATTTATTTCCTCTCGAGCGGCGAGAGACGGATGCCATCCATTGATCGTCGCTCGATCTGAGTTCACCCAAGCTCATATGGAGTTCAAACTCGACCCACACCTTCGAAGGAGCACAAGCAAGAGATCCAACAGGTAAGATCTAATGGGATTATAATTTCCTTCACAAAGGACCAAACCTTTTTTTAACTTAGGATCATTTTTGAGCAATACCTCACCAGAGGCTATCACCGTCACTTTCAATGGAGGAGGTAGCTTTGTCTAGTAGAGATGAAGCACTGTTGAAGGTATCAAGCTTTGATTTGAAGTGAATTGCTCGGTTGATCAAGCTCCCCTTCAATGGCAATCAGCTTTGATCAAAGTCCCCCTTCTCGTGGCTTGGTGGCTTGGGAAACACCTTAAGTGAGCTTGACTAGGTCCCTTAATGGTGCTTGTAAGAGCAATTTGAATTTGATGGAGAGTTGAGTAAGTTTGAATTTCACTTCACCTCCCCTATTTTGGCTTTAAAGAAAACCTTGAAGGATAAATTGAGGAGGCTTGGAAATGGCTTTGGGAAGTTTGGAGAAGCTTGCTTTCGATTCTTAGAGCTCAATCGAATGCAATGTCTCTAGTTTGAGTGAGAATGAGGGGGAGTATATCTCCCCCTCCTTGGATCTGATGGTCAAGACTAGCTTCACCATTTTTGCTCAATTGCTCTAATTGACTAGTTTGTTTTGGCTGTTGGACACTCCATGTTATTCATTTTAGGTAGTGGAGGGGAGTAGAGGGAGTGCCCATGTGCTAGGTAAGTGTATGAGGTGATCCAAGTGTCCAATTGCATTAGAGGGGTTAGTTTAGCTTTGGGTTGGGTCATGGCTATCCCAAACCCATTGGGTCATGTTCACCACCTCCTTTGGTGTCCAAGTGGACCACTAGGAAGATGCTAAGTGACCATGAGAACGAATTGGACAAATTCTAAGTGAATTTGGCCATAGGATACCTTTGACCTAAGGGTAAAAGGGTCATTTGGCCTTCATTTTGATTTGGGCAGATTTTAAATGATTCAAAAATGGGTTAGGCCAAATTTCAAGAGATTTGGAGTTCATTTGGTTTGAATTGGTACAACTTGACCCATTTAGGTCAAGTTGGGTCAATTTGGGTTAGGTTGACCAATTGGTCAAATTAGATCAAACCATGGATTAGATCAAGTTCAAATGATCATTTGGAGTTTATGGGTATCATTGGTTTGGTTCAATTTGGTTTATATTTAGTTTTGGTTGATTTAGGTCAAATGAGTCAAGTTGACCAATTTGACCCATTTGACCTAATTGGGTTAAGTCATGGGTTGGTTTAGGCTTGGTGATCATTTGAAATGTTTTGCAATCTTTAGTTTCAATCAATTTTGGTTTTGTTTGATTTGAAGTTGATTTGACCTTTTTAGTTCAAGTTGGGTTCATGGTCAATTGGGCTAGGTTAGGTCTTGTTGGCCAATTGAAGCTTTAGTCAAGTTCAACAAGTAATTTAGAGTGAATTTGACCCATTGGTTGCAATCAATTTGGCTTAGATCAAGATTTGATCCATTTTGACTTTTTAGGTCAACATGGGTCAGCTTGGGTCAAGTGGCCAATTAGGCTTGGTTTGGCTCAATTGATGGCTTGGTCAAATTCAATCATTGATTATAAATTAGTTTAGATCAATGGTTCAATCAATTTGCCTTATGGTGGATTTTAGCTAGTTTGGGTTTCATTTGAGCTAAGTGTAGACTTGGTCAAAGGCTAGGTTTGACTTGGTTTGACTCAATTTGAGTGATTGATCATCCTAGGATGATTGTTGCTCATAATGTGAGGCTTAGATGGGCTTAGTTCAATCCAATTTGAGTTGGATTAGAATTTGGCTCAAAAAGGTGCTTTAGGATATTTTGGGTCAAGTGAGCTTAAGTTGGTCAATTGGCTTGATTCAAGTTTAGTTAAACTCATAGATGGACTTATGATTGAAATATAAATCCAAATGCAAGTGATTTGGAGTCAAATGGATTTTGATTCATTTGATAATTTTATGTCAAAAGGCTGAACATGGGTTTGACTTGGGTTGGTTTGATTTTGGTTTGGTGATTGAAGTTTATGTTTATATTTGGGCATGTGATTGAAGGAATGATTGTTTGAAGAGAAAATCCAAAGGTTTGGATTGATTTGAGGATTATTTGGCTAAGTTCATGAATTTGACTTGAAAGAGTATAGGTTGAATTTAAGTTGGCTTTGGACATGAGTTTTGAGTTTAGTTTTGGTTATTTGAATTTATAATTCATTTATATTTATGAATATAAATGATAATATAAATGGGTCATGAGAAAATCTGTTGAGTTTGGAGTGATTTGGATTTGATTTGAGCTAAGTCCATAAGATGAAATCAAAGGGCTTAAGAAAGATTTTGGATTTTAAATTCAATCATGGGTTTCAATCATTTTGATTTAGAATTAATTTATGATTTGGATTTTGGAATTGATTTAAGGTTTAATTTGAGCTAAGTCCATAAGATAGAAACAAAAGGCTTAGAAAGGTTCTTCGATTTGATTTAAGATTTGAGAGGATCAATTAAATTGAAATTAATTTAAGATTTTATTTGGAATTGATTTGAATTTGAAGTTGATTTGAATTTGAAGTTTGACTTGAAAGAAGAAAGTAAGGATCAGGTTCAAGCTATAGGGTAGGCAAGTTTTCCTAATACCCCTAAAGCATAACCTATTCCTATGGCTAACTCTTCTAAGTCTCTAGGGTTAGGTTAAGTGTTCACCTAATCACTAGAAGTGTCTTAAGACTAAGGAACTCTTAGTGTTTAGAGGAGTCCTTATGCCTAGGATGAAAAAGTTGGAAGCTTACTCCAAAAGTGATGTCAACAATGGTCTAGCGTGAGGAGGATTATCCATACCCATGCCTTATCTTGGAGAGTGGATTGGTTCTTCTTCTCTTCGAGAGGAAGCCGCACCATTAAAGTACATCTCCCAAGGGAAGATGTTTGCATCTCCTAAGTTCATGATTTATTTTTTGGGGTGATCGTCATTAAGTAAGGAATCTATAAGAAGTGGATGCACCGCTAGGAAGTCTGTGAGTGCTTGTCCTTTCACCGCATGGAGGGGTACGAACGTGATATCAAACTATGATAAAATCATGGACCGTAGTGCTAACCATCTAGATAACATCGATCATGTCATGAGGTATTGCAGTGGGTTGAATCTAGAAGTTAAGTTCACTTTGTGAGAGAGCATATAGTGTCGTAGCTTCTCGACTGTGAAGATCAAAGCTAGGCAATACTTCTCAATGGATGGATAGTTTGCCTCAGCAGGTATCATAAGATGCCTGAGATAGTAAAGTGCATTCTGTTTCCCCTTATTGTTGGCTTGGGCCAATAAAGCACTTAGGGAGTTGTCTAATGCAGTAGTATAGAGTATATGAGGTTTTCTTGGGATAGGGGTAGCTAAGACTTGTGGCATCATTATATATTGCTTGATGCTTTCAAACGCATGTTGAAATTTATCAACCCACTTGAACTTGGCATCCTTCTTGACTAGTGGTGAGAATGGTTGACATCTACCTAATAGGTTGGGTATAAAGCATGTTATATATGCCAACCTCCCTTGGAATGATATTAGTTGGGTTAGACTTTTAGGGGGTGAAATTTCCAATATTGCTTTAATCTTCTCTGGGTCTATCTCAATTCTACGGTGTGGGACAACAAACCCTAAAACTTCCCTGAAGTTACTCCAAATGCACAGTTTAGAGGGTTCATTTTAAGGTTATATTGTTTTAACTGCTCAAAAAACTACTCTCAAGTTAAAGAGATGGTCTTCCTTTCCTTTACTTTTCACCACGAGTTCATCGACATAACATTCGACTTGTTGGTGAATGAGTTTGTCAAAAATTCAAGTCATGGCCTGCGGTATGTAGCACTAGCATTTTTGAGGTGGAAAGGCATGACCTTATAAAAATATATTCTGATCGGGGTTCTAAAAAAAGTATTCCTTTCATATTCAAGTGCCATCTTTATTTGGTTATATCCAGATGAACCATCCATGAAAAAGAAGACTGCATGAGATGAGGTAATATCCACAATCAATTTTAGTGTCGGTAATGGGATTTTATCTTTTGAACATGCCTTATTAAGATCCCTAAAGTTGTTATGCCATTTTTTTCTTAATTAGAATGATGCTAGCCAACCAAATTGGGTATTTTTCCTCATGGATGAAACTAGCATCAATCATCTTCTTGACTTCAAAAATGACCTGTTGTTCAATATCCAATCGCATGCGTCTGGAAACATGCTTTATAGGATTAGCATCAAGCTGTATTACTAGCTTATGGATCGCTACTTTAGGAGCTAATACAGATATTTTTTATAACTCCATGCAAAGCAGTCCTTAAACTCAGTGAGTAGCCTAACTAAGTTATTAATTTCAGATTCACAAAACAAAGAGCTGACATATGTTAGGCACGAATTGTCTTCAGTCCGTAAGTTGTTTTCTTTGAGTTTGTCAAAGGTTGATTTAATTTCTTCTTTGAATTTTGAGGGTGCAACTTTAACTTGGAGCTCATCTGGGTCATCTAAAGTTTGTAAATACACCTCCTCATATGAGTTAATATAGTTTAAGAAGAATCTATCATATTCTAAATGATTAGTAATGATGAGGCAGTAATCGTCATCGTCCACTGGGCATACTGTACCAAAGCTTAGTCTGGGTCTTGACTAAGAATTCTTGCACTTGTTGTCCCATAATCTCTCGAAAAACTCTGACCTGTGCTTAGACCATATGTGGAATTAAATATTTCTTTGCTAAATTAAGAACACAAGGTGAGTACTAATCAAATAGTATATTAATTCTTTGAATGACTTATCCTCAGGCTCTACATCAACTTCTTGACTTGAGAATGTTGATCCTAGGTAAAACCTTTGGGTTTTAGCATTCACATATGTTGTGGGAGCATCCTTAACTACTAAACCCTTAACATTTCGTGATGAAAGTTTAGAGCTAAGGCACTCATATGATGTCCAACAGTTTCACATAAAAGAGATTTGGATACGTTCATGCTTTGCTTGGGGACTCAGTTTTCATCACTGTCGGGCTCTAGTGTCACCTCCAATAGAATCTGTTGATGTAAACAGCTAAGCCGTATGCTCACTACATAAGACTCATCCTATGAACTAGAGTTTAAGTCTATGAAGATTGCAGGTGTACTTCTGGATGCTGGGATGAACCTCCTAGTAGGTGGTAGGTATGGGGGTCTTCCACCTCTAGGGCTCCCTCTAGACTTATCTCTTCCTCATCCTAGTGGAGGTCGGGTCATCCTCCCCACTTGTTCAAATGGAGTAATGACCTATGGGAAGAATATGATCTTAGGCTCTATTTCCTCCCTAATGTCTTCTTCTCGCTCCCTTTTCTTTTATTTTTCATTTTCTTTTTCTTTTTCTTTTCTTTCTTTTTCATTCTTTTCTCTCTTTTTTCTTTTGCATTTTGATTAAGTCCACAAGAGAAGATATTTTTGTTTCTTATGAGGTAATTGGTTGCATCCTCATAAATCTAGGCCTCATGTACTGTAAATGGTTTGATCTCCTTTGACATAATATTTGATCCCGCCCCTGATGAACTTGACACACTGATGTAAATAGGATGGGACCATGTTGTTCTCATGAATCCAAGGTCGCCCTAGTAAAACATTGAAAGATGTATCAGAATCTATTATGTGAAACTTTGCTTTTTTCTTCCAATCGTCTATCTCCAAAGGCAATACTATGGAGCTTAAGGACCTCTTGCCTTATTCATTAAATCCTTTCAACAACATCTTCTCAGATTGAAAATTAGAGATGCTAATCCTCAAGTAGGCAAGGTTTCTTAAACACATAATGTTCACTGATACACCTGGATCAACCAATACTCTGGATAGATTGAACTTGCCAACATCCATAATGATGTAGAGGGGGCAGTTGTGTTCTATTGTCCCTAGTAGTAATTCTTCATCTGATAACATGACTCCTAACACTTTCTTTGAAAAATATGCCTCCTCTCTAGCTAAATTAGTAGTGACCAACTAAGCTAAGCGTATTTTTGGGTCAAAAATGCTTTGATTAATGACTCCCTCATCTCTTTGGATTTAACAAAGGTGTCGCATATGCTAAACTTAGCTAACAACTTTCTAAGGTGTGTCAGGATGTTGTGATCAACTATAAGTTGGTCCTCTATAAGCAAATCTAAAGGTGAAGCATCTTGTGGAGGGCCTATATGCTCACTGGAACCAATGAAAAGTTTAATCTTATCTTGAGATCTTACCCTATGAGATAGAACTTTACCACTACGAAGGTTAAGTTCAATGACTTCTTGTGATAAGGAGCTTGTGGAAAGTTTTGCCTACTCATTGGGTATACCTACAGCTTCTCCTAAAGGATCACCGGAGTCGGATGACTCCAAATCTATCTTGAGTGGTGAACCCTGAATATTTAGAAAAGGGCAATCTATTTCTGAATCTGAAAGGAATTGATCCGAGTTATTCAGATTATTATTATTATAACATGGAGAGCTATTAATAGGAATAAAATCACTATGATCTTTAAAAGTAGAAAAGATCTAAGAGGAATTATTCTTCTTCATTGATTTCTTAAGTTTTGGTGGTACATGATAAAAGTCAAGTAAAGTAAGTTGTATGAGTGGTGTAGTGCCCTCATCTGTGGGTACAACACTCCTTCTGGTGGTGGTGGAGCTAGTAGATGCAATAACTACAACTATGGGAGGAAGAATATTGGACTTGGATGATGGTGATGATATCAAACTATCTCGGGCATATGATGGCTACTGCTACTGCTGGGCTTTCACCCTGCCCATGTTGTTTCTCACAACTAACAGACCTTCCTTAGTATTGGAGGTCTGAGCTTAGTCAAGCACCTATAGAGAAAGTTTCTTGATTTTAGAAACAATCATTTTATAGGTAAGGGAAAAAGTGAACCTTCTTTTATCTTGAGAGGATTGGATGGATCCCCAAAGACTACTTTAATAGAACTAGAAGGTTATTCTACTAAGTATTCTTTGGGGATCAGTATGGCTCTTGGCTTTTAGCTACGCTCAAGCCAATCCTTGAATGTGAAGCATTCATCTAAGACATGACCTAACATGTGGTGGTAGGGCTAGTAGTTAGGATCATCACTCTTGCCCACAACCTCTGGCTTTCTAGGCTTGGGTAGCTGAAAATCATGCTTCTTGAGAAGGTTCTTGAAAATTTTTCTTACTATCTCCCTCTTGAATAAGCATGGCTTGTTGATCTTATCGGCAATAGTAGGTGGATAGTAGCTACCTGGTGGTAGATACTAGTATCGCTGCTATATAGGAAACTAGGCTGGCTTTTGTGGTGGCCGAAGTAGTGGAAGAGGAGGTGGGAGTGAGGTTATTGATCCCTGGGACTCTCAAACTATGCTCTCACTGGATGCTTCCCCTTATCCACTACTACTACTATCACTTGCTTCTGCTCAAACACTTTTTGGGGTTTAGGCTTGGATGATTGGTCTAAGAAGGGGAACTATTTGGCTTCCTCTTGTAGGTCGGCCATCTTGCTAATTAATTTCTAAAATGTCTTTATGGTAAAGCTCTTAAGCATGAAAGCGACCTGACCATGAATATTCTTCAGAAGAATTTCAATGGCATGCTGGTCCTACAGTTATGGTTCACATTTCATACTCAAATTTTTTTCAATTGAGAATATAATCAATAAGGGACTCATTGGAATTTTATTTCTCTATAATAAGGTCCCCTACAGTCAATCTCTATTGAGCTCCTATGAATCTCTTGATAAGAAGCTACTCTAATTCTGCAAAAGACTTCACCAAACTATTAGGTAGTTTGGTGTACCAATCAAAGGCCACTCCAGAAAGGCTACTAACAAACTACCAGAAGAGTAGGGCATCACTACCACTAGCGTTGTAACAACTAGCTCTAAAATGTGCAATGTATTACCTAGGGTTCCCACTGACATCGAATACCTTGAAGGATGGTGGCACAAAACCCTTAGGGTATTGACCTACATCGAACTACTCCGGGTAGGGTCTACCCTTTGGAACTAATGAGCTCCCTTAGGCTTGCGCTAACGCCTCCTTCACTTACTATTCAACCATATACTTGATGACTTTTTCATGCATGGAGGTACTATCAGCTATCTTCTTATGCAGGCTACCAGTATCCTCATTCATTGGAGTAGTGCTTTTTGGATGATTTAAGATATGCATTAATATAGGTCTATCGGCCTCCATAGGAACAAGTTGTGAGACAGACACTTGATTATGCAATTCTAACACCACTGCCATCAACTCCTCTACTCTTCTCTCCATCTTATCGATCTAATCATCCTTGAGCTTAATTTATTAGAGAAGACATTGAGTTGAGTTTGATGCCTCACCTCCTCAACTACAAAGCCTTGAGCTTCTTAGCTAGGATGTTCCCTATGCAAGGATCATCGACCATCAACCATGTGGACTTCATAAGTATCATCCAAAAGGTCATCCTCATCAGCGTTGAAGTCTATCATACCCTCTTCTTGGTCAGAACGATCATCTCCAACTATTTGCTTCATTGTGGCACAATAGTCCTCCAATATCTCCTCTAATGATTGGTCATCCACCATACCTGTAATTACTTAGACTAGGGCCATTAACGAGCTGATTTTGAGCCAATCCAAGGCTGGCTCAAAATTGGATCAAAAATATTTTTTTGTGGCTCGAGATTGGCTCATGGCTCTAACCATTCAATTTCAAGCCAACTCAACTTATTTTCTAATCGATTTTGAGTTGGCTCATTTTGATTTCTAGCCAACTCAAATTGAACATTTTCATCTTTTTTGGCACGAATTTGAATGGAGTTGGCTCATTTTGATTAAATAAATTGAATTTAATAAAAATGATTATTAAAATTTTTTTAAAAATTGAATTAAGTGTTTGATACAAAAATATATAATTTTTAAATAAATAATATTTATACTTATAAATATATTATATTTATTTTAAGTTATTATAAGTTATAACTCTATATACTTAATTTTAGAAAAAATTTATTGTTACAAACTTAGAAGTATTATATATAAATTTAAATATTTTTAATAATAAAAAAAATTCTATCTAGTCTCACGCTAGTTCGATCTAATCTATGCTCGACTTGAGATCACTCGAAAAAAAGTTTGATCCAAATCTTTGGCTCATAGCTCAGCTCAATGTAATCGATTCGATCTCAATCCAATCTAAATTTTGGTTTTATTTTTGAGTGATTCTCGATTTTTGAGTTAAACTAATAGCCTTAATTGAGACATAGGTTGGGTGGTGACTCACTACTGGACTGTGTCCTGAAGAGGTAATGCCATGTATGTTCTGGATAGGAGGAGTGTTACTTTTGACTAGCTCGATAACCATGGGAGTCAACCCAGCATTTCCTTCTTCCATCTCCTCTAACTACAGTGGTAGAGTGACTACGATACTCTTGGGCCACCACTCTTTCTTCTCTACCATTGGGGTGGGAAGTCGAGCAGGAGAGCTCAGCCTTGCCTCAACCGATGGAGTAGATAGAGTGTGGTCTTTGGGACATAATCGTATCACCAAGGGGGATGTCTTTTCTCTATATGCTGATTTATAGTATTTGGTTGGCACTTCGGATGATCGGATGTGGACTAGTGATGGTAGTCGGTGAATAGAGCTGTGTGGCGGTGGTGACATTGGCTACCTCTCTACCGATGTTCTCCTCCTGCGAGTTGAACCAGTACGAACTATCTTATGCAAATTATCGGCTCTATCAGCTCACTGATTGGGATGGTCAATCAATGCTGAGGTCGCCGACTATCTGGCAAACCTTATCCTATCTCTCTTGCCTGCTTGGGTAGCAACCTTGGCCTCCATGGACTTCTCTTTATAGATATGATCTCTTACACTCCTAGGGATCACTCGTCTCAAGTAATCAATGGTGGCAAACTTAGAACATCCATGGACTCTCGCTACTATCTTGAGCATGGACCTCAGACGAGCATATGGATTTCTCCTCTCCCTGTCCAATGTTTCATATTCTGTGGGTCATAGGGGTGATGCTGTTATCCTCCTAACATCTTCTTCTCCCTCTGTAGCTGAGAAAGCATGAAACCTACAACCACCAAGAAGGAGAGAGGTCTCACGGACCATTTCAGCTATATGGGAGGCATTCTCAACCTCCTTGGCCATGCGCTCATAGTACTTCTTGATATTTCTATTCTTATTGCAGTACTGAGTCTTTGTCAAGGGTGCATGGCAAGAGCTAGTACAGACCTCGAAGGTAGGGGAAACAATCTCATATGCTAGAATTGACTTCCCCTTAAGAGCTGGGGCTGCGGTAGAGGTGGTACTAGTCTTAACAGAACTATGGTAGGCATAAGTGGTACTTGTGGCATGGGAACCTCTAAGGCTTTCCTCTTTAAGCAAGGGAACTCAGTATCTGATTGGAGATCAAATTGAAGGAGTGGTTTCTTGTCAGCCACCTCCTCTCTACTCATTATGCTGAGGGTAGGACCATCACAAGTGACTTTGAAGTGCTTGAGCCCAAGGCCAAACTTGATGATTGGGGATGAGGTGAGAATGGCCTGATCCATCACAAAGTTTACCCAAAGTAATGGAAAAGATGAGCTTTTTAGACGACATGGTGACTGACTGCTTGAAAGAAATATAAATCGGGCTTTTCTCTTTGCTATTGGAAAAAGAAGGACATAAAATTATGCCTTATTTTGGTTGTTATTCTTTTAACTTGACTTTGAATTGAAACCCTAATTTAATAAATTTTATTATCTTAAATGAGGTTCATATATATATATATATATATATATATATATATATATATATATATATATATATATATATATATATATATATTGGCGAGATTTGGATTTTTAGGAGAAATATTCTATTTATTATGAATTTCACGAAAAGTGAGTTCAAATGAATTTTGAGGATGCTCGATGAGCTTTACTTTGCCATGCTAGTGGTAAGAGGTTCTTGACTTTATTTAATTTATTTTAGGTGATTTATTTGATTAATATTTCTTACCTATTGGAGTTCCAATAGTCTTTTTAAGACCTACTAGAGTGAGGTCCTAAAATCTAAAGGATGTTGACCATGCTTGCCTAAGGGCAAAATAGGCAGGGTGCCTAGCAGAAAGAATGATAGTCTTGGACTTACATAAAATATAAGTCCACTATCTATGTTTGGGGATAATGATTAATAATTTAAGATGGAGAGAGGAACACTCCACATCAGAGTTGCCAGAAAAATCTATGGTGTTTTAATTTGGAGTGATAAGAACATCACACAGATCTTAGAGGGTACTTATTGAAGTGATCGGATGTAGCATTGAGGTATAAAGTATCATCTTAGAAGATGGAAACATCACACTTTAATGGACCTAATCACCTAATAAGGACTCCTAAGGAAAATGTGTCTACGTATATACCATAGATCTTTCCCCTACTTTATATGGAGAAGTAAAGCAGGGTTTATTTTATGTCAGGTTCTTTAGTTTTCTATGGAAGCAAACTTAAAAAGATATATGACCACAAAATAAATAACTAGAAGAGATATGAAGGAGATGATTTAGAATAATTCTTATTTTGGTTCAAGCTATGGTGGTTCTAGTAGCAGAAGTCATTTTCACTCATATAATAGAGGAACTAGGGGTCCAATGGATAGATTTGCTGTAAATGCAAATGAAAATAAGAATCTTAATCTTTAACCAATTCCTCTAGCTTTAGCAAGAGAGCATAGGAATAGGGTATGCTTAGATATTGCAAAAAAAAATTTATGAGAATGGGATTTTATTCAATGTGGCTAGGAGTTCTTCATGGATTAATATGCTTCATTCAATTTGGAATTATGACAGGGGTTTATAGCATCCTAGCATGTATGAATTGTGAACAAGGATGTTATATGAAGAATTTAGAAAAACATCAAGAATGGTTGATGAAGTGAAGCAAAAATGAGTTTAGACAGGAGTTACAATAATGTTTGATGGTTGGTCAGATGTCAAGCAAAGAGGTATTATTAATTTTCTTATTAACAACCCTCATGGAACAATTTTTTTGAAATCTATAGATGCATCAAAATTTTTTAAAGATAAATAAATACAATTTATAATGCTTGATTATGTTGTTGAAGAAGTTGGAGAGATATTAGTTCTTCAAATAATTACAAATAATGTAAGTGCATATAAGTCTATAGGTAAAATATTAATGGAGAAAAGGAAGCATCTATATTGAACTCCATATGCTGCTCATTGTCTTGATTTGATGCTTGAAAGTTAGGGCAATTGCCACAACATAGATTTGCTTTACTTATGCAAAAGTTGTTAGCATGTTCATTTACAATCATTCCTGGGTGGTGAGTTTAATGGGAAAATTTACAAATAAAGAAATTATTCAGCTTCTAGTTACAAGACTTGCTACAATTTATTTAACTTTGCAAAGATTTAAAGAGTTATGATAACCTTTGGAGGTTATGTTTGCTTCTAAAGAATGGGGTAGAAGTTCTTAGGAAAAAAAAGAAGGAAAGAATGTGAAAAAGATTATAATAAATGGTGACTCATTTTAGCACAGTGTTAACTATGCTTTGAAGACTACAACTTCTTTAGTAAAGGTTTTAAGGATAATTGATGGTGACAAGGCTCCAGCTATGGGTTTTATTTATGAGGCAATGAATAAGGCAAAAGAGACAATTGCAAAAAATTTAGGAGGACAAGAAGTTATTTATAAAGAAATTTGGGATATTATTGATGATAAATAGGATAGTCAATTACATCAATATTTGCATGCAGTTGCATATTATATAAACCCCCAATTTCATTATGATAAAGAATTTCATGTTGATAAGGAGGTAAAGACTAGTTTATATGCATGTATGGATAGACTTATCCCCAAAGAAGATTATCTTAAAGCTAATGATCAACTTGAAGATTTTTATTTAAATAAAGGAATGTTTGGATTTAGAGCATCTCAAGCGTGCTACAAGACATGCTCTCCTTGTTAATTTACATTAATTTACTTTTTCAAATTAAAAAAATTAACATTATCTTTTTTTTTAATTAATTAATTTTTAGACATTCCTGGGTACAATTTGGAGATGATGTGCTTGAACATAAAGCATTCACAGTAGAAGTTCTTAGTCTTACTTGTTCATCTTCAGCATACGAGCGTAATTGGAGTACATTTAACCAAGTGCACACAAAGAGAAGAAATAGATTGGTTGTAGAATGAATTAGTTTATGTTATGTTCAATAAAAAACTCAATGATAGACATATCAACTTATAGAGGCAAAGAAGTCATGATGATGACAAAGATTCTTTGATTATTGATGATATATTATCTGATGATGAAAGGATAACTCCTAAAGATAGCGAAGGATTTCAAGTTGTAGATGAAGAAATATCTATTGCTGATGATGATAATGGCAACATATTGGGAGCAGCTTCTACTTCACTTAAAAAAAGAAGCAAGATGAGGCTAAAGTTTCAAAAAACTAAAAGGTAAGTTAAGTATAAACGATTACTTGATTATGTTATTAATGTATTATTTCATTTAAAATTATATTGAAGTAAATGTTCATTATTATAGGGAGTAAGATGAAAGATCTACTAATAGAAAAAGTTGGAGTTGATGAGATATAGTTTGAGGATGATAATTTTTCTAAAAATTTTGTAAATGAGGATGCAGACACTATATATCATGATCATCATGATTTATTTTATTTTTAAGTGAGTAATTATTCTAAATCCTCATATAAAGTTTTTTTAGAGTTTTATGATTTATATCATTATGATGATGAACTAAATAGTAAGTAGATATGCTTTTGGAAATTTTTATTTAGATTTTTTATGATTTTCAAGTCTTTTTTATTTCTTGTTTTGGGGCTTATGCCCTAATCTTCCTCGAGGCTTATGCCTTGCCTCACAACAGCAAAATACCTTAGTTTCCATTTTTGCCTTTCTAAACCTTGCAATAATCTACATATTGAAATATTAAATACAAAAAGATTTAATACATATCACACAATTCTTATAAATTTACATATGTAACACTCAAAGTTAAATATTTATTTATCTAACACTAAAGTGAAGTTCACTTTAAAAAAATGTGTGATAATATTTTTATTTGATACTGAAGATTGAGTTGTTATATATGAAAAAAAAAATTAAAGTTTAGATATTAGATATGTGAATGCATAAGAATTGTGTGATATGTATGTAACTCGTCATAAATACAAATGAAAAAGGCATGTATCATATGTTACTTTAGCTTCAAATGAGTTGAAGCTAAATATTAAGAATTTTTTATAAAATAATGAAAAAATAAGAGTTGAAAAAAGTTATTCTTTTTTAGAAACATTGAAATAGTTTCATAAAGTTGAAAATAATATGAAAAGGAATCATAAAGTTTATTAATTTATAATTGAATATAAAATGTTCACTATAACCTTAATGTATAATGAGTTTGTTTAGTACATACATCCATGTTTAAAGATCAACCAAGACTTCTGTAGATAGAGGAAATAGCATATACAATTTATGTAATTGGTCTACTTGATAAAAAAAATCAATGATTTAGTAATACCTCCTAATATTTAGAGTGGTGTTGGAGGAAGTTTAAAGTGGATTTGCATGCTTTATTTGTTAATATCATTAGAAGTTTCTAGGAAGGTTTCTAAAAGTGTTGGGGAGAGGGCATGGTTTAATTGCAGGGGATTTGTTGTGAAGTTTGAGAGGTATAGAATATTAAGAGTTATTTTTGGATTTGTTAGGAGCAAGAGGGTTCAAATTTGAGATGTTTAATGCTAGTTCAATTGGGTAGATGGTATATTCAGTTTAGGATTAATGTGGTGGGAAGTTTAGAGTGTCATATAGTGAAGGGTTAGTAATTAGGGTGAAGGGTTAGTTTATAAACCTTGGATCTTCATTTTACCTCCTTAAATGTGTTGGAATTAACATCTTTACATATCTTTATGTGGTCAAAACTCCAAATTACTCAATAAAATGATTCCTCATCTTAATGGTTACTACATAATAATGAACACAAAAATAATCATTGAAGGTTGTTTGGGATCAACTTCATTTATTTATATTTTGACAAAAATATATTTGATATCATTAAAATATCATACTTTTTATATTTTTTTATTGAATATTCAATAAGATGATTTTTGTGGAGATTATAATCATTCATGATGGGTCACTTATGGCAGTTGATAGCAGCAAAGTTAGTAGCCAAAGATAGTTAACAGTGATGGTGGCGAAAAATTACGGTGGCTATTAGTTGACTATAAAATTAATTTTAAAACATTCATAATCCCATTAAATTTTATTGAATTCTTCCAAATAATTAGATTCATTCATACATATTCAATTTTTTTAGATTAATTATCTTCTTTTTCTTCATTAAATCCAATCACGATCTTATTAGTCCAATTAAATAGAATTTTTTTTATGATAGTACTTAAAAATTAATTGGAAGCTATTTGGGATAAATAACATCCTTTATTATTTTCTAAATTGTATTATCTAATTAAGATAATTAAAATAATTAGTATGTAGAAGTATCTCTATGTACAAATTAACATTACGAGATCCTAATCTACAACTAGTTAGCATCCAAAATTTTTTTAATAATTGATAATTTATGTCAGTTAATACTTATATTATTTGGTGTTTTTATGAACATTAACTTTACATATCTATAAATTATATCAATCCTCAAATAATCTTTGATGGCCTCTTTGTAAGAAATAAAATATTTTAATGCAAATTATAATATATTTTATGAAAAGACTTATTTTGAAAATATAAAAGTACTTCATACAATTTATTATGAATAGAAATATTTGCAACAATAAAGATTGTGGATATTTGTTGCTTATTGAAACATTCATAATGATTAAAAAGAGAGTATATCATCTTAGCATTGAAAAAAAGTTCACACAAATTGGTAAAATAAGAGCAACCCATATGAGTATGAAATTATTACGTGAAAATTAATGAATAAAAAAATCACAGAGCTTGACTTAATTGATGTAATTCTACTAATATTATACTTATAATAAAGGATATCATTTCCTATATTTGCATATGAAATTAACAAATGTTGATCATAAGGATAAGAGGAGTCAACCAAGTAGGTGATGTTTTGGTATTGATGATAGATGTCGACTTTAGTGCTGATGGTGGGCATCAATATTAAGAAGCTTGTCAGTGTCAATGATGGTGACAACATTGACTATGATGGACATCGATAATGAAGATTAAGTCATATAATAATAGTCATGTTAGGTTCAACGATGGTGGCAACATCAAACCATTCTTAGTTATTTTCATTGATGGCTATGAAGAATTTTAGCTTTGTTAGCATTAACAAACATTATTATTTATAGTGATGGCAAGCATCCACATTAGTGGAGATTATTAACATTGGTCATAGCAGAAATAATAGATATTAATTTTGATGGCAATGATAAGTGTCAACTTTATTGGTGATAATTAAGTGAGAGCATTATTGTCACTGGTGTTGTTGGAAAAAAAGGGTACCTTTGTTGAAGACAATTACAATAATCAATGTAGGTTGTAGTGATATGTGTTGACTTTAGAGATGATAATGAGCATTAGTATAGGTGAAAACATCAATGTATGTTAATAGCATTCAATGATAAGAAATGACATGCAATGGACAACCATGGTGATCAATGTTGGAAATAACTTTGATCAACAATGGACTATAGGGCAGTGGCCGCTCACTATCTTGCCCACTAAGTATACTTTTTTTCTTATTAAATAAAGTTCTAAGTCTTCAATACCTAATCGTATAACCTGACTCCTCAAGGACCTAAATTTTCCACTTGGGTGCCTCATCTTTTAATGCAACATTTTAATATTTTGTTAATATCAGAATTTTTTTTAAAAATAAGTCCATATGCTACATTGTCAATCTGCAAATTTAATTTAAAAGGATTAAAAAATAATTGAAACATGTGCCATACCCTCATAACCACTGAATAATAAATAAAATTAATAAATTTCTTAAATAGTTCTAAGAAAAATATATATCATATATATATATATATATATATATATATATATATATATATATATATATATATATATATATATAAATTATCTTATCTACCCCTTTTAATTTAAAAGGATTAAAAAATAATTGAAACATGTGTCATACCCCATAACCACTTAATAATAAAGAAAATTATGAAATACTTTTATGATAATAGTTTCATGATTATACATATATATATATATTGTCCGCCTTGAATTTTTTTTTCTTAGAACTATTTAAGAAATTTATTAAATTTATCTTCCCCACCCTACACACTACACATGGCACATATCACAAGTCATGACTCTCTCTCTCTCTCTCTCTCTCTCTCTCTCTATCTCTTTCTTAGTGGTGTTATTACTAGCCATAAAAGCTCAAACTACGGAGTTAAAATACACAAAATTTAAATCCATAGTCTCTACTATTATTCTAAACAATATTATTATTTATCTTTTATTTTTCAATATTTTTAACATAAACATGAAAGTCTATTTACATAAGTTTTGGTTGATGATTAATAAATAGTTGATTTTCTAAAGGGTTATTTGAGATATATATATATATATATATATATATATATATATATATATATATATATATATATATATATATATATCCAAATATAAAAATAAAACACATTAAATTATGTAAATATACAAAAAAAATTATATATAAATATTTAAAGCCAAATACATTGATGGCCTAATAACCAAAAAATTGATAACTCTTTTTTCATAGTTTTTGTATATATTTATTATTTTTAGATTAAAAATTTGATTAATATAATTTATAAAATGGTAAATATCAATCACAAACAAGCACGAGGAAAGAAAAATTGTTAAAGGTATTTTTTAAAATTGTCATTTGGGTTCTAGCTAAGAAAGTTATGATTTCACTCATGAATCGGTTATCTTATATTTTACATATTTAACACATAAAGATAACTATTTTAGTATATAACAATTTTTTATGCTTAAAAATGTGTATTTCACAATTAAAAATTAGTAATAGTGCTATTTTTGATATGATATTAAATATTTAGGTATTATTATGAAAATATTAAAATTTAAATGTTAACCATATAAAATTTGGAGTGAGGTTGATTACCTTCTTCTTAGACCTAGGATCCATCTAAGCACGAAGACTTCCCTAGCATTAAGACACTCTTAGTAGTTAGGAGAACGCGTGCCCCAGGACTAGAGACTGAAAAGGTTCAACTTTAGGGCTAAAACCCAGCTTAGGATAGGTAGAACACTACCTACTTTCAACCCGACACATATTAAATTAAATTAATGAAGCTAAACTAAATCAAATGATTATCAATCAAAACCTCAAACCAAAACCAATTTGATCTAGGCTCAACATGATTTATCATAGTTCAATTGGGTTAGGTAATCAAGCTAAGTTTACTTAGCTCCTTTGGATTCAAGAAGGCCAAACCCAAGATCAATTCAACTCCAATTGAAACCTCATTCACCTGAATTGATATGAATCTTAATTGAGCCTGAGAAAGCTTTGACTTCAATCCAATTAGACTAAAACCAAATCAACTTCGCCCTTGACTCGACTTAGCTCATTTGAACTCCATAGGGTTAAAACTTAATTCAACTTGATCCAAGCTAAATTAAACTGATCTAAACCTCATGATTGTTCCAAAGCATCTAACCAACCATTCCAATTCATTTCAATCCATTGGGCTAAACCAATTGACCCAATTGATCCAACTTAACCCATTTGACCTAAAGAGGTCAAATGGGCTATAACCAAGTCTAACCCAAACTGATTGTGATTGAAGTCATCAATTAACTCCAAATTCATCATTGAACATGTTTCAACCTTCACACTCCCAATTCAACCCAATTAGTTCACTTGACCCAACAACAATAAAACAACAACAACAACAACAAGAAGATTTTATCCAACTAAGTGGGGCCGGCTACATGAATCCTTCGTCATCATTGTGTCCTATTATGTGTCAAATTCTGATCTAATTCAAGTGTACTAAGGTCATTTTTTATACAACTTGACCCAATTGGTCCTAAATCAGTTTGATTTAAACTTCAATCTAACCCAAATTAGATTTAATCTACTCATCCATTCACTTCCATAATAATTATTGATTATCTTTGATTACCCAATTATATTAGTTATGTAAAACCAAGCTAATTTTAACACTTAACCTAAGTTAACCCAATTTGACCTAAAGGGTCAAACTGGGCCAAATCTCATTTCAATCCAAATTAATTGTAGCCATTGTCTCTAATCAATCATAAATTAATTATTAAATACCTTACAATCATCAATTGAAGCCAATTTGACTAAGCCAACCCAATTGACCTACTTAGCTCAAATTGACCTAAAAGATAAAATTGAACCAAAACTCACTATAATCCAAATCAATTCAAACCAGCACATATAATCATTTCCAAATGATCAATCAAACATAGACCAACCCTTCATTCAACCCAATTTGACCAAATTGGTTAAGTTGACCCATTTGACTTAAATGAACCCACATGAAACCAACCCAAACCCACCTTAAATTGAGTCAAACAAATTGTACCAATGCATTCCAAATGACCAATTGAACATAACCCAAGTACCCTCTTGACCCAATTTGGTCAATTAGTCAACCTAACTCATTTGAACTCAAATTGATCGACATAAGACAAATTGAGCCAAACTCAATCAAACCAAGTCCAAGCCCAACCATACATGGAATGACTCATCGTTAGGTCCTCATTGACCTGCCCAAGTGGACCCAACCCATGGTGAACTCAGTTTGGTTCTATCCAAGTGAACCAAGGGTTCCAAACAGAATAAAATTCTCATTTAGAATGCCTACCCACCTCCTACCACTTGGCAACTACCTTTGACTCTCTTTGGAATGCCCATTGACCTATCCTAACCCAAGGTTGTTTGGTTTAGTCCTTGACCAAGGGGAGGACCTCCTCCATTTGGCTAGTCATTGGTCCACATCAAGAAAGGTGTACACCACATGACAAGACACCAAGCTCCTTAAGCCACTTAAGACCATCCACCTCAGCAATCATTTACCATCTTCGACCACCTACATTAGTCAGTTGATTGCCAAAGATTGAACTAATCTCATGCCTTGGTTTACTTAGGGAAGAATCTATGCCCATCCTCTCCCATTCAAACTCAAGGGAGACCATCACTAGAGCATTTTGAGCGGTCCCCAAGCTTCCCCAACGCTCCCCATGCACCCCACCACTGGTGAGGCGAACTCCACGGCCAAACTGACCCACCATTCCATCCAACCTCACCCAAACTCCACCAAATCCTAATTAACACTTCCCACACCTTCCTCCCACTTTGGCGAATCAAAATAAATTGATTCCCAGTAGATTCAAGCACTGGAAGACATGTCAAGACCAACTCCAATGAGCTTTGCAGCAGCGTTTGGTCTAGAGAGCAACCATCAGGGAGGCAACTCGTGATCTTCTCAACATGACTTCAACTCTTCAAGATGAAGCTACCTCTATTAGCAAACCACCGATCTTTAGCTCCAACAAGATAATTTTCTTGCAAACTGTAGTTTGGCTATTAGGTGTTGGTCTTTTTTAAAGAAAATTTGCATTTTATGGAGCTTTCACCATAGAAACCTCTTAGAATCATCCCCTGATCATTTTGGAGTCAAATCCACCATTAAGCAAGCTTCAATGAGCTTAGATCAAGTGGTGAAAGGTGGACAGTTTCTATCTTTCGACTGGGGAAGATGGTGGATCATCGGTCGTCTGTACTGTGTGATTAGAATGAACGACCATGATTAATCATGTTAGATTTTTTTGATCTTTTTTCATTAAACTCATGTGATTAATCTCTACCACAGGATCATCGAATGGCTAAGACAAAAGTAAGTCTGTTGCCATTGAGTCAGCAACAGCGCCAGACGGTTTAAATTACCAATCCTATAGTGCCAAGTGGAAAGTGACGCCACATTAACTACTTCATGGAGTTGACTATAAAATTGATTAATTATGATTAAAAATATGTATTAATTAGCCAAAATATTTAAAAATTATAACTAATTGTAGGAAAATCTGAAAATATAAATAAACCCATTTTGGAAAGCTTAGATAGAAGAGAATCAGGAAAAAATAAAACCCTCAAAATATAATTAGTGAACAATGAATAATTAGGATTCAAAGTTTTTGATAATTAGCTTAATTAAGCCCTAATTACTTGTTTAAATGGCTTGAAATTTGGACTAGTTGATCCATTGGATAACCTTTCCCTCATAATTTTCTCAAGTCCATTCGCTTAGTAGTTTAAAAAATTCAAATTTTCAAAGCCTAGTTACACCTTTGTGCAGTTAATAATTATTAAAAAATAAAAAAAAATTATGAAATTAATTGAGGAAGATTAATTAATCATATGAACAATAGAGGTGATTAGAGAAAATAATTTGGACCTCTGGTCCTAATTATTTTCCTTAATCTACCTTAATGAATTCTTAAGTAATTAATAAAATACATAATCAATTGAAAAATTAAAAATTGTTATAATAAATAATTAACATTGATCATAATCTTAATTAAATTTGCATTTTTCTCACTAAAGAAAGGGTAACTTAATGAATCAAAAATCCCTAAGTGGTTTAGGGAATTTTGAAAGTAATTATTTAATTTATTATTTTTTGGGTTTTCTTCCCATGTATTTAATTAAGCTTTACTTATGAGCCTAATTGTATTAGAAATTTTAGGACATGTTTATTTTATGCTCATGCATGTTTTTTTTTATCATGAATTATTTTAAGCTCATGTGCATAGGAAAATTAAATTCATAGGTCTCTTTTTGGCTTAATTGAACTTAATGCTTAATTAATCTTAATTAAATCATAAAACTCACACAAAATAATATTAAATCAATTAATGAGAAGAAATGGGTGTGGGTTAATTATTAATTATTTGTTCTCCTCTTTAGAATTAAGTAACCTACAAGTTAAAATTAATCTTTAATAAATTTGATTAGGCTTAAGAAGATTCACTTAACATGATTGTTCTTAGGTTTTAATGGAGCCAGATAAATCATCTGATGATGTTTAATTATTTTGCTTCAATTGTTATAAATTTGCATTTCATTTATTCCATACATCCATGTTTTCAATTTAAAATTAAAATGTTGCATTTAGTTGCATGATGTGATATTAAAGAAATATATGTGGCTATTATCACTAATAAATCCTAAATCATTTTCACAAAGGGTTAATACATAATTGCTATCTATTACTTAAATATAAACCTTAGTTTATAAGGTTTATTATAAGTAGTATACATCCAAATGAAGTTGCTATTTTATGTACTTTAACAAAAATAAAAGATAACCAAAACTTCCTTTTCAAATTTCATCTTTATGTTTGAATATATGTATGTGTATATATGGATCAACAAGTATATAGTTTGCACGACTTGGGGACACTAGACTTAAGTATTCCCAACTGAGCCATTTGATTTCCCTACTCCCCTGGTTCAATAAAGGCACATACCCATATAGTTTTTCCTATAACATACATGTGTATATGACTATAAAATGAAATCCTTTCTACAAAATATCATGCATCAAATTAATACACATATATTAACATAACACATAAACTCATTCATGCATCAACTGTGTATTAGTAAAATGTGACATGAGATACACATGCAAACTAAATTAAGTAAGAGTGATAATAAATGTTAATATTGAAGCTAAGTTAAGAGAACATTATTAAGAGTGATTAAAGTTTGGCTTCATTAGTCATTAAGATGTCCTTTGCTTAAGTAAATTTTTTTATGATGAATACAACTATAGGCTTAATTAAAATGCATGCACCCCTCATTTAAGAGATTAATAACTATAAAATTCACTTCTTAGAATCACCTTAAGGTATGGATTAAAGAGGATTATCCCTCTTTCTTCTCTTTATAATTCTAAATAATCATCATGAAATAAAGATATATTCATATAATTTGGTAATTTCTTTGAAATCCTAACAACATAAAGTTTAACCACCCTTAATAAAAGACTTAAACGTTCAACACTAGAAAATTTCAAACTCTAAAAATTCTAGTTAAGACATACCACACTAAGCCTAACACACACATTGGAATGCTAGGTCATAGACCTTTGCCCTAGGTTAGGCCAATGAATGTTGTGATGTGATGTAATATCTTAGACTGAATGTTATGATTATTTGTGTGTAGTTTGGATGTTAGGACAACATTACATTAATGATGTTTTCTATAGAGGATCATGCTTAAAGGACCGCTGTAATAATAAAATTATAAATATTTCTTACTTGCAGGTGATGTTAAGTCCCTAAGCATGATCTATTAAGATAGGTGGGCTTAATTACCCAAGGGCAAGGTACTAAGTCCAAATATATGAAATATAACTACTTGATTTGTATGTTTATTAAGACATCTACTATTTTAAATGTGTAGTTATATTTTCATTTATGTAAAATAAAATTTTTACAATAGGACTATGATTAGTGCTATGAGATTTAGGATGAGCAATGGCTAGAAGGAAAAGACCTATGAGGCCTTGTGAAGCCCGGAGTATTCAAATCCAAAAAGTGAAGATGAAGAAGAATTGAAGATTCTCATAGCTTTTCCTTTTATTATAATGAAATTGTAATCTGGCTATATATATATATATATACACACACACACACACACATGACACACATACACACACTTTAATACAACATTATAAGAATAGTAAGATATACTTTTACTAATCTAACATAATAATTTTATATGTCATGTGTAATGCTTATTAAATAAGATGTTTGTATGATAATTAGTGTTAATAATAGGCATACATTATAAGTAATAATATAAGTATTTAGTTTAACATAATATTAGAAATAAAATAACATAATAGAAAATAATAATTTATTTTTATTTTGAATGTTGTATAGTTTTTTTTATTCACCCCTTCTACCACCATTCTCTCTTTTACCTTTATTTCCTTATATATTTTTTTTCTTTTCCAATTATACCTCTACTTATTCACATCTATTCAAGCTTATCATACACATAAATGAATCATTATATAAGTGAATAGAAACTTATGCCTGAACTTGTATATATAAAAGTACAATCAACTAATAACTAACACTTTCACCTTTTTTTTGGTGCATGAATTTTTATGCATAAGCACATGATCATTAAAATTCCCAACAATACTAAACACTATTTTACTTATAACAAAAATTACAAAAAGATAACATATATGATAAACAAAAATAACTATAGTGCAAAATTATATACATAGTTTGATAATCATAATTTATAAAACTATTCATATACAATATCCACAACATCATTTTAAAACTATTATTATTATATAACAATTTCTATTGGGGTTAATATGCTCACTACAATACATAAAAATCCCATAGAATATAAAATATTGAATAAAAATTAATTAATTTGTATATGTCAATATTGTCAACATAATTTATTTTATAATATATCAAATGTTATGTAATGAATTTTTTTTTAGATTTTTCTAGATTCTAGATTTAAGAATATATAATATAATAAAATATCAAAAATACATATAAAAGAAAAAAAATAAAATACAAAGTAGAAAATGATAGCTGACTTGAACCATGATAGAATTTTCAACTAGTTCAAAAATGAAATTGAATCTACGACCCTTGAGTCAAACTTTCACTCCCTAAAACTCTCCTTTTGTTTCCTATACATATAATTATTAGAATTATTATATTTTACTTATAAATTTAATATAAAATTTTCATATATTGAAATTTTAAGACTCTAAAAATTTTAAAAGTAGTAAATAAATTATATTTGCAACCAAACTATACTACTCCTAAGAAAAGAAGCTAATCGAGTCCTACTTTTATAAAGATGTACTATTTATCTACGACTAATAAGTCCAACAAAAACATCTTATTTTCATATACATAATCCTAATAAAAAATAAATTCTTGAATTACTTTATAAATTGGTGAAATTGATTTATTAATTAGATATAAAAAAAGCTATAAGAAATTTAATTGAATACAATAACAATGTTTCAACACATTATAATTCTCTATGAGTTAAATGACAAAAATTGGAGAATAAACTATGCATAAAATTAACTCTAAGTATTCATAAAATAAATCAGAATTGATCACTACAATTACTATAAAAATAATTAGTGCAATTAAAATTTACCATAATCTCTTAAAAATCATAAGATTGGACCCTCTTATATGAGTACCTCGAGAGGTTTCAACATATGGACAATTTTTTGTACAAAATTAGAATAAACATATATGTGTCATTACCTAATTTATAAAGATGAAATAGAAGTGAGAAGGGTTAGTAGCAATTTAGAGTTTTTTTGTACCACCATTAAATATCAGTCATAGAGATAAATAATTGATAGACCATTTAGATCTTAAGCAAGAAAGAAGCTCTCTTAAGACCATCATATGAATATGATGAAATCTTCATAGGGGAATTGAAATGGTAGCAAGCTAAGATGGGATGAAAAGATTTTGGATGATATTTTATGCATTTTGATTCATGGGATTTTTCATTTTTAGATATTATACAAAAAAAAAGGTGGTGGCAAAAGTAATTGCTAGAGAGGTAATCATAATGTATGCAATTGACTTATTAATCACCTCAACATCAATTAATATATATTAAGAGTTAAAAAAATACAAATTTAGATGTGAATTAATCTCTACAAACCTTGGTTAGAAATAGCTTTCTTTAGTGAATCATTCAAGTTTAAAGCTGAGTTGCCAAAAAAATATTGAGTGAGCCCCTACTATATTTTGTAGTGAAATTTGTTTAACTTCTAATTATCACCTTTGACTCTCTAAACCTTAACCATAAAATCAAGTGCTCAAAACTTCTAATTTATACACACCCACCATCTTATTCTTCATAAAAAAAATCAGAAGGGTGATTTAACTCTTTTCTTACAAGTAATGCCTTTTATGTAAAATATAATGATAAATTGACTTTGAATGATAAGACATTGAGGTGAGTGGAAAAGGAGGTTAACTTTATTAAATTGATAATACATTTTTAATATTCTATATTATATCCATGAATTCTTTTTCTTAATTATTTTTATTTTTATTTATCTATTGCTTAAGAAAGTGGCAAGAATATTATCAAAGGGTCTTATCATGAGCCATTTCTAAATGAGTCTTAAGAAATGATTCTCTTTTAATAAAATCCTAGTATTCATGAAGACTTTTTGGCCATGACATCATGCTAGAAAAACTTAAGCTTTTGTTTCATTGAGAAATAAATGATTTTCTTAACTTTTATTTAAAATTTTCTTTCCCTGCAACTTTTTTCTTTATATTATCCACTCCCTTTGACTAATATGTCATAATTTATAATTTTTTTCATTGACCTAATATGCTGATTACTGTCTATTGAAGTTCTTTCAACATGAGTTCTCTAAGTCAAAATTTCATTCTTAATTTTAGATGTGCTAACTTTTGTAATTAACTCAATTGTTAATGTAGTCAAAATCATAGCATACACCAAAAATGGTGAAGGTTAATTTGAGGATGACTTCTTGGTAATTTCATAAAGCACATAATAAAAAACATTTAATTAAAAAGTTTCCTTCACCTTAATCTTTTTAATTAGTCCATTCATGGGGTTCTAAGAAATTTATAATAAACTCTATAAGATGTTATTAGACTCTCAATTTTTTGTTTCATTTACTTATATATTTATATATGCGTACTAATTATTCAAAAAAATTTACTGCCAAAAATCTAAGAAACAAATTATGATGGTGAAAGGATTCTATTCAAACTTTATCTACACTTATGTACAACCTATCACTACACTAAGCTTCTAGCTAATTTACATGTACACTACAATACGTTTTATATTATTTATTAAACCTCTCAAAGTATATAAAAAGAAAGAATACTTTTTTAGAAGAATCTACCTGAATCACACCATCTTTCTTTTTTTATTTATTGTCTTAACTTTCAAGTTTAACTTTTAATTGAGGAGTATAATATGTTTAGTAATACAATTTTAGTTATTTATTATATTAATTATTTTGCTACATTGGAATTCTCATGTAGTATAATCTCATTTTCAGGTCTCTAACATGAGTTCCTTCTATTAAAAAACTAAGATATTAAAAAGGGATCATTTATTGATTATCACTTTAAATGCACACATGCAAGTAGCATGTCATATTATTTGAATTATTCATGAGAAGTAAATATGATTAAAACAAAATACTTTAAATACAATTCCAAACACCCCAAATTCACCCTTTCATTTAATATGGAACTTGAGACTTTACAATTATCAATATTTTTCTTTTAAAAATATAGAAAATAAATATAAAGAAAATTCCTAATCTAAAGAAACTTTAGTTCAACTAATTTATTTTTCTATAAAATGTTAACATTTTTAAATCTTGATTTTAAAGAGCCATGTTTAATTTCTTAGTCTAGATTATAACATCTTAATTGACATAAAAATCCCAATAAAATCTTTTATCTAAAATTTTGAATCAATGTAATTAATAGCATATAAATGTATCAGTCAAAATAGAATAACTCAATAATTTTGTTATAAAGTTTTTAAATATTTATAACTAAGGACTAAATTAATAAAAAAAAAATTTTATTTAAACAAACTATTTAATTGAGTGAAATTGTGCTTCACTATTAACATAAGGATTTAAGATTTGAATATCAAGAGATTTTAATTAAACCAATTGGCATAATTTAGAGCTTGAGTGTAATTTTTTTTAGCTAAAATGTAGCATGGAATTGGGTAGAAAAATGCACTCTATGCAACATAGTTACCTAAATCTATAACCAATTATGTCAAAATTATTATATAACCTATGAGTAAAAAAAGAGTTGGGTGGGGTGGGGAAACTAACGATCAAATGTATCCATATGCATGCCATTTTAAAAATTAAATAATTATTTTTATTTTTAATTAATTTTATTAGCCATGTGATCAAATCATGATGATGAGATAACAAATGTAAAAATAAAGAGATGAGAAATAAGAGGAGAACATCAATATAATAATAATGGTGATGTTCTCACTTGGAAGGAATGATAATTCCTTGATGTGAAAATGCCAATGTTACTTATTTAACAAAATTATTAAAATTGAAGAATGAGTGGCAAAGATGAGATTGAGATTGATATGGATAATATTTAAGTGGAACAACTTCACTTTCTTAATATCATTTAAATATGCTCAAATATGGAAAAGAACAACATATAACCCGCATGGAGGGACTGTCAGCTAACGCCACTTAAGCGCATTTTAAATTCCTGACGTAAAGTCTCGTGAATGCAAGATGATTGAGCTGTTATATTTTAATAAATGAATCTATGAATCTAGACTCACTCCCTAATCCCTAGAATCATGTAGGGTATGAAATGCATCTAACTAATGCATAGTTTTATATTTTTCTTCATTTTGACAGAAGATTTATTTAAGGCATGGGTTTGTATTTTTAAGCCTAATGCTAAATAATTAGAAATAGTTATGAGTCAAATCAATAATAAAAGATAGACTTCTCTAAGAAGGTGGTCATCCTCAGAGGCTAGATGCCTCTTATGTGCTATGGGAGAAGTTGCCTAGTTTAAAGACTGAAATAATATCATTTCATGGTTTCAAAACCTGATTGTTTTTAATTGATTTTAAGTTTTACTTAAAGATTTAGTTTTTTTAAGTTTCAATTTTCTTTTATTTTTATTTCAGTTATTTAGACTTAGTATAAAATTTAATTTTTCCTATGAGCTTAATCGTCTAAGCATTCAATCACACGAAAGCACAACATAGAAGGAAACCTAGAAAAGTAGATTGAATCTATTATGCACCCAAAATAAATCAAACTAATTTAATTTAATAAAAAGCTCAATGTGGCCGAGTACCGCTGTACACCCCAGAAGAAAAAGCAAATGGGCAACCAAGCTCTGCTCTTATATAGCCCGAACTAGAAATATAAATGTAGATTTATGAATCTTCTTTCTAGGATCATCTCCTTCTTTAGTGACATCCATTGGGCATCATAGTGGACTTCTATACCTATCTTCTGGTAGAGTCAGCTCCTACTAATCCTAGATCACATATATCCTAACTTAATTCTAAGCTAAAATTTACATTTTGATTTCAAAATTAATTTTAAGCCTTGTAAAACAAATGTCAACAAAATACAAATAGCATACAACAATTATAAATATATAGACTTAACATTAGTAGCTTGCCCAAGCCCACCTATCCTTAAGTCCTATGAGCTATGCTTAAGGACTTAAGCATACCTGCTAGAAAATAATATTTTAATTTATTTATGATAACAGTCTTTTATAGCATAAGCCCCTGTAAAAGATAATGTTAGATCTAAAAAGAAAGTCTATCATCTAGTTTAACGGGTAAATAATCCTAGACATGTAGTCTAAAATAGCAAGCCACAAAGACATGTGAAACATATCATATCACATCACATCGCAAGAAATCATAAAGAATCACAAAATGGCCTAACCTAAGTCTAGAGTCTGTGACCTAATGATCTAGTGTGTGAAGAAAATAGGCTTGTGTAGCAAGACTTTGCTAGGCCTCTTTAGTTCAAGTGTCAATTTGGAGTTTGAATTTTACCTTTGGATGGTTTCAATTCAAATGATTTTGTGATTTATTTTTATTTTTATTTTTGTTTGGTTAAAGTAAAGTTTAGGTTTTCAAAAATGAAAAGTACACTTTTGGGTGGAATCTATTATATTCAACATCCTAACCCCTAATGGAATGAAACATTCATCATAAGATGAAGATCCATCCCAAAGATCTAACAAAGATTCTTAAGTATCTTAATTAATCATTTTAATTTCATTTAGATGGTTTGAATTTGAATTTAGTTTGGATTTTGGACTAATTCTTTTCTTTGGAATTTGATTTTTTTTCAATTTATTCTTTTGATTTGATTTAATTTTCATTCTTAGTTTAGTTTATTCTTTTTTATTTGATTTGATTAAATTATTTCATTTGGTTTAGTTTATTTCATTTGATTTGATTTGAATTGGTTCATTTGATTTAGTTTGAATTAGTTTTGATTTGAGTTATGTTTAGGTTTGTTGAATTTATGCTCATTCATATATTTTGATTTATGTTAACCTAAGGCAGTTAAGTTAATGTTTGAAATTTATTTTTAGGTTAGATTGATTGTATATTCAAATTTCATTAAGTGTTTGTGATTATGATTTTATTAGCATAAGGTTTAATTAAGCTTAACATGCATTATTGATTTCATTAATCCTTAAGCATGAAAGTAATTAATTTCTTTGACTTAGGATGTTTGATTGAGATTAGTTCAAGTTGTTTCATGATTTTATAAATTTATTAATTTTCTTTATTCATTATTTTATTAATAATGACCTAAAGGTTTGAAAATTCAACAATTCTCAATCCAAAGATCAATAGGATTTGAAATTTTTTATGGCAAAACCTAAATTAAGCCTAAGTTAATGAAACTTACTTGGGCATTTTATTTTTATTTGATTCCTCTTTGAAAGATGTTTCCAAAGAGGGTTCATTAATTATTTTTGGACATTTGGTTGATTTAATGAAATTTAATTAATTTTGATTAATTATTTTATTTATTTAATTCATTTAATTACTTAATGAAGTCAATTTAGGATTTATTGAGTTCTAATGAGTTTCATTGATTATTTTATGTTCATTAAAGTTTATTAAGATGATTTGAAGTGATTTAATTCATTTTCATGAGTTAATTCATTTTATATTAATTTATTTAATTAAAATTGAGGTTTAGAATTTAAAATTTCATATTTCATGAATTATAATGCAATAATTCATGAAATAATTTCCTAAGTTGTGTTTTAACATCAATTGTAGTCCCCCAAAGTTCCATTTGAATTTAATGAATGGTTTGTGATTAATTAAAGTTTAATTAATTTTATTTAAAGTAAAATTAAGGCTAAAATACACAAAATTATTTGGGAATTTTAATTTTAATGGATTGCTCTCATCATGATGAATTAATAGAGTCCAAGTTTATATTTTTTTGGAGTTGTGTTTATTTTTCTATGAATTTTTTAATTTTCTATAAATTTATATTACTTTTTAATTTATTTTATAAGTATTTAGTTGTTTCATAATCGTGTCTTGACATGGCAACCGTTGTGGCACCATTGTAATGTGGTGAGTCATGATTTTTCTATGCAGATCCAGCATGGCATCCACATCAAAAGTGGTGCCATGCGGGACAATCCTCAACCGTTTGACTAAAGATAAGATGGTCCCAATTTGATGGCATCCTTAAAGGATTAAATCAGATCATCTGACTAAATCACGGTAACCCGTTCGAGAGATAGACACCATCCATCATTTTTGCCCACATTTTGATGGTCATCAGTGATTTTTGATTCAATTTAAATTGCAAAATGATCAAGGATTATTTTGCAACCCATCCATGCGATTTGTCCACTTGGAGATTAATTTAATTTTAAAAAGTACAAAATCGAATGCCTAAAGGATCAGTGGTGGAGCGTACCTTATTTTGGAAGATCACCAGTGGTGGGATCAACTCCATTAGCTTGGTTTTAGTGTGACAAAGGTGTGTATGGAATTTGGTGGCTTGCCTCCCCATGGATTGCTCCCTAGATCAACATTGGATCCATTTTCTAGTGGCTCTGGTCATTTTTTGGCTCGCAATGGGGAAGGGGATGAAATGGTGATTCATTTGAGGTCACCTTTACCTCTTGATCATGTTGGAACGTTCAATTTGATGTAAAAACATCTCCATTAGATTTCATCATTAAAGGGGCTCAATTTTCATCCATTCTCTGGCATGCCAATAGCGAGTAGTCAGGGGGGGAGGGTCTATTTCATCATCTTCTATCTTGGTGAACATTTTGAAATGAAAAGTGGCAAGGAATTGGCTCTCCCTCCCCTCTTTTCATACTTGGCTGAGAGTAACCTCTTTGATCGTTTAGATGGATAGATTTTAGCCACCGGTGATGGTAAGGCCAACCAAGGGGTGGATTTAATCCCCCTTTACTTTGTGAGCAAGTTTGGATAAGAATTGGGGAAGGAGAAAGCCTCTCCAACTCTTTTCATTCATGTCTTAGCCTTCGGCTTCTCTTCTTCTTCTTTCTTGGCTCCTCCCTTAGAGAAAGCTAATTTCATTTCATCTTGAGGCTTATCCCCTTGCATTCAACCCTTGGAATTATTATTCCAAGCAGTGGTCAAAGTCCATGACTAATTGGATAAATCCAACTCATTTTCATTGATAGAAAGCAGGAGGAATCTTCTCTTGGTCAAAAATCTCCACTCCCTCCTTTGGTTTCATTTTCTTTTTTACTTTTGGCATCAGCTCTTATTTAATTGGAGCAATATGAGGGTGATGCTAATGTGTAAAGCCAATATTCAGATTTATTTGGATTGGATTGGAAGTTTGAATCCAATCCAAAGATTTGGATTCAAAGTGATGTGATTTTGATTCAATTATTTTAATTTTAATTTTAATCATCTTTCATTGATGATTAATTTGTTTTTGATTTAATTAATTCATTGAGAATTGAATTAGTTTTGGGTTTCATTTCAACCCATTTAAACCTAAATGTGTTAAGTTTGAATCCAATTGGGTTCAAATGGCCAATTTGACTCAATTGGATTATGTTTGGACTCCAATCATGCCTGATCACATGTGTGAGATGATTTGGAGTGATTGGTTTCATTTAATTTCAATTAGATTTCAATTTGAACCCATTTAACCCTAAGTGGGCTTAATGGGTTAAGCTTGAGTTTCATTTGGGTCAAATGATCAATTTGACCAAATTACACCTAATGATGAATTGGATTTGTTTAATTATCATTTCCAAATAATTTTGAGCAATGAAATTGAGTTAATTTTAATTTGATTTGGGTTTGAACCTAATAAGACCCATTTGGGATTATTTAGACTCAGTAGTCTAATGAACCCAATTAAGATCTAAATGAATTAAAATTTATTTGGATTTGTCATCAAACATGTTTATTTGATTATTTGAAAATTTTAAATTGATTTAATTCGATCAAATTTTTGGTGAGTTGACCTTTGACTTGGTGGGACCCACCTAAGTCAAACCTATGTCAAATGGGTTGACTAGCTATGACTTTGGTTTAGTTTTAAATTTGTTCATTTATTTTAATTTGATTTTAATTTAAGTTATTTGGATTTGATTTGATTTAATCCAAATTTAAAATTTGGGTTGAATCTACCTAAGCTAATTAAGTTAAGTTAAACCCAAGGAGGTTCCTTAGGTCACTAGGTATAGTGTCCTAAGCATTGAATTAAGGGATTCCTATTTGAGAATAGGACATCCTAATTATTGATTTCAGAAGTGATGTTAACCTCTTCCAAAAATGGGGTCAAAAGTCATTAGATTATTACCTAACTACATCGTCAAACCTCTATCACCAACCATAATTGTTGCCATGTCGTCGCATGATTGCTGATGCTCGATCATCGATGTCAAGCCACTGATTAATCATTATTGTCAAATTACTAACCAACCATCATTGCTTGATTACTACTTGACTGCCTCCACAAAATTATCACCAAATCAATGGTCGGCCACCATTATCAAATCACTGTATTTTGATTTTCAATGTTAGACCACCTGTTGACCACTAACACTCAACCTTCTCTTGTATGACATCCTTGAACCACCTCTTGGCATCATTCATATCATATAATATATGTTATATTTTCTAACCTTAATCAAGAGTGCCCTCTTACTACAGTTAGAGGGGTAATTAACTATGATGGCTTGCATTCATAGGAAGTGGGACATAGATCTAAATAAAATCTAACATAATGTTAGAGGAAATCTGGTTGAACATATATATCAATCTATCTTATAAAAAAATATACCCCTACACATCTCAGCAAAGATGGCAAAGAGCTTCCTCAAAAGTATTTTTCAAGAATGATTAGCATCTATTGAGTGCCATGTTTATTGCGAGTTATTTGGGAGGAGAGCAGACAACTTAAATTTTTTTTATCATGACATTCACTATTATGGATTTCTATTTGATTTTGTGATGATTTCTTTCATTTAATGATTAATGTGACATTCACATTACCAAATTCTGGTTATCACATCTATAAATTACTTTTCACCATGGTTAGTTGAATTTTTACTACCTTTCATCCTCCGTGCTAAGAGAGAAACCACTTATTATGTGAGTTACTTCTTATTTTCACAGCTTCTTTCATAAATTTTTACAAGTTCTTGTGAGGTATGGTAATGGAGGCTCTAAAGAAAGCTAATGCTAGATTTGTGCAAGATAAGGCTAAGGAATTGCACAAACTTGATGAATTAATCATCCCAATCATTTTCCATGGTTATTGCTACAATAATCTGATATTTTAAGTGTGAGCGATTGATGATGATGATTTAGCACTATATGGTAGGACACACATTGTGCATCCATTAATACTACTTTTGGTTCAACTTCTACTTAACATTTCTCTACATGTGGGTTGATATTCATCACTACTATGGGGTGGTGCTCACTCAAGTCATGGTAAACTTTGTGATGGACATAATTATTTTGAGTGTTCATTTCATTGCATATTTAAAGGAAATGAAAGGGTGCCAACTATGGAGTGTTTGTCTTGGGGAGTGACCAACCTCACAATGTGTTAATCTTACACTTCGGTTGCCATTCATGAAATGTTGGTCTTTTAGAGTCATCTACTTATGGGTATTGGTCTTACAATCTAACCGCTAATAATGGACTACTAATGTTGAAGAGTTATCGACCCATGGGGTGTTGATCTTACACTTTAGTTTCTTATCACAGAGTATTGATCTTGGGAAATCACTAATCTCAGAAGCTGTTAGTCTTTCACTCTTGTTGTCAACCATAAAGTATTAGTCTTGGGAGTCACCAAACTTACGAGGTGTTAATCATACACTCTAGTTATTGACCATAGAGTGTTGGCCCTAAGGATTCATCGACCTCACAAGGTGTTGATCTTACACTTTAGTTTCCAACCATGGAGTGTTGGTCTAATAAGTTGTTAACCTTGTGGGTTATCAAGTCTTACACTCATCAACCCTTGTTAATTCATGAAGCATCTCTATGCAAATATGATCTTATTACTTTCTTGAGTATTCTATCAAGTCAACTTTTACTTGCTCGACCAAGAATAGTTTTCACTTGAGCCAAAAGTGGCATGTCGGGCATTCTGAGTTTATACTCAACTCCTCAAGTGATAACCTAGATTATTGCCCAATTTTTGTAATGAGTAAATTGATCACTTCATTCATTATGTGAAATTTTTTTTTAATATTTTATAAATAGTGAATTAGAGGGAAGTATACTTTAAAAGTATGACTTATCTTTATGAGTAGAATCTCTTTAGATACTTTGCATTCATGGTAGGTCTAGTATGGAGTGAGTTTGTAGTTAATATGCTCTGAGAGTGATAATATATAATGGTTGTCCCAAGTGTGGGTAAGTTTTCCTAATTTATTCTAGTAATCCACCGTGTCGACTTTCTTTAACAATGGATTTCTAATTTTAAATCACATTTCCTTAACATGGGGATTGTAATATTTGCCCATTTGTCTTTTTGTCTCTTCTTATCTTAACAAGGCTTTGATCCTCAACTCTTTATTATATCAAGATTGATTTTCACAAATGTGGCACTTCACTTTCACCACTCACTAGTCTCTTTACCTGACTTGATAGTTGTCATGACCTTTTGATAAGAAAGCTCATACTCAACTAGTAACATGGCCTCCATGCCATGGAAGAGTACAGAAGGCATGTGACCAATTGCTAAGGTTGTAGTTGTCATAAGGACCTTAAGTATATTGGGTAGGATATCAACCTACTTTGGTTTATCTCCTCACTCTTTTTTCTTCAACAAGTTTAAGATTTCATCATTCGACACTTTGATCAAGCCATTGCGCTAGGGGTGATGTATTAAAGCAAAGTTCAATTGATTTTCTTATGATGTACAAAATTACCTCTATCACTTATTAACAAATTGGAGTCCATTGTTCATTATGATTTACATTGATAGTCTGTATCTAGAAATCATATTGATCTAAATGAAGTTTTGAATTATTTGGGTTATTTCAGTGAGTGGCAACATTTTCTCAATCCACTTGCAGAAATAATTAAAGAGTATGAATTTTTTTGTCCATTGGCGAGATGTAGTGGGCCAATCAGATCCATTCTTCAAATGATGAAGGGATAAAGACTAGTAATAGGTTGAAGAATTGTAACGGTTGTTGTAGAGAAGAAAACCTTTAGCATTGTTCACACTTTTTAGTGAACTCCTATACATCTCTTCTCAAGTTTCCTTGTCATAGGATCATGTCATCCTGAATGACTCTGACATTCATCAAAATGTACTTCGTTAAGTATTCTCTTTTGCTAACCTTTTTTGCACATGCCTTAGGTTGTGCGAGGTTACTAACCACCAAAATAACCTATTTCCAATCAATATGTATTATGCAGCTTTAATTTTGAATCTCCTTCAGTATTTTGTCTTCTCATATAGCTTTTAACTCTATAAGAATTCTTATATGGGTTGGGTTGACCCAACTAAGCTAGTTTTCACTTAATATTTGCATGGACTCTTCTTTCTCAATACTAGGATGAGAGAGTTGAATGACAATCTACTCCTTATGTCCAGTAGTTCTATATAGTACATCTATGAATTAGTTTTGATCCTTTATAACCTACTTGATCATGAAACATTTAAACTTCCCAATTTTTACCTTCATTTTGAGTAACTGTCATCATCATGAGTCATCCTTGACTTCAAAATTCCCATTTATTTGATTCACCATGAGTTTAAGTCTAAGTAAGTAGTGATGTATAAGCAGTCTAGAGAGTAACACTTTGTATTAAGATTGATTATTTGTGACTTGAAAGTTGAATTGGATGGCATGAATGATAGTAATCCCTACTAAGATTTTTAATATGACAATTGCCCCATGCTTTATTCACTGGAAGAGCCATCTATGTACAATCATTGTAGAGGCTCTAGTGTCATTAGGATATCATACAGGATGTTGAAATCTAGAAGAATGTTTTCTAGTGCTTGTGCCTTTGTCATCATCCTTGGTGAGAATGTTATGTTGAACTTACTGAGTTCCATTGATCATTTGTGGTCTTTATTTTTGGGATGTGGGACACCACATAGATCTTAGGGGGGTACTTATTGAAGTGATTGGGTATGATAATAAGGATTGGTGCACTATCTCAAAAGATAGAAATCACCACCCTATAATGGACCTAATCACCTAATAAAGACTCATAAGGCAAGATGGGTCTTCAAATGTACTAGAGATCTTTCCCCTACTTTACATGAAAAAGAAAAGCAGGGTTTGTTTTAAGCTGGGTTAATTAAGTTCCCTATGAAGGCAAACCCCCGTAGTTGATTACATCCTAAAAGATTAAATCCTTTAAGAATAATCTTGATTAAAGTAGAAATTAAAGTCTCAAAATATTTCAAGGCTATACTATCAAAGGATTGTCAGTATTGGAAAATCAAGTGGGAAAAACTCAAGGAGGAGACTTATTATTGAAGCCAAAGGGAATGAGTTGGAAATGCTCATGATACTGAGAAGCCTAGTGAGCATTCTAGTCTATCCTATGGTTGGGATTTATATGTTTGAAATTGAAGAGATTGACTTTATTAAAGTTGACATTCTTTTTAGAAAGCTAGGACTTATAATCCAACAACACAATGTTATGACAATGCCTCAGAGGTGAGGATTTATGCTAGTAGCCCAAAGGAAATAGCTACCTGAGATCTTAAATCTAGGGAGCTTTGGCATAAGCCAAAGCATGACCTAAATATAATAGATGGGTATAAGATTTACCGTTACAAGAGAGGATAAACCACTCAAGTGCTAGATTTATAACTATCTAGAGTGACAGCCAGCTAACTCCTCCTATGCTTTAAAACCATATATGCAAGTAATATGATTTTGCAAGATAGTTAGGTTGTTATTATTTAGAAGGACACTAAAGTCCTTAAACCCACTCCCTAAAGAGACTAGAGCATGAGTGATATGAGTATATGCACGATAAAATTAGTCTACAAATGCAAATCTTTTCAAATTTTATTTAATTTTTGACGATTCATTTTGACAAAGGCTTTGGGATTTTGTATGCCTATATGCATGATAAAATTAGATTATTGGCTAAATTAGCAAGTAGGGGTGTTTTCCTCCACAAGGGATGCCCTCATAGGTCAAGCATTCCCCTGTCATGCAAGGATGGAAATCCATTATTTTCAAGAATGAAATAATATGATATGCATGTTGTGAAGCTTACAACATTCAAACTAATGGGTTGCTAAATCTTTTAATTATCTTATTTAATGCCTAGGATTTTATTGTGAGGTTATGAATTATTTAAAATTTTAGTTATGAGTTATAGTTGGGTAAAAGATTTATTTTTTTCTAAGAGCCTAATCACATCCAGGACATACAACAAACACCAACCATAAAGAAACTATGAAGAGGCATGTAATTTCTAATGCACAATCTAAACATAACATCAAATATTTTATAGCTACTGCAAAACAATAAAAGGTCGGTGCGGTTGAGTACCACCGTACAACCTGAGAAAAGAAATTTATAGCCGAGCTCTACCTTTATACAACCAAGAATATAAAAGAATAATTACAATTTATAAATGAATAAGTGTTATGGGGATCTTCTTTTCTTTATACTTCATGTCTTCTTTGATTTGGATATGCTTGCTTCAAAGGCATCATAGGGCCTCCCAAGATAAAGCCTTCTAGCCACTCCTCATCCTAATCTCCCATAACATTAATCCTAATTCTTAATGCAAAAAATACATTAAAAAATAAGAAAAGTAAATCTAAGTACACCTGCAAAATAAGTGTTAGCTAAACACACTATTTAATCTCAAGCAATAATATTTATAATTTGGACTTAGCACCCTACACATGGGTAAGCAAGCCCACCTGTCGTAATTTAGATTATGCTTAGGGGCTTAAGCAACCTGCAAAAAGAGCATTTATATTTATTTTTACGCGGCCGCTTAAACATCATGCCCTACACAAAACATGATTAGGCTAATCACGACCTACCATCCAACCTACAAAACATACACCCTAACATCCAGTCTAAAATAATAAATCAAAAAATAAGACATACATCACACCATGCACCATCCTAACATAAAGCTAGAAGTGTTGACTTAATTCTAATGTGTGTGTATTAAAGCTTGTGTGGTATGTCCTAACTAGTCATTAAGATTATGATTTTCTAAATATGAAAGGAATTCAATTTAACCATAAATAATGACTTCACTTCAAGTTGTTTGATTAATTTAAGAATTTTAATTTGTGTTTTCTTGTTTCGTATTATTACACTTAGCAACTAAGTGTTATAAAGAGAAGAAAAAGGATTGCCATCTCTCATCCCTACCTTAATGCACTTTCTAAAGCATGTTAATTTGATTTAGTTCTCTTTAGTGAGTGGTTTATTACACATTTTAAATTAATCCTAAGTTTAGGTTCACCTTAAATGATTGCACTCAACATGAAAGGCTTCTTTAAGATTAATTTGAGTGAATTACTAACACATGACATACATCACATTATTCCTTTCCACCACATGTAATATTCATATGATTGAATCCTAAGTATAACTATATATATATATATATATATATATATATATATATATATATATATATATATGCACACTTTAAATGAAAGTTGTATATGTTTATTTTCTAGAAAATGGAATTTTCACTCATTAACTAAATGCACATTCAAGTGTATAAAAGTTTTAAGCAAGTACTTCACCATTGTTAAACTAGGGGAGTGAGGTAAAGACCTCCTTGGGGCTACCTAAAGCCTTGCATCCCCAGAATGTCTAGACTAGATATACCCATGATTCTTAAATACACATGAATGTATAAATATCAACAAGAATGGAAAATCATGCAAAAGTTGTATTTCTTTCAATTGAAAAAGAGATTTTTTTATTCATTAGATAAATACACATACAAGTGTATAAAAGTTTTAAGTAGATACTTCTCCAATTTTAACCAAAGGAGTAAGGTAAAGATCTCTTTGGGGTTACTTAAATTCTTGCAACCTCGGAATGTCCAAACTAGATATACCCACTATTCTTAAATACACATGAATGTACAAGTGATTACAAGAATGGAAAATCATGCAAAAAGTTCATTAAGTTGGAAAGAAGATTTTCATTCATTAGCTAAATGTACATACAAGTGTATAAAATTTTTAAGCAGATGCTTCACCATTATTAACTAGAGGAGTGAGGTAAAGACCTCCTTAGGGCTACTTAAAGCCTTGCATCCATGGAATGTCCAGACTAGATATATCCACTATTCGTAAAAGCACATGAATGTACAAGTGATTTCAAGAATGGAAATTCATGCAAAAATTTTATTAAGTTGGAACGTAGTTTTTGATTCATTTAACTAAATGCACATGCAAGTGTATTAAAGTTTTAAGTGGATACTTCACCATTGCTAACTAAGGGAGTGAGGTAAAGACCTCCTTGGGGATACTTAAAGCCTTGCATCCCCGGAATGTCCAGACTAGATATGCCCGCTATTCTTAAATACACATGAATGTACATGTGACTAAAATAATGAAAAAACATGCAAAAAGTTCATTAAGTTGGAAAGAAGATTTTCATTCATTTAGCTAAATGTACATGTAAGCTTGACATAAAGGAAATTCATTTAAGTTCAAATATTTTGAAAATATGAATGCATGTAATATAGTTGGAAGGGAATAATAAGACATAAAAGACATGTTTCATTAAATCAAACTAAATCCTAAGGATAATCATATCAAAGACAATCATTTAAATTAAACCAAGCTTCTTATTAAGTTATTTTTGGATGTTTGATTTGATTTAAAGAAGAGAGGAGTTCAATCATTTACTACTCCTAACCCATTTCCATATTGGTTAATCAATTTAGTTCAATGAAAAGAAATTAAGTTAATTTTATAGTTTAATTAGATTTTATAGATTAATGAGCAGCTTTCCCGGGATAAGGGTAACTAGAATTGGTAGTGTCATCAGGTAGTGCTTGATATCTTCAAAGGCATGCTGACACTTGTCATCCGACTTGAACTTGACATCCTTTTTGGCAAGTGCTGAAAATGGCTGACACCTTCATGATAGGTTGGATATGAAGCATCTTAAATATGCCAACTGCCCTTGGAATGATATGAGTTGTGTTAGACTTTTAGGGGGTGGCATTTTTAAGATTATTTTGATCTTCTCTAGATCTATCTCTATTCCTTGGTGTCAGATAATAAATCGAAGAAACTTCCTTGAAGCTACTCTGATTGCACACTTCAGGGGATTCATTTCGAGGTTAAATTGCCTTAACCATTAAAAAACTTCTCTCAAGTCAAAGAGATGGTCTTCCTTTTCTTTATTTTTGACTATGAGATCATCAACATAGCATTCAACTTGATGATGAATGAGTTCATCCAAGATTCAAGTCATTTTTTGCTGGTAGGTAGCACTGGCATTTTAAGGCCGAAAAGCATGACCTTATAATAATAAATTCTAATCGGGGTTTGAAAAGCAGTATTTCTTTCATCTTTAGGTGCCATCTTTATTTGGTTATATCTAGATGAGCCATCCATGAAGGAGAAGACTGCATGAGATGAGATAATGTCTACCATCAGTTTTGGTGTCGGTAGTGGAAATTCATCTATTGGACATGCTTTGATTAAGTCCTTAAAATTGATGCATATGAAAATTTGGCCATTCCTTTTCTTAACTGGGATGACACTGGCCAACTAGGTAGGGTATTTTTCTTCCCTGATGAAGCCAACATCGATTAGTTTCTTGACTTCAGAAATGACCTGCTGTTCAATATTTAATCGCATGGGTCTAGAAGCTTGTTTGATAGGGTTAGCACTAGGCTCTATTTCTAGTTTATGGACTGCTATGTCAGGAGATAAACCAGACATCTCCTCATAACTCCATGCCAAGCAGTCCTTAAACTCAATCAATAACCTAACTAAGTCATTGGTTTCAATTTGATTCACAAAGAATTGATGTATGTCAGACATGTATTGTCTTTAATTTTTAAGTTGATTTCTTTGGATCATCGATGATTGACCAGATCTCATCTTCAAACTCCAGCAGTTCATCTTTGACTTGAAACTTATCTAGATCATCTAAAGTTTCTAAGCACATCTCCTCATAAGAGTTAATATGATTTGAAAAGAACCTATCAGACTCCAGATGGTTAGTGATAGCTAAGCAATAATCATCATCATCGACTGGACCCACTGTACTAAATCCTAGTCTTGGTCTTGATTGAGAATGTTTGTATTTATTGTCCCATAATCTCTTGAAGTAATCTGACCTGTGTTTAGACCGAGCACGTAGAATCAATCCTTTATTTGCTAAATTAAGAACACAAGATGATTACCAATCAAAAGATAATTGTATTAAATCTTTATATGAATCATCCTGAAGTTCCACATCAGCATCCTCACTTTAGGATGATGTTCCCAAAAAAACCTCTGCATTTTTACATCCATGGAAGATCTAGGGGCTTCCTTAACTACTAAACCCTCAACTTTTTATGAGAAAAGTGAGGTTAGAGCTAAGGTTCCCAACTGAAGCCTAACTGTTTCATAGATAGACTTGGATACACTTATGCTTTACTTGGGTACCCGGTCTTCATCGCTGTCGAGCTCAACTTTCACTTGCCTGGGGATCTGTTATCTAGAAGCGCTAGCTGGCATACTAACCATACAAAACTCATCCTTTAAACTAGATTCTATGTCTATATGGATAGTAGGTGTACTCCTAGCAGCTTGGACATACTTCCTATTGGGTGGCCAATAAGGAGGCTTTCCATCTCAAGAGATACCTTTGAACTATCTTCTTCCTCTGCCTAGTGGAGGTCAGGTCATCCTACCCATATGTTCGAATGGAGTAATAAACTGTGGGTGGAATCTAATGTCGGGCTCCACTACCTCCTCCAAGTCAATTTCTCATCCCTTTTCTTTTTCATTTCTTTTTATTTTTCTCTTTCTTTTTCTTTTACTTTTATTTTTGAACTTTAGCAAAGTTTACGAGAATATACTTGTTGACTTTGAGGGAGGTAGTAGGCTGCATCTTCATATATGCCAATCTCGTGAACAATAAATGGATTGAGATCTCCTTTAACATAGTAGGCGATCCCACCTTTCACAAACTTCGAACACTGATGTAAAGAGAATGAAATCATGTTGTTCTCCTGTATCCACGATCTCCCAAGCAATGCATTAAAGAATGTATCTGAGTCTATAATATGAAACTTAGCTTCAGTCTTCCAATCATCTATCTTCAAAGGCAACATTATGGAACCTAAAGCCCTTTTGCCTTGCTCATTGAATTCACTCAACATCATTCTTTCTGAACTAAGTTTGGAGATGTTGATCCTTAAGTAGATAAGGGTCTTTAGACTCATAATATTTACTGATGCACCGAGGTCAACCAACACTCTGGATAGCCTGAATCTACCCATATCCACTATGATGTAGAGGGAATAGTTAGGTTCGATCGTCCCTAAAAGCAGGTCTTCATCACTGAATGTGGCTCTTGGGATGTCCTTTGAATAGTGAGCCTCCTCTCTAGTAGCGGTCCACTAAGCTAAGAAAATCTCAAGATCAAGTAGAGCTTTGATTAGATTCCCTCATCTCTTTGGATAAGATGAGGGCGTCATATATGCTTAGCTTAGATGGTAACTTTCTCAGGTGAGCTAGGACATTGTAATCAACTCTAGCTTGCTCCTTCACAAGCATATCCATTGGTGGAGCATCTGGTGGAGGGGATATCTACTCACTAGATTCAATGACTTGCTTACACTTATCCTGAGATGCTACCCTAAGAGGTAGAACTTTGCCACTACGTAGGTTGACTTCGGTGACTTCATGTGGCAGGTTGAAAGAAATTTCTACCTGCTTGTCGAGTATACCTACAGCTTCTCGTATGGGACCTTTGAATTCAAAAGTCAATCTAAATAGGTGAACCCGATTAATTCAGAAAGGAAAGTATGATTCTAAATCATAGGAGAAAGGATCAGAACTATTTTTGAAATTATTGTTATTTAGACTTGGAGAGCTTTCAATTAAAATGAGATTATCAAGACTATCAAAAGTAGAGAAGATATAAGTGGAATCTTCCTTCTTCATTGATTTTTTTCTAAATGGAGGTACATGATAGAAATCAAGTAAAGTAAGTAGAGCGAGGGATTTAGTGCCCTCGTCCGTAGATGCAATATGTCTGCTAGAAGAAGAGCTGGCTAAAGTAGTAGTAGCTGCAACAGTGGAATGGAGGCTAGACTCAGTCGGTGGTTGTGCTACTTGGCTATCCCAGGCAAGTGTGGATTATTGTTGCTGCTGCTGAGCTCCCACTTTCCCCAAGTTGTCTTTGGTAACTTGTAAACCTTCCTTGATGTTGGGGGTTTGAGCTATCTCAGGGACCTGTAAAGAGAGTTTCTTGATTTTAGAAATAATTTTCTTAGAGATTCGGGATAAGGAAATATCCTAACCTTCTTTTATCTTGAGAGGATCACATGTATCCCCAAGGATTACCCTAACAGAACTAGATGGTTGTTCTAACAAGTAATCCTTAGGGATAATTACGACACCTGACTTATAACTGCGCTCAAGCCAGTCCTTGAAAGTGAAGCAATCCTGTAAGTCATGACCTAATATGTAGTGGTAGGGGCAAAAGTTAGGATCATCACTTTTGTCCACTTCCTCTGGCTTCTTAGGCTCAGGTAGCTAACAATCAAGCTTCTTTAAGAGGTTCTTAAATATCTTCCTAATTATCTCCCTTTTAAATTAATAAAGCTTATTTAGTTTATCCAAAAGAGTAAGTGGGTAATGACTATATAGTGGTGGATATGTGTACTGTTGCTGAGTATATGGCTGAGGAGGTGACAGTAATGGCCATGGAGGCTATTATGGTGGCCGATATGATGGCCAAGGTGGTGGTAGAGGAGTTGGAAGTGGAGGCTACTGAGCTCGAGGTTTCTCAAACTGAACTATGGCCAGTTGCCTCCCTTTATCAACTAACACTATTGTCCCTGACTTCATCTCAAAAGCTTTATGCGGCTTGGACTTGGATGACTGGACTTGAAAAGGTAACTGTTTGACTTTCTCTTGTAGACTAGCCGCCTTGTTAATTAGTTTCTCAAAGGTTTTGATAGTAAATCCCTTGAGCATGAAAGTAACCAGGCCATGAATATTATTAAGAAGAATTTTTATGGCATGTTATTCAAACAATTGCAGTTCGCATTTCATACTCATGTTTCTCAACCTGAGAATATAATCACCAGGGACTCATTAGAATTTTGTTGTGCCACAATAAGGTCACCCACTGGTACCCTTTGCTGAGCTCCAGCAAACCTCTTAATGAATAGTTGCTCTGACTTAACAAATATCTTTACTGAACCATTGGGAAGTTTGGCATACCAATCAAATGCAATCTCTAACAGACTACCAACGAATTAATGAAAAAGAAGTGCATCACTGCCTCCAGCGTTATAACAGTCGGCTCTAAAGTGCACTATATGATGCCCAGGGTTTCCACTGCGATCAAAGATCTTGAAAGAAGGTGTCACAAACCCTTTGGGGTACTGAACTGTGTCAAATTCCACCAGGTAAGGCCTACCTTTTGGAATGGATGAGGTACCTTGGGTTTGCGCCAATGCTTCCCTCACTTGTTGTTCCACCATTTGTTTGATGTCTTTCTCCTGGACGGAGGTACTATCTATGAACTTCCTATGCAGGCTTCCACTATCCTGATCCATGAGAGATGCACTCATGAGAGGATCTAAAACATGTAAAAGTCCAGGCCGCTCAGCCTCCATAGGACTAGGTTGTGATGTTGGAGCTTGGTTTTGAAGTGCTAGAACTGTAGCTAATGAGTCTTCAATCCTCCTCTCCATTTTACTGACTTGCTCATCCTTCTGCTTGAGCTATTGGAGGAGGTGTTGGGTTGAATGAGCAATGTCATCTTCTTCAACCTCAATACATTCCTGACTGTGATGGTCTTTAAGAAGGGATCCCCGGGTATCGACCATATGGACTTTCATCGAGTCCTCAAATAGATCATCCTCATCGGGGTCAAAGGATACCCTACCCTACCCTCCTGATTTGAATGATCACTCCCAAGAAGTTGTCTCTTCTTGACAAAGTTGTCCTCTAGAATATCATTTAAAGAATGGTCTCCTACTCTATCGGGCTGGACTGGCGTAAACACCTATTGACTATTGATTGTAAGGCTATGTTCATCTGACTTTATGCATCTAACACTGCCTACTGACTGGATACTCTCACTAGGAGGGTCCACTACCATGGGAACTGTGTTATCATTCCCCCTTCCTCTACTACTAGTGGCGATTGTGGAGGAGGTATGACCACGGTGCTTTTCGGTCCCACTCCCTCTTTGCTACAACTGAAGTGGAAGGTCAAATAGGAGATCTTAACCTTAATTCAGCTAATGGCGAAGATGGAGTGGGATCCTTAGACTATAGCCAAATCACCAATGCGTATCTCCTCTCTCTAGATGCAGATTTTTGAATCTTGGAGAGAACTGTGGAAGGGGGAACTTGAATGGGTGACGGTGGATGAGGAGTGGAGAAGTGTTATTGTGGTGACACTGACTGTCTCTCTGCTGGACTCTCCTCTTACGACTGGTGGAGCTGGTCAGAACTATACTATCAGTACGATCAACTCTAGTGGCCCGCTGAACGAGAAAATTAGCAAGAGCGAGGAGATCTTTTCGCATACCTCCTCTCTCTCCCTTACTACTACTTTGGCCTCTACAACCCTCTCCTTGCAAATCTAACCACTGAGACTGTGAGGAATTATTGACCTCAGATCAAATAATGTACCAGACTCTGAGCATCCATATGCTCTGCCGATCTGGCGTAGAACTATCCTGAGACCGGCATAGGGTCTCTTCCTATCCATAGCCTATAGCTCATAGTGAGTTGGTCGTGGAGATGATGCAGCAATCCTCCTAATATTTTCCTCTCTATCTGAACCAGAGAGAGGGTGGAATCTGCTACCACCCAAGAAAGGGGAGACCTCCCGTGGAGAGCCCTCCTCAGCAATGTGGGATGCATCGTCGATCTCCCTGGCTACATGCTCATGATGCTGCTTAATCATCCTATTCTTATTATGGTGTTGGGTGTGGGATAACAGGGCGATGCGAGAACTAGAACCTACCTCAAAGGTAGAGGAAACTATCGTAGAAGCCAAGATAGCTTTTCCCCTTTGAGGGGACCAAAGAGGAGGTGCTAGCTCACGCCAAGGTTGTAGTAGGAACAACAACAACAGACTGAACTGATAGGGGAACCACTAGCACTGGAACTGGTGGAATTAACACCACTGTGGGAACCTCCATAACCTTCCTTTTTAAAGATAGAAACTCTGAGTCAGATGGAAGGTCAAAATGGAGAAGTGGCTTCTATCCAGCCACCTCATCCTTATTAACAGTCATGAGGGATGACCCCTCATAGGTAATTCAGACTCCCTCAAAACCACAGTTGAAGTAAATAAAAAGGGTGGTATCAATCGAAGTGAGATTGGCCTAATCTAAGGCTAGATCTACACCAAAGGGGAACTAGAAAATAAACTTGTTGGGAGCCATAGTAACTGAATTGACTAAAGACTATGAAAGAACTGACTATGATGATATCATTGCATTTATTGAAATATAATTGAGTCAGACCCTTGCTTTGATATTTGTCTTTAAACATTGATTTTTGATATTAGCTTGGAATTTTGAACCCACACTGAAAAAATTTAAGTATGCTGAGTGGGGTTCATTGAATTGGAGAGATTTGAGGAGAGTCTTTGCCATTGAATTTTGATTTTGATTTAGAACCCTCATTTAAAAAATTTGAGTATGTTGAATGAGGTTTGTTCCATTTTGGAGAGACTTTGGAGATGTATTTGTTTTGTTTATCCTTTATTTTGAAAATTTTGATTTGATGTTTGGAGTCTTCACTTAGCAAATTTGGATATGCTAAATGAGACTCAAGTGTATGTTTGAAAATATTTTTAAAAACATTTTCGTTTGTTTGTGACTATGTATGTTATGTGCTTAATTTTTTTTGAAAATGGGGTCCCGACTTGGCAAATTTAAGTATGCTAAGTAAGGCCCAAATGTGTTTGATGTATTTTGATTTGATTTGAAAAATGAGACTTTTACTTAACAAATTTAGGCATGTTAAGTAAGGCTCAAGTGTGTTTGATGAATTTATTTTGTTTTAAAAAATGAGACCATCACTTAACAAATTTAGATATGTTAAGTAAGGCTCAAGTGTGTTTGATGTAATCTGATTTATTTTATTTTGAAAGAGGGGAACGTCTATTTAACAAATGTGGTATGTTAAATAGAGTCCAATTTGTTTTCAATTTTGAAAAATGGAACTCTCATTTGACAAATTTGGATATTTCAAATGGAGTTCAAATGTGTTTGATTTGTTTGTGATTTTGAAAAGGGAACTCTACTTAGCAATGTGGGAATGTTGAGTAGAGTCCAATTTATTTTGATTTTTGAAAAAAGGAATTCTCATTTGATAAATTTGGGTAAGTCAAATGGAATTCAAACGTGTTTTGATTTTGTTTTCAAAAGGAGATTCTCATTTGACAAATTTGGGTATGTTAAATGGAATTCAAATATATTTTGATTTTGTTTTGAAAAAGGGAACTTTACTTAGCAAATATGGGTATGTTAAGGAGAGTCCATTTTATTTTCAATTTTGAAAAAGGGAATTCTCATTTGACAAATTTGGGTATGTCAAATGGAATTCAAATGTATTTTTATTTTGTTTTGAGAAAGGGAATTCTACTTTAAAAATGTGGGTATGTTAAGTTGAGTCCAATTTTATCTCAATTTTGAATAAGGGAATTCTCATTTGACAAATTTAGGTGTGTCAAATGGAATTCAAATATGTTTTGATTTTGTTTTGAAAAAAGCGAGTTCCAATTAACAAATTTAGGTATGTTAAATGGAATTCAATTATATTTAAAGATTTTCAAAAATGGGGTTTTTGTGTGTGATTATTGCTTTTGAAAAGGGAAACTCCAACTCAGCACATGTGGAATGTGTTAAATGGAATTTTGATTTTATATCATGATTTCATTTGAAAATAGGATCTTCATCCAACAAACCTAGTATGTTGAAATAGAGATAGCTATTTTCAAAATATGCTTTTGAAAAAGAGATTTAAAATTATTTGATTTTGATTTTGAAAGAACCTCCATGTAATAACTATAAACATTGTTAAATGGAGTTTGGTTATCTTCATATCTTTTAAAAATTTCTATGCAAATATTTTTTCATCTAACTTTCAATTAATTTGGAAAGTTCTTTTTGAAAATAATTTTTTTGCAAAGGATTTATTATAGGATGAACCTTGTCTCATCAAGAGGATGGTAAAGAGGTTCTAAAAATTTTTATCCATCTCATTTAGTTTAGTTAATTTATTTTTACTTATTGGGGGAACCCAATAGGGGTTTTATGACCTACTCGGAGTGAGATCCTAGAACCTAAAGGATGTTGGCTAGCTTTGCTTAAGGATGAGATAAGCTAAGTGCCAATGAAAAGAAATATATTCTTGGGCTTATATAATGTATAAGTCCATTATCGATGCTTGGAGATAATGATGTCTACTAGAGATGAAGAGAGGAAATATCTCTAGCGGAGTTGCCAGAAATATTTATGGTGTTTATTTTTGGGATGTGGGACACCACGCAGATCATAGGGGGTACTTATTGAAGTGAGCGGGTATGACAATAAAGAATGGTGCACTATCACAAAAGATAGAAATCACCATCATATAATGGACCTAATCACTTAATAAGGACTCCTAAAGCATAATGGGTTTTTGAATGTACCAAAGATCTTTCCCCTACTTTACATGAAAAAGTAAAGTAGAGTTTATTTTAAGCCGGGTTCATTAAGTTCCATATGGAGGCAAGCCCCCATAGTTAATTACATCCTAAGAGATGAAATCCCTTAAGAATACTCTCGATTAAAGTAGAAATTAAAGTCTCCAATGATTTCAAGGCTAGACTATCAAAGGATTGTTTGTATTGGAAAATCAATTAGGAAAAACATAAGGAGAAGAATTATTATCGTATGGTTAGAAAATTCTCATGTTAATAAGAAGCCTAGTAAGCATTCTAATCTATCCTATGGTTGGGCTTTATATGTTTGAAATTGAAGAGATTTATTTTATTAAAGTTGACATTTTTATTAGAAAGCAAAAACTTATAATCAAACAACACAAGGTTGTGGCAATACCTACAAGGTGAGGATTTGTGTTAGTAGCCCGAATAAAATAGCTACCTCAAATCTTAAATCTAGGGAGCTTTGGCATAAGCAAAAGTGTGACCTAAATCTAAGCAGAGATGGGTATATGGTTTACCTCCACAAGAAAGGATAAATTATCTGACTGCTGGACTTATAATCGCTTAGAGTGGTAACCAGCTAACTCATCCTACACTTTAAAACCATGTAGGCAAGTTATATGATTTTGCAAGATAGTTAGGTTGTTATTATTTAAAAAGAGACTAGAGTCCTTAAACCCACTCTCTAAAGAGACAAGAGGATGAGTGGTATAAGTAATGACATATTCTACAAATACAAATTTTTTCAAATTTTATTTGATTTTTGATGCTTCATTTTGACAAAGGCTTTAAGATTTTGTATGCTTATATGCATGATGCAATTAGATTATTGGCTAAATCAACAAGAAGGGGTGTTTTCCACCATAAGGGGTCCCTCACAGGTCAAGCGTTCCCATATAGTGTAAGGATGGAAATCTCCTATTTTCTAGATTGAAATAATATGATATACATGTTGCGAAGCATACAACATTCAGCTAAGGGGTTGCTAAATCTTTTAATTATCTTATTTAATGCATAGGCTTTTATTATGAGGTTATGAATTATTTAAAATTTTAGTTATGAGTTGTAGTTGGGTAAAATATTTATTTTTCCCTAAGAGCCTAATTGCATCCAGGCCATACAAAAAACATCAATCATAAAGAAACTATGAAAAGGCATGTAATTTCTAATGTACAAGCTAAACATAAAATCAAATATTTTATAGCTACTACAAAAGAATAAAAGGTCAGTGCAATCATGTACCATCATACAACCTGAAAAGAGAAATGGGTAGTCGAGCTCTACCTTTATACAACTACAAATATAAAAGAATAATTATAATTTATAAATGAATAAGTGTTATGGGGGTCTTCTTTTCTTCATACTTCATGTCTTCATGTCTTCATTGATTTGGATATGCTTTCTTCAAAGGCATCATAGGGCCACCCAGGACAAAGCCTTCTAGCCACTACTCATCCTAATCACCCATAACACTAATCCTAATTCTTAATATAAAAATTATATTAAAAATAAGAAAAAGTAAATCTAACTACACCTACAAAATAAGTGCTAGCTAAACACACCATTCAATCCCAAGCAATTATATTTATAATTTGGACTTACCGTCATGCACATGGGTAACTAAGCCCACATGTCCTAATTTAGATTATGCTTAGGGGCTTAAGCAACCTGAAAAGAGAGTAATTAAATTTATTTTTAGGTGGCTCCTTAAACATAATATCCTATAGAAAACATGATTAAGCTAATCATGACCTACCATCCAGTCTAAGTAACATATACCCTAACATCCAATCTAAAATAATACATCACAAAAAAGACATACATCACACCATACACAGTCCTAACATAAAGCTAGAAGTGGTGACTTAATTCTAATGTGTGTGCATTAAGGCTTGTGTGGTATGTACTAATTAGGCTTTAAGATTGTGATTTTCTAAATGTGAAAGGAATTCAATTTAACCATAAATGAAGACTTCACTTCAAGTTGTTTAATTGATTTGAGAAGTTCAATTTGTGTTTTATTTTGTTTCAAATGATTATACTTAGCAACTAAGTGTTATAAAAAGAAGAAAGAGGATTTCCCTCTTTCATCCCTACCTTAAGCCACTTTCTAAAGCATGCTAATTTCATTTAGTTCTCTTTAGTGAATGGTTTATTACACATTTTTAATTTATCCTAAGTTTAGGTTCACTTTAAATGGTGGCATTCAAGATTAAATGCTTCTTTAAGACTAATTTGAGTGAACTACTAACACATGACATACATCACATTATTCCTTTCCACCACATGTAACATGCATATGATTGAATCCAAAGTATTACTACACATGAAATATATATATATATATATATATATATATATATATATATATATATATATATATATATATATATATATATATATATATATATATATATATATATATATAAAGATATATATATATATATATATATATAAAGATGCATATGTGTATTTTGTAGAAAATGTAATTTTTACTCATTAACTAAATGCACATTCAAGTGTATAAAAGTTTTAAGCAAGTACTTTGCCATTATTAAATCAAGGGAGTGAGGTAAAGATCTCATTGGGGCTACTTAAAGCCTTGCATCCCTGGAATGTCCAAACTAGATATAATCACTAATCTTAAGTACACAAGAATGTACAAATGACTATAAGAATGGATAATCATGCAAAAGTTATATTTCTTTCAATTGAAAAAAGAGATTTTTTTTTTATTCATTAGCTAAATGCACATACAAGTGTATAAAACTTTTAAGCAAACACTACGCCATTGTTAACCAGGGGAGTGAGGTAAAGACCTCCTTAGGGCTACTTAAAGCCTTGCATCCCTAGAATGTTCAGACTAGATATACCCACTATTCTTAAGTACAAATGAATGTACAAGTTACTACAAGAATGGAAAATCATGCAACAAGTTCATTAAGTTGGAATGAAGATTTTCATTCATTAGCTAAATGCACATACAAATATATAAAGTTTTAAGTGGATACTTCACCATTGTTAACCAAGGGAGTGAGGTAAAGACCTCCTTGGGGCTACTTAAAAGCTTTGCATCCTCGGAATGTCCAGACTAGATATACCCATTATTCCTAAATATACATGAATGTACAAGTGACTACAAGAATGGAAAATCATGCAAAAAGTTCATTAATTTGGAAATAAGATTTTCATTCATTTAGCTAACTACACATAAAAGTGTAGAAAATTTTTAAGTAGATACTTCACCATTATTAACTAAGGGAGTGAGGTAAAGACCTCCTTGGGGCTACTTAAAGCCTTTCATCCCTGAAATATCTAAATACACATGAATGTGCAAGTGACTACAAGAATGAAAAATCATGCAAAAAGTTCATTAATTTGGAAATAAAATTTTCATTCATTTAGCTAAATTCACATGCAAGCTTGACATAAAGGAAATTCATTTAAGTTTAAACATTTTAAAAACATGAATGCATGGAACCACATGGCTCACATCATTTAATATGATTGGAAGGAAATAATAAGATATAAAACACATGTTTTATTCAATCAAACTAATTCCTAAGTACAATCATATCAAATATAATCATTTAAAGTAAACCAAAGCATCTTATTAAGCTATTTTTGGATGTTTGATTTGATTTAAAGAAGAGAGGAGATTCAATTATTTGTTGCTCTTAAACCATTTCCATATTGGTTAATCAATTTAGTTCAATGAAAAGAAATTAAGTTGATTTTATAGATTAATCAGGCTACAATATGAGTTAAGTCCATTAAGAGAAAACATGATATGCATATGCATTAGAAATTAAATCAACCATGATCCTAAGAAATGAAAGGGGCCTAATGAAATTGGCTCCTAATTAATAGTTAATTAAGCTAAGGGACTTCATTTAAGTACTCTTATAATTCTCCCACACATATGGGCTAATTATAATTTCATTAGGATTCTCTTAGGTTATTGAACACCTAAGAGTCTACCCAAGAAACTTAATTAAATGAGATTTGGAATGATTATGATTTCAACTTGATTAATTAAGCCATTTAATTAATGAATGTAATCATTAATTAATTCCAAATTAATTAGTTTTAAGTCAAGTGAAATGAACTTCAGGAAAAGAATGGGAAAGAGGTCCCAATCTCATTCCCCATGCCCATTCACTATTCCACAATGATTAGCAAGCTTAATTAATAGTTTCCTTACTATTAAGAATGTTAATTAATCACCTAATTAATTAATAAAGTAATTAAGGCTAAGAAAAGTAATTTCCCTAATTAACCAAAGGAATAAATCTCAAAAATATTATGGGAGGCAGAGGTCATCCCATTAATCAACCTCAAAAAGTTTGGAATTAATTACTTGGGTAATTAGGGAGTAATTAAGCTAATTAAGTTTTCAATTAAACTCAAATTAAGCCTTACTTACTATTCATATTCAAATGGAATATTTTTATTAAATTTTCCTCTGAAATACCTTTTAAAGTGAGTATTTATTTCTATTTTTTTATTTTTCTACAATTTATGGTGAATTTATGAAGTTTAATTAATTAAAATCAAATTTATTGGCCTTAATTAACCTTAATTCTACTAGCGCCACATGGCGCGCTGACACAGTGCACTTCCACGTGGCCCTATGAGATTGGTTCTTTAAGTTGTCACATCTGCGAGCTGACTCAATCGGTGGCGGGATGCATTTTCATGTGAGCCGTCTGATCTGGGATCCAATGGCTATGATCAAAGTCGTAGTTAATAAGGATTAATCAGATATATCTAGCATGATTTGATCAGGACTGTTCATTCTATCACATGAAATGGACAGTCTGTGATCTATCTCCTCTCGAACGGCGAGAGATGGAGACCGTCCATCGTTCATTGCTCGATCCAAGCTCACCTGAACTTGAATGAAGATTAAATCGATCCCACACTATCAGGGAAGCAAAACAAGAAGATCCAATGGTGAAAATCTCATGACATGCATATTTTTTTCACTAAGGACCAAACCATTTTGAGCTAAGGATTAGTTTCAATGGAATACCTCACCAGAGCTTATGACTGGCAGTTCCAACAATTGAGGAAGCTTCATTTAGTAGAGATGAAGCCTAATTGAGTGGCATGAGCTTTAATTTGGTGTAGGTTTCTCAGAAGGCCAATGCACTAGGCGTAGGTGATCAGCTTTGATTAAACTCCCACTTTCAGTGGTCGAAGTGATGGGAAGCAATTCGTTCTAGCTCATCTTACCCCAAGGAAGGTGTGTGCAATGTTAATTGCACTTTATTGGAGGTTTGAGTAAATTGGAATTAGAGGTGGCCTCCACTATTTCAATTCTTCGCAATACTGAGAAGGAGAAAAATTGGGGAGCTCAGGAACCTTGGATGTCGCTCTGGGATGTGCATCTTTGGCTGATAGGGTTGAATCAAGTGCAAGTGTCTTCAATTCAGTGAGATGAGGGGTGCATGCCCCTCATTCCAAGGATCATTTGGTAATGGCTGATTTGGCCATTTTGATCAAATGGCTGCCAAAGGGAGCTTGAATTGGGTAGAGAATCACCTTTGCTAGCTTCACATGGGTGGAGGAGGGTGTGAGGATGCAGCCAAGGCAAGGGGCGTGGGAGTCCTTTCTTGCCACATGCTCCAACAAAAATGGAGAGGAGATTCCACCTCCCATAGGTTATGGCCAACCCAACCAACTCTTAGGTCAGGTTAGCCAGTGTCCTAGATGCATAGGTGGAATAATGGATGAGTACCAAGTGGCCAAGGAAGAGGAATGACCATTCCCACAAGTGATTTGCCTCATGTGATACTCTTAGACCAAGGGTATATTGGTCATTTGGCAATGGATTTGATTTAAGCTGATTTGAGATGAGCCAAAAGTGGGTCAGCTCAAATTTCATGTAATTTAGAGTTTGTTTTGTTTGATTTGGCTTAATTTTACATATTTAGGTCAAATTAGGGTAAGTTGGGTCAAGTTGATCAATTGGTCAAATTGGGAGGTTGGGTCAAGTTCACATGACCATTTGGAGTGCATTGGTTCAATTGGTTTCAATCAATTTGGCCTAGGTTTAATTTTGGCTCATTTAGATTTATATAGGTCAAATGGGTCAAGTTGACCAATTTGACCAAATTGGCCTAATTGGCTTGGGTTGGGTGTTGGTTCAAGTTCAATTGGTTAACTGAAAATGATTATAGGCTTTGGTTTGAATTAATTTGGATTTAATTTGGATTTGGCCAATTTGATCCTTTAGGTCAATTTGGGCTAAGTTAGGTTAGGTTGACCAATTGGTCAAATTGGGCTCAATTATGGCTTTGGTCAAGTTCAATGATTAATCTAGAATGAACTTGAGCCGTTGGTTGCAATCAATTTGAGTTGGACTATGATTTGACCTTTTTTGGCCTTTTAGGTGAATTTAGGTCAACTTGGGTCAAGAGGGCCAATTGGGTTAGGTTTGGCTCAACTAAAGGTCAAGTCATATTCAAGTATTGATTTTGGATTGGTATCAATCATTGGTTTCAAGAGATTTGACTTAAGTTATCATTTGTCTAGATTTGGTTCATATGGGTTAGAGGGTTGACTTGGTCAAAGGGTTAAGTTGGCAAGGTTTGACCCAATTTAAGGCAATCTATCATCCTAGGGTGATCAGTGATCATGGTATGAGGTTTGGATGAGCTTGGTTCAATCCAATTTACGTTGGATTAGAACCTGGCTCATAAGGGATCTTTAGGCAACTTTGGGCTAAGTGGGCCTAAATGGGTTAATTGGCATGATTTTGGTTTGATTAATGTTCAGTTTGATTTATATATGAGCTTAGGATTAAAATATAAATCCAACTACAATCAATTTGGGCTATGATAGATTTTGGTTCATTTGAAATTTTCAAGCCAAAAGGGCTAAGTTGGGCTTGACTTGGGTTGACTTGAATTTGTCTTAATGATTGTATGTTTCATTTATATTTGAATAGATGATTGAAGGAATGATTGATTCAAGAGAAAATCTATTGGTTTTGATTTGATTTGGCCAAGTTCAAGGAATTGGCTTAAAGGTCTTGAATTGGGTTTTGACTTGATTTTGGACTTGGTTTTGGTCATGTGAATTTATATTTCATTTATATTTGTGAATATAAATGAAGACAAAAATGATTTATGAGAAAATTACTTGAGTTTGGAGTGATTAGGAAGCAAATTTAACTAAGCTTATGGAGGTAGGTCAAAAGGGTTTAAGTAGGAAATTGATTTAGTTTGATTTAGTTTTGATCATTGGGATTGGGGTTTCATTCATATTTGTGGATATAAATGAGAAAGTAATTGATTTATAAAGAAATCAATTAATTTTGGGTTGGTTTGGGTTAAGATTTGGATAAGCTCATGGAGGTAGGTCCATATGACTTAAGAGAGGTCTTGGTTGTATTTGGATTTAGTTTGATTTAGTTTTATCTATTTGATCTTATATCTCATTTATACTTGTGAATATAAATGAAGATATAAATGATTCATAAAGAGATCAATCAAATTTGGGTTGAATTGGGTGGAGAATTGGCTAAGTCTATTGAATTCAATCATAAGGCTTTAAGGAGGATTTTGATTTTAGATTTAATTATGGGTTTCAATCATTTGGTTTGGGATTTGGATTTGGATTTGGTACATGATTGAGGGGTTGAATTTGTCTTGGATAAAATCAATTAAATTTGGATTGATTTGAATTTATCTAAGGCTAAGTCCATAGGATATGATCATAGGGCTGAAGAAGGATTTGATCAAGGGCTTTAGTCATTTGATTTGGAATTTAGATTTGGATTTGGATTTTGATTTGAATTGAGTTTGATGTTTGGTTAGAAATTTGGATTTGAATTGAATTTAAGAAGGTATACATGGTTTGGGTTTAGGCTATAGGGTAGGTGATTTTCCTAAGTCCCAAAGGCATGGCCTAATCTTATGATTAACCCTTCTAAGTCTCTAGGCTTAGGTTAAGTGTTCACCTAATCACTAGTAGTGTCTTATGACTAAGGAAGCCTTAGTGTCAAGGAGACTCCTAAGTCTAAGAAGAGGAGGTTTAGAACTCACTCCAAAAGTGAGGTCATCCATCAATACTAATAATCCCTACCAAGATTTTTAATATGACAACTGCCCTTATGCTTTATTTGCTGGAAGGTCCATCCATATATAGTCGCTATAGAGGCTCTAGCTTGGCTGAGATATCAAACATGATGTTGAAATCTATAAGAAAGTTTACCAGTGCTTGTGCCTTTATCATCATCCTTGGTGAGAATGTTATGTTGAACTCACTGAGTTCCATTGATCATTTTAGTGAAGTTATTTGGTTTGGTGAGCATAAATTTGAGTACGTAGTCAGTGATAACCAATATGGATGAGCTTGAAAGTACAATCAGAGATGTCATGTTGACATGATGAGTGTGAGTATCTATTTCTCGATAATGGGGTAATGTAGCTCAACACTTCGTAGTAACTTACTCATGTAGTATAGTGGCCATGTTTTTCAGTCTCTTCTCAAACTAAAGTGGAGGTAATTGAGTCTTCTCCAATTCTTAATACAATAGTATGATTAAGCTTCCTTTGGGCTTTACAATTATGGTGGCGACACATGTAAATTCTTCAAGTCATAAAAAGTTTATTCATGTTTTAAGGTCCACTTGAAAATTTTGGAACTTTTAAGCACTTTGATGAAGGGAGAGTAGTGCTCTCCATCCTTTCAAAGAAATTGATTCAACCCTACAACTCTACTAGTGAGCCATTGAACTTACTTGTGGTTCATACTGACAACATATTGAGTATGGTATTCAATATGTCATTATTTAACCTTTATACCTTCTAGGGTAATAAAAAATCCTAAAATCTTTTGTAATCTCATGTTGAATGAGCACTTTAGGGGATTGAGGTACATTTTTGTATTTTCTCAGGGTGATAAATGTTACCTTCAGGTTCTCAATATGTTATTTAGGCAACTTGCTTCTGACAAAAAGTCATTTAAATAGATTTTCACTTTTCTACCTTTCTATTCCATGAAGATTCAATCTACCATCTTTTGGTAGGCCACTCAGTGTTTTTCATTCCCAAGGGCATAACTTTGTAATAATAAAGCCCTTCCCCCATAATAAATGTCATTATTTTGGAGATAATGTGATGCATCCATATTTGATGATATCAAAAGCATCCAAGAAACACATTGTTGAATATCCACAGCCGAGTTGACAAGTGATTTTAATCTAGGAAGTGAGTATCCATCTTTCAAACAAGCTGAATTTAGGTTTGTGAAAACACACACATCTTCCATTTCCCATTATACTTTTGTACCATCACTACGTTCACTATTCACTTTAGGTACTGAACTTCTATGATGAAGTTAGCCTCCAGTAGTTTGGTGACTTCTTCATTAATTAGCTTGGAGAGTAAAGTAGAAAATTTTTGTGTTTCACGGATAGGGCGTCATTTCAGACATTAATCCTATGGCAAGTGACATTTATGTCAATGTTTAACATCTCAACTATGATCCAAGCCAACACGTTGATATCTTTCTTGAGGGTCTGAGTAAGGACTTCCTTATTTTTGATGCTAAAAGCTTTACTAACTCTTAAGACTCACACAAATTATAAGTAGTCACCACTCCATCAATTTCAGTAGTGATTTGTGCTCTAGTCTATATGACTTCCAATTTATATACCTCTTATGATCTGCTTGAATCACCTACTTCTCATAGGTGCCAAGCTCTAGATTGGTTCAAATTTTCTTTTATTGTAATATACTCTCAACCTACTGGAAACTTAACTATCATATGATAAGTTAATTTCAGTGCTCTAAATGTTTTAGTAGTTGCTGACCAAAGATATTGATGTATGTGATAGGTTTCTTCATAATGAAAAAGTTAGTCATAATCATAAATTACTTCTCATCTTTCCCATAGTCATGGGGAGATTGATTATTGCTTCTATTTCCTTTGTTTCATCTAAAAAGCTAAACAATGGTTCTTCAATAAGGGCGAGTTTGATATTCGCTAGTCCTAATCTGTCGAAAATAAACTTGAAAATGATATTGATCATGCTCTTAGTGTCATTCAATATGCTACTAATTTGGTAATTTATATTAAGTTCTATGATGACAATGGCATCATTATATAGATTACCAACTGCAAGATAATCTTTCTTTGAAAATCATATGAGGACCGTTGAAGTACTCAATGCTCATGCCACGACCACCAACATGACTTTTCCAGATTTTAAGCTTTTGAGGCTAGCTTGCCTCATAGATTCTCCATCTCCTCTAAAAATGATAGGTTTGATTCTCATGATGTGAATTATGTGTGCTGGGGCAAGTTCATTATTCATTATCGTGACTTCCTTTTCTTATCTTCTGGTGAACTATTTGAGTTTCATAGCTTCGATGAACTCATCCACCAAACTTCTTAGGTGGTAACATTTATTTGTGGTGTGCCCATGGTCATGATCATAAGTGCATTATCTAGACATATGATGGACTCCATCTGCCTTCAAGGATAATAACGGCCTGAATTACTCCTCGTTCTAGATAGCTTCCACCAACTCTACAATCGATACCCTTAAGGGTGACACAGTAGTAGGCTAGAAGTAAGTATTCACCATGTTGATGGTGAGTTGGTTGATGTTTGGGTTCTCGCCAGTATACTGACACATCTTCCCATCAAATAGGGATTCTTTCTTAGTCTTGCCCCTTACTTAAAGTCTATTTTTAGAGAAGCATTCTAAGGGTGAGTTCTTTAATAAGTAACCTCTATGAGTTGTTGCAGGTGGCTATGGTGACCTTATTTTATTCTTCCATATTGATCCAGCCTTTCGTAAGCTCAAATAGTTCGACAAGGGTTTTGGCCTATCACAACCCAAGTGAATATCTAAACGGACCCACTTTGAGGCCTTGAGTGAATACGACTTATGTGACTGCAAATTCTAGATCTTTAATCTCCAACATCTTACTATAAAGATGGGTGATAAACCTTATGAGAGAATTAAAGGGATCCTACCTCATTTGCACCAGGGCCTATGAACTCTCCAATAGCTTTTGAGCACTAGTGAATTATGTTATGAACATCCTCTTAAACTTGATGAAAGAGGTTTGACTGACAACCATGAGAACCATATGAGTGCTTATTCCTCGAGCTGGTAAGAAAGAGTTAACATGTCATTACATCGACTAAATTTAATAGCAACGTCAACAACGCAAAGTAAGCTATGTGGTCAACAATATTAGTGTGACCTCCATAGTATTTTAAGTGTAGAATCCTGAACTTATGTCAAGTGTGAGTTTCTAAAATCTTCTTAAAGAAGGTGTTAGATGGGTCCATGCGCACCTTTTGGGTGCCTTTATCTCCACTTGCCTGATAGTACTCATCATCCCGATTAGGCATTTTGGATAATTACTTTCATTATTGGCATGTTTAATGAGTCACAAATCTTGAGACATTTTGTTTCCCTCTTCGGTCCTTCATTCCATGCATGCTCCACAACACCTTGTACTAGGTGAGTGATTAAATCTTTCGAAAATTTTATATCTTGTTGTGTAATTAATAGTTATGCAAATGTCTCCATTCTAATTCAATTATCCCATGTTGAGTGACCTTGTTTACTTTTCACCTGACTTCTAGTTCTCATCCTCATCGACGCTCTTCATAACTAGAAGGATGTTGAATCCAAATTTGTTTATGCATTTAAGAAGTGGGGTTTGAGATTGTGTGATAGTAGTGATGGAATAGAGGAGGTATGAAATAATCCTATATAGTAAGAAATTAAAGTAGAAGTGATCATCCCTTTTTTTCTTTGGAGGTTGCTATTGCATAGTAGATAAATAGGAGATCTATAAGGGACCATAAAATGTCTTAATACAAAAATAATGAAAAAAAGGATCTCTCAATATCTAAAAAAATTCCTCCTTCAAGAAAATAAAAGATCGTCTATGTAGAGAGGTCCCCTTCTTTTTATACAGTCTGAAGGGAGGCTTTACATGTAGCCAACATAAATGCCTAGTAAATAAGTAAAATGACTTGCTCATGTGTGGTGAGTCCACCATGGTATGGTGTTGGGTTTCCTATATTGTGAATAATAGAGTCTAGTTGGATGATCCATCTTTATTGTGCATCTATTTGCACGACCACATGTATTCGAGAGAGTTGTCGATCTAGAAGTGGGCAGCTGAGCATCAGTTGATTAGATAAAGTTCCATTCCCCATGTGCTTTTCTAATTATAGAGCAATTCTATGGTCCCAAAGTAGTTCGTTTATCCCATGCTATCTTGATCTGGATGGACTCTTGATTGCTTGGCTTATGTAGTGCATATGGGTATATAAGAAGATTATTTTAAAATCATCATGGCATTTGCAGTACAATTTGATTATGAATTACATTAGGTGGATGTAAAGATAATATTACTAAATTGTGTCACGAATGAAGTTATTTATATAGTGCAACCAAAAATCTTTATGTCAAAGCGAACTTCCCATTAATGGTATTATAAATATCATCAAGTAGTAATTTCATTTAATTTTGAGATGAATATAGTTGGTGATTTGTGTGCTATAAGTTTAGTATTATTTTTCTTTGTACTATATGTGAAAGACATACTCCTTGCTAGTAATGATATAAAAAGATTTATATCAAAAAAAAATTTTTTAAATACCATCAAGTAGTAATTAGTTTTTCATGTACTATTTATGTAATGACTAGAAATATCATCAAGTACTAATTTTATTTCTTTATTATATATAAGCTTATTGAATGAAACCAAAAAATTTAACATGCAAAATTAAAAACTAGTTGTGACTCTTATTGCTAATTGGACAAGTTAAGTCTCCATTAGTGTCTTAAAAATCACTTTGAAGTTAAAGATAAGCGAAAGATTTCTTTTGCATCAGCTTTTGGAGTTTAATGTATGTTCAAGGTTTTATAGGTCCATCTAATATAGTGTTAGAAAGCTAGGAAAATAATTAAGTAATCATGGGATGGTTCATTGAAAAGAAACTAAATATGTTATGAGATATTTACATCGAATGAAGGATTACATGCTTACATATTGAAATTTAGACTAATTGGAGATCATATTTTAAATAAATTTTTATTGGATGCCAAGACAACTGATGATCCACATTATATCATGTCTACTTACTAGATGGAGGTCTTATTTCTTGGAAGAGTTCTAAGAAAACTCATTTAGCTTCTTTTAATATGATAATTTAGTCTATAGAATTTTAAAGGTATCTTACCATAGAATATACCAACAGAATTTTGACATCGAGAAACAAGTTTTGGAAAGTATCAAAAGATTGTTGAAGTTATTTTATGATAATAAGTCCATAGTAATGTATTTCAATAATATTAGGAGCTCATCAAAGTCAAATTTTATAGAAATTAAGTACCTAGTTGTAAAAGAGAGAGTTCATGGTGGATAGCAATCTATTAACATATTGGTATGAACTTTATGATTGTAGATTAGCTTACCAAAGGGCTTCCACCCTAAGTCTTTCATGATCACTTTTTTGATATTGGTGATGTATTATTTTTATTATATGCTAGTTTAATGGGTGTTATTGTTTAGATATAAATTCATTTTATTTTGAATATTTTGTATTTATAGATTTTTATAACATTAAATATTTTAGTTTATTTGGATTTAATTTGTCATAAGGTGGTCACTTTAAAAAATAAACTTGGATTACATAAAAATAGGCATGCTAGGATCACATTACACATAATTTTTATGCTAAACAAATATATTTGAACATAATAAAGATTACTTTGATCCTATATTTTAAGATAACTATTGGACAAGGTTATTTAAATATACCTTTTTTAGAAATAACAAAACTTTTGGGCGTATAAAATTATACACAATTTATAAAGAATATATTTGGCCTTAGCAATACATCATTAGAAAAATAAATTAACTATTTTGGCCTACATATGTAATTAAATGTGTGTTATAAGTTATTTTAAAGTTTAATTAAAATTTGGGAAAATGGTCTTTAGTATAAAATAAATTTTGAGTTTATTATGTGTGGATATCTAATTTTATAACTCTTATTTAGTAATCATTAAAAATAGGAATATGATAAGGTTACCCTTTCTAATAAGATGCATCCTTTCTGATAAAACACTCTTTTAGTTGAGAAACTCATTTAGAAATGGTGTATGCTTTCATTGTTATAAAATATGGTTATAATTCTCAATCTATATCATAAGAAATTTCTTCTCCCATTCTCTCTAGTAGCTCATCATTAAGAGAATATAGAAATTCTTCTCTTAAGAAAAATCATATAGATTAGAACATTAATAAATTAATAACACACGATCATTATCTTCACTTAAAAGAAAGTATGCTTTAATCTCATTCTCTTTTAGTGATTTAATATAAAAAATCACAATTTAATATTGTTCCCTTTTTAATTTCTAACAAGTTGAATATACATTTAAAATTCAAATTTATTCTTTAGTATTTTTGTGTGAAATTCAATTGGTTATTAGTTTAGTGTTTTTAATTATGTTTTACTATCTTTGTTATTTTTCAAATAAATGTTACATAAAAATAGTTTATAACAAAATAAAACACATCATCATTACATACATCATCTTAACTTAAAGCTAGAAGTGATAGCTTAATTCTAATGTGTGTATTAAGGCTTGGTGTGGTATGTCTTAACAAAGCTTTAGATTTATATTTTTCTAAGTTTGAAATTATTCAAATTACATGAAGGGTAATTCCACTTTAAGTTCTTATCCAAGTTAATCAATTTTAATTTGTTTCATATGACATTACTTAGAATCTAATTGTTATAAAGAGAAGTAGAGGCTTTATTCCTTTAATCCCTACCTTAGGTTGTTCCTAAAAGACATGTTATTATGGTTTTGTTTTCTTTAGTGAATGACTTATTAAATAATTTAATTATTCCTAAGTTTAGGTTAACTTTCAAGAATTGCATTCAACATGAAAGACATCCTAAGATTAATGTGGTTGAATTATCATCACATAGAATATGTTGCACCATTCCTTTTCATCATCCATAACATGCATATGACTAAAACTTAGAATACATATACATACAATATATTTTTGGCACACTTAAATAATTATAAATGCATATGTTTTGATAGAAATGAGGATTTTCATTCCTTAGTTAAATATACATACAGATGTATTATAGTTTTAAGCAAGTATGTGATGTTGTTAAACCAAAGAAGTGAGGTAATCAAATGACCTCCTTGCGTCTACCTAAAGCCTCATAATCCTGGGATGTCCAGACTATATACTTGTTATTCTTAAATACATGTGTATATAAACATAACTATGAAATTGAAAATCATGCAAAAGGTTGCAATTTTGTTGAATTATTTATACATGTAAGATAAAGTTCTATCCAAATTATAGTATAAGTACACATATGAATGAAATTAAATAAGTATGTGCCTTTGTTAAACCAGGTAGGTGAGGTAATCAAATGACCTCCTTAGGGAAACCTAAAGCCTTGTGTTCTTGGGATAACTAGACTATATACTTATTTTTATTCAAATATATGAAAACCCATACATGAATCATGAAAAGAAAATAATATTCTAACATGCTCAAAGTCTAAACTCATTCAAATCATATAGAAGTATTCATAGCTAACATTATTTTAAAGTTTTATCGTAAATTTATAACTTTGAAATAGCTTTTAAAATTTATTAGTGATAATAGACACACATATGATAAAATTAAGTCAACACACACAACTTACACATAAATAGATTCAATTGATTATTTTCACTTGAAAACATGAATGCATGATATCACATGGCATATAACATTTATAATGATTGAATAAGAATGATTAAACATAACCACATGATTCATTCAACTACATTAATTCCTAAGGACAATAATATCAAATGTAAACATAAAGAGGAACCCTTAATTTCAAATTAGATTATATAATATAATTATTAATTTGGTTCTATTTAATTTAGCCATTAATTAATTAATTAATTAATTTTTTATTTAATCAAATCATGCATTAATTACACCTTTTTAAATAAATAATTTTGGGAATGTAATTAGGAAATCATTCTCCCTTATCACGTCACTATTAATCAATGATTAATAAAGCTTAATCAAACTATTTTTTTTACTCTTTGGAATTTTAAATAATCATTAAACCACCTAAGAGGGTAATTAGAGCTTGAAATTTAAATTCCCTTAATCACATAGCCAATAAATCCCAAGAAATATTCGAAGGGAGAGGTCATCTCATTAGATCATCACATCAAGTTTGGGATTAATTGCCAAAGTGATTAAGGCTTAATTAAGCTGATTAAAAATATTCAAACTCTAATTAAGCTATATTTACTATTCAAAATATCAAGGAATCTTTTGTATTAAATTCTCCTCTATTTAACCTTTCCAAAATGAGTTTATTTGTATTTTCTAGATTTTTCTATAATTAATTATGATTTTAAAAAGTTCTAGCTAATTAAAATACATTTTAATCACTAATTAATCCCTAATCCTGTTAGCGCCGCATAGATGCTGACGTGGATATGTTTTCCATGTGACGTCATGGGATTGTCCACTTAAAACATCCGACGCACCAGCTGATTTTAGTGGCGGTGGACACGCTTTCGACTCCATAGTCTGATCTAAGATCAGATGGTGGGGATTAATTCTGTGGTTCCTAATAGGATTAAATCAAATAAATCTAATGGATTAATCATAGTCATCTATTCTAATCATGTAGAATGGACGGCAAGTGATCATTGGTACCCGAGAGGTAGATGACCGACACCATCTACCTTCCTCTGCTCGATCCGAGCTCGCCATTGCTTGTGAGACCTCAAGATTGACTTCAAAATGTTCAAGAAGGAGATCTAAAGTAATCTAACATTGGGATTCATATGAAATCACAAAATCTTTTACAATTGACCAACACCTAGCAGATTTTCTAAATTTTGCTAGAGTTTACCTCATCGGAGCTCAAGACTTGTGGTCTATCAACCGAGGTAGCTTCGTCTTGAAGAGATGAAGCCCTATTGAGAAGCTCGTGCATTGCCTCCTCGCTGGTGGATTTGCAGACCAAACACCAAAGAAATCCTCATCAGAGTTGGTCTTGGGACGATCTCTGGTGCTCGAATCGACTCATTCTTGATCGGTAAATCTTGGAGAATGTGTGGGAGAAGTTAATTAGGAAGTGGTAGAGTTTGGGTGGGGTTGGACAGAAGTAGTCCTCAATTTTTCTTAGGTTTGGTATCGCTGGTGATGGAGAGCCTAAAGGAGCTCAGGAATGCACTCAAGAGACTAGTTTCAACTCTTTGAGGGTCTCTAAATGGCTTGTCTATCTATTGGAATGAGATGGGGAGAAGTATAATCTCTTTCTCCTCAAATCAGATGATGGGGATTTCCTCTGCATTTGGCAATCGCCCGACCAGTGCAGGCGTCTAGAGACATCATAGGGGTGTTGAGCTGGCTCAGTTTGAGTGGGAGGGGGTCAGAGGTGGCCTGCCATGGCTTGTCCTGGTGCCTCAAGGTGAGCCAATAAGGGGAGGTGGGTTAGTTCACCTCCCTTGACCTATGGCTGATCCAACTCGCTTTAGGTCAGATTAGCCATAGGGACAAGGGTCCAAACTAAGCTAAGGGTAGTTGCCAAGTGCAAAAGAGAGGGTTTAACCACCCAGATGGGGATTTTGTCCTATTTAGAGGGCTTTACCCAATGGGTATTAGGTTAATTCGGGTTTGAAATGGGTTAGGTTTGATTTAGGCTGACCCATGGCGACCCAAGGATGGGTCCAACCAAGTTTGAATGGTTTTGGGCTTGATTTGAGTGGGTTTGGCTCAATTTGACCCATGTAGATCAAATTCGGCTAAGTTGGGTTAGGTTGACCCATGAGTCAAACTAGGTCAAACCATGGGTTGGGACATATTCAAATGATCAATTGAATGTCTTGGTTCAATTGGTTTCAATCAATTTGAAGTAGATTTGAATTTGGCTTATATGGGTCAAATGGGCTAAGTTGACCAATTTGGTCAATTTGGCCAAATTGGCTTGGGTTTGATGTTGTTTTAAGTTCAATTGATTATTTGAAGATGATTGTAGGTGTTGGTTTTAATTAATTTGGATTTAGGAATGATTTAGCCCAAATTGACCCTTTAGGTCAATTTTGGCTAAATGGGTCAATTGGGCTGACTTGGCCAAATTTGGTTCAATCAAGAGCTTGATCATGTTCACTAATCAATTCATGATGGATTTGAGTCATTATTTTCAATCAATTTGGATTGGATTGGGATTTGGCCCAAGGTCAAATTGGGTCAACTTGGGTCAAAGAGCCAATTGGATTTGAATTGGCCCAATTGATGGTCAGGTTGTGCTCAATGGTTGATTATTAATTGATTGGAATCATTGGCTTCAATTGATTGAGGTTGGAATGGTATTTGTTTCAATTGATTCATATAAGTCAATCAGGTTAACTTGGGTCAAATGATTGAATTGAGTTGGTTTGGCCCAAATGAGTGTAATTGATCACTCAAGGATGTTCAACAATCACCATGGAAGGGATTGAATAGATTGATCCACTCCAATTTGGATTGAATTGGAGTTTGATTCAATTTGATCAAATTGGTCACTTTGGGTCAAGTGGACCAGTTAGGCTAATTGGAATGGATTGATGGAGTTTAATGTTGGGTTGAGTTCAAAAATAAATTTGAGGTTGATTATTGGATTTGATTGTAATTGGTTTGGATTTAATTAGATTTTGACTCACTTGGACATTTCGAGTTCAAATAAGCTAAGTTTGGTTGATTTGATTTGTTTGAATTAGGTTTGTTGGCTTGATTATAGATCTTGGATTGGTTTGGAATGATGGTTGAATGGTTGGAGTGCTTCTATGAAAATTGATTGAAGTGATTTAATTGATTTGTAAATTTTATTTAGTGTTTTATTTTATTTCATTTGATTTACACTTAGCAACTAAATATTATAAAAAGAAGAAAAGAGAATTATCCTTTTTCATCCCTATTTTAAACCACTTTCTAACGTATATTAATTTTATTTAGTTCTCTTTAGTGAATGGCTTATTAAGTGATTTTAAATTAATCTTAAGTTTAGGTTCACTTTAAATAAACTCACTCAATGTGAAAGGCTTCTTAAGATTAATCTAATTAAATTACTATCACATAACTTATATTCAATCATTCCTTTCCATCACATGTAACATGCATATGAATTTAATCCTAAGGGTATCTATGCATACAACACATTTTAGCACACTTATATGATGAATGTAGATATGCATTTGGAGTTTATATTTTTCATTTGATTGAATTATTTAATCATATTAATTTAAAGATCTATCTAAATTCTTATATAAAAATACATAGGGATGAAATTAAATAAGTAGCTAAAGCCTCATATTCTCGAGATGTTCAGACTATATATCCATTTGCATTCAAACCTATGTAAATTTATATACATGAATGTAAGAAAGGAACCTTCAAACTATATGACTAGTTAGTTCAATCATTTGATCAATCATGAATGCATGTATTTTTAGTAGAAAAAGGGGGGAAGAGGGGGGTACACACACATGTATAAAGACATAAGCAAGTATGTGCCATTATTAACCAAGGAAGTGAGGTAATCAAATGACTTCCTTGGGGCTAGCTAAGGCCTCATATTCCCGGGAAGTCCAGACTATATACTTGTTTTCTTAAGTACATATGAGTGTATACATAATCAAGAGAATGAAAATCATGCAATGATTGCATTTTCTTTAATTGAATTATTTAAGTATATGAATCAAAACTTATTCCAAATCCTACTATTAAAATACATAAGAATGAAATCAAATTGGTACGTGCCTTTGTTAACCAGGGAAGTGAGGTAATCAAATGAACTCCTTGGGGCTAGCTAAAGCCTCATATTCTCGAGATGTCAAGACCATATACCCATTTGCATTCAAATTTATATAAATCAAAATATGAATAAAGGAATGAAAGCTTCACTTCATACACTTAAGTTATAATTACATACATCTTCAATGTATTTATAACTAGCATCATAACATATATTATCATTCATTTATAGGCTTTTGGAAAATACATTTGGATTTAGTAGTGATAATAGTCACACATATATTAAATCAAATCAACACATACAAGCTTAATCATAAAAGAAATCTCATTTAATTTAATTAATTAAAAAAAAGAGATGGATGCATGAATTAAATGACAAATAATATTTAACATGATTGAAAAGGAATAAATAAACATAAACACATGATTTCATTCAATCAAATTAATTCCTAAGGACAATCACATCAAATAAAATTATTTAAAGTAAATCAAATCTTTTTTAAATATCATTTTTTTATTTCATTCCTTAATTTGATTTAATTATATGAGAGGGGGTTTGCTGATCCTAACTCATTCCCATATTTGTGAATTAATTTGGTTTAATGAATAGTCATAAAGTTGATTTTATTGATTAAATAGGTTGTAATATGCAGTAAATTCATTAATTAACCCTTTCATATGTCACCTTAACATAATTATCTAAAAAATTATGAACCAACATGATATCCAAATGAATTGAAAAATAAAATAGCAATGGTCCTAGAAAATGAAAGGGCCTAATAGAGTTAGCTCATAATTAATGGTTAATTAAATTAAGGAACTTAATTAAGTACTCTTAAGGTTTTTTCACACATGTGGACTAACCATAATTTCTTTAATTTTCTTTAAGTTATTAAACACCTAAAGATCTACCCCTCAATTAATTAATTAAGATCTGATGTGGTTTAAAATTTAATTTAGTTAATTAAGTAATTAATTAACCAATTAATCCTTAATTAATTTTTCTTGAAAATTGAGAAGAACTTAAGGAAAGAGATTGAAAGAGATTAGGAGAGAGAGTGGGGGGGTATACCCCTCTCCAATTGATATGGATGAACGAGATCATCTCCCATTTTTTGACCGACCAGCTGTCTCCAGGGCCATGGAGTTGTCACCATCACCTCCACGTGGCGCGACTTGAGTGGAGGGAGGGCTGGCAGGAGGCTCAAGGCAAGAGGACTGTCCTTTGGTGTCCATTGGGTTCAGGTAGTGAGGGAGGTGAGTTAGTTGACCTCCCTTCAATCCATGGTAGGCCTAGCCTACCAAGGTTGGGCTAGGTGAGGAGGTGAGACCCCATTTGGGGTGAGTGATGGCTATCAAGTGGAATGAAGGAGTGGACTTTGCCAATTGTGGCAAAGTCCCATGTGGGGAGGCAAATCTACTGGGGATTGCCTTGGGTTTGACCCCATTTGTGTTTAGGTTGGTTTTGTGCTGATCCTAAGTGAGTTTTGGGTCAGGTTAGGTCAGCTTCTGAGAGGCCATAGCTTGATTTCAAGGGATTTGGCTCAATTTGGGTCATATGGATCACTTTGGGTCACGTTGGGTTAGGTTGACCAATTGATCAAATTGGGTCAAACTAAGGCTTGGGTTAGGTTCAAATGATGATTTGAAGTATTTTGGTTCAAGCTGTTTCAATCAATTTGGCTTAGGTTTAATTTTGTCTCAGTTAAATTCATATAGGTCAAATGAATCAAGTTGACCAATTTAACCAAATTGGTCAAACTAGCTTGGGTTAAGTGTAGACTCATGTTCAATTGGTTAATTGAAGATGATTGTAGGCTTTGGTTTGAATTGATTTGGATTTAATTTGGATTTAGACCAAATTGACCCTTTAGGTTAATTTGGACTAAGTTGATCAATTGGGTCCAATTGGCCAAACTGGGCTCAATTATAGCTTTGGGCAAGTTTAATAATCAATTTGAAATTACCTTGAGCCATTGGTTGCAATCAATTCAAGTTAGATCATGATTTGACATATTTTGGTCTTTTAGGTCAATTTGGGTCAACTTGGGTCAAAGGGCCAATTGGGTTTGGTTTGGCTCAATTGATTTGGTGTACGATGGGTTTTAGCTAGTTTGGGTTCATATGGGTTAAGGGGTTGACTTGGTCAAATGACCAAGTTGACTTGGTTTGACCTAATTTATGACAATTGATCATCCTAGGGTGGTAAAAAATCATCGTGGGAGGTTTTGATGGGCTTGGTTCAATTCAATTTGGGTTGGGTTGGAACTTGGCTCAAAAGGGTACTTTAGGTCATTTTGGGTCAAGTGAACCTACATGAGTCAATTAGCTTGATTTTGATTTGGTTAAGGTTTAGTTGAATTTATATATGAGTTTATGATTGAAATATAAATTCAACAGTAATTAATTTAGATTCTAATAGGTTTTTGGTTCATTTGAAAATTTCAAGTCAAAAGGGCTAAGTTGGGTTTGACTTGGGTTGATCTAGGTTTGGTTCGATGATTATAGGTTTCATTTATATTTGGATAAGTGAGAGGAGAAATGATTTATTCAAGAGAAAATTCATTGCTTTTGTCTTAATTTAGATGGAGTTTAGTTAAGTCCAAGGAATTGGCTCAAAGGCGACTAGGGAGACACACTAGCAATGTTGTGAATCAAACTCGACCTAGAGCAGCTAATGAGTGAGAGCCGCTAGGGGACTTATCTCAACTCAAAGTAGCCCAAGAAGATTTAGATTTCTATGTTATTTATTTTTGTGAGTAATCTTGTGTTTGTGATGTGCTAATATGAGATAGGCAGCTGCTTGGGTTCTCTTACACTATCCTAAACACACCACGAAAGTTCCAGACAATTGGTGATGTTTTGTTTTAGGGAGAATTTTGATTTATTTTGAACCTCATTTTATGGGTAGTATTTCTTAAGATAAAGCCCGTTGATAGGAAGCATCATGCATTCTCCTTTATGGTTGATGAGTTGGTAGGATCCACCTTAGTAGGCCTTCTCTATGTCAAAAGGGCTATCCCAAATGGGTTCAAACTTACTTCTCATCTTGCGACAGGCAACAATTGGTCTCCTTAACATTATAATAAGCTCTCTTACTTGAAAAGCTCTAAGATGAACCAACTTGATGTGAGCTTGAATCATCTTTACTTTTTACAACTCAAGGTTTTGGCAGGCGTGTAGGCAGTCCTCCAAACCTTCTAGTTCTTTTAACTATAATTTAATGTTCTTCTTTGTTGTGATTATGCTACCCATAATTATCCTTAATGATGGGAATTAGATTTCTAATGGTAGAACAGCTTCGGACCCATACACTAAGAAAAATGGGATAGATTGAGTTGGAGTTCTGTACATGATACGGTATGCCCACAAAGCTTCAACTAACTGCTCATGCCATTGTCATTGATAGTTGTTGAGTGTCTTTCTGAGCATTTGGATGAGAGTTTTGTTGAAGACTTCTGCTAGACCATTCACCCTTGGGTAATAGATGGTAGAGTATCTCCAATCTATGTTGTGTCTTCAAGGGAAGTTATTAGTTTTGGTGCTCTTGAATGGAGTACCATTATTAAATATAATTCAATGGGGCACCTTGAACCTATACATGATATGATTCCTAAAAAACTGGAGCACATGCTGAGCTTTGACTTCTCTCAACAAAATTACCTTTGCCCACTTAGAAAAGTAGTCTGTGGCTGTTAGGATGAACTAGTGACCTTTGAAAGAAAAAGGATCGATCAGACCCACTATGTCGGTGCCCTAACACTCAAATGGCCATGAGGCCAAGGTTGGATGTAGAATGTTAGGTGGTTGGTGTAGGACCACTCCATGCACCTGACACTTGTGACAATGCTTCATCACCTCCATGCAATCTATAATCATCGTTAGCCACTAGTACCCGAGTCTTTTGATTTTGTCTTTTATTTTAGGATCAGATTAATGAGCCCCGCATAATCTTGAGTGTACCTCATTCATGATCTTATAGGTTTTTTGTTTTCCTAAATAACATAACCACATATGATTGAATGACCACTGGTATAATATACCATCTATGAGAGCATCAGAGAGTGATCTCTGCGTGATCTAATGGGCTTAAGACTTCTCTTGAGGTAGTTTTCCTTTATTTAGGTAATCAATGAATGGTTGTCTCCAAACTAGTTCTTCATCCTTTTTGGCAAACACAACCTCACATTCAAGAGAGCATTTGTAGATGAGTTCAACATCAATAAGAGGTAGAACTTGTCTATTGTGGACATCTATTGATATTGACTCATTATCCAAACATGCCAACTCATTGACAAGTTTAGCTAGGGCATCAGTTATGACATTCTTTCCTCGAAGAATCTTATAGATTGTAACTTCTAGAATTTGAGCCAACAACTCCATGGTATACTTGTGGTAGTGGTGGATTTTAGGCTTTAAGACATTGTAGGACCAACGATCTTGTTGACCACTAGCTGAGAATCCCTAAAAATGTTGATATTTTTGATGTCTAATGAGATGGCTAACTCTAGACCGGCAATCAGAGTCTCATATTAACTTTGTTATTGGTGCAAGGATCGAATAGATGATATGAGAATCTCATCATATCACGGTCTAGTGTTAGGAGAACTATCCCTACCCTAGCCTTGCCATGAAGAGTAGATTGTGGTTCTTCTTCTCTTTGAGAGAAAGCTGCACCATCCAAATACATCTCCTAGCGATGAATGTTTGTACCCCTTAAGTTCATAATTTTTTCATTGGGGGATCATCACTGAGTGGAGAATCAGCAAGAAATGGGTGTGCTATTAATAAATTCTTGAGTGCTTGTCTTTTCACCGCATGTAGGGGTACGAATATGATATCAAACTGTAATAAAATCATGGGCTAATGTGCCAATCGTCTGGATAATGTCAGCCGTGTCATGAGATATTACAATGGGTTGATTCTAGAAATCAAGTTTACTTTATGAGATAGCATATAGTGTCATAGCTTTTGGGTTGCAAAGATTAAAGCTAGACAATGCTTCACAATGGGTGGTAATTTGCCTCTACAGGTATCAGGCGATGACTGAGGTAGTATAGTGTATTCTCTTTCCCTTCATCATTGGCTTGGGCCAACAAGTGTCAATGGAGTCATCTAATGCAATAGTGTATAATATCGAGGCCGATATAAGATTGTCATGGTACTATTTGATGCTCTCGAAGGCATGCTAACACTTGTCATTCCACTTGAACTTAGCATCTTTTTTGATAAGTGATGAAAATGGTTAGCATATGTTTGATAGGTTGGATATAAAGTTCCTTAGATACATCAACTACCCTTGGAGCGCTCTAAGTTGAGTTAGACTTTAGGGGGTAGCATTTTTAATATTGCTTTAACCTTCTCCAGGTGAATTTCAATTAAGGTATCGAACAACAAACCCAAGAAACTTCCCTGAAAATATTCCAAATGCACACTTCAGAGGGTTCATTTTGATATTGTATTGTTTAACTGCTCAAAAACTACTCTCAAGTCAAAAAAAATGGTCTTCCTTTTCTTTGATTTTGACTATGAGATCATCGATGTAGCATTCAAGTTGATGATGAATGAGTTCATCAATTTGAGTCATGTATGTGGTGTCAACAATTTTAAGGCAAAAAAAATCATGACCTTATAATAGTAATTGAGGTTACGAAAGTAGTATTTTTCTCATCTTCATGGGCCATCTTAATTTGGTTGTATCTAGATGAACCATCTATGAAAGAGAAGACTACATGAGATGAGTCAACATTCACCATCACTCATTCAGTAGTGAAATTTTATCTTTTGAACATACCTTATTAAGATCCATAAAATTGACACATATATGAATTTGGCCATTCTTCTTCTTAATTGGGAAGATACTAGCCAACCAGGTGGGATATTTTTCCTCCTAGATGAAACTAGCATCGATCAGTTTCTTGACTTCAAAAATGACATGTTGTTCAATATCTAATTGCATGTGTCTAGGAGATTGCTTGATGGTGTTAGCATCGGTATGTATCATTAGCTTAGGGTTCGTTACGTCAAGAGATAATCCAGATATTTTTTCATAACTCCATGTAAAGTAGTCCTTAAACTCAATGAAAATCCTAACTAAGTCATTGGTTTCAGTTTCATTCAATAGAGAGCTGATGTACGTCGGCCATAGATTATCTTCAGTCCCCAAATTAATCTCCTTGAGTTCATCAATGGTTAATTTAATTTCTTCTTCAAAATATGGAGGTGCATCTTTGACTTGAAACTCATCTTGGTGATTTGAAGTTTTTAAGCACACCTCATCGTAAGAGTTAATGCGATTTGAAAAGAACCTATCGGATTCCAAATGGTTTTTGATGACTAAACAGTAGTCATCATCATCAACTAGGCCCACTATACCAAAGACTAGTCTTGGACTTTATTGAGATTTCTTGCATTTGCTGCTCCATAGTCTTTTAAAATACTCTAACCTATACTTGGACCATGTATGTGGAATTAAATCTTTCTTTGCTAAATTTAGAACACGTGGTGTGTACCAATCAAAAGATAATTCTATTAATTCTTTATATGAATCATCATCAAGTTCTACATCCACTTCTTGACTTGAGGATGAGGCTCACAGATAGAACCTTTGGGGATTCACATCTGGATGTACCTTGGGGGCTTCCTTAACTACCAAACCCTCAACTTTTTGTGAAGAAAGTGTAAGGTTCCCATCTTATGCCTGATGGTTTCACATAATAAAGACTTGGATACACTTTTTATTTGCTTAGGGACCTGGTCTTCAGTACTATCTAGCTCGAGTGTGACCTCTAATGGGATCTGTTGTCGAGCAAAACTGACATGTGTGCTAACTACATAAGACTCATCCTCTGAACTAGATTTTAATTCTATGTAGATTACAGGTGTACTTCTAAAAGCAGGGACAAATCCCTTGGTGGGTGTTAAGTAAGGAGGTCTTCCACCCCTAGGATTTCCTCTGGTCATGCCTCTTCCTCATCTTGGTGGAGGTTGGGTCATCCCCCCCTATGTTCGAATGGAGTGATGAACTGCAGGTGGAATCTAATCCCAGGCTCCACTTTCTCCCTAAGGTCTTGTTCTTGTTCCCATATCTTTATATTTCTATTTCTTTTTCTTTTTATTTATTCTTTTTTTATTTTTTATTTACTAAGGTCACGAGAGAATACAATTTTCTTCTTAGGGAGATAGTTAATTGCATCTTCATATATTCTGACCTCAGGTACTGTGAATGGCTTGAGATCTCCTTTGACATAATATTTGATTCTACCTCTTAGAAACTTAATGTACTGATATAAAGAGGATGAAATCATGTTGTTCTCATGTATCCAAGGTCACCCTACCAAAGCTTTGAAAGATGTATCTGAGTCTATTATATGACACTTGGCACTTCTCTGTCATGTATTTTGAAAAATATTATAGAGCCTAAGGCCCTCTCTCCTTGTACATTGAATCCTTTCAATATCAACCTTTTCAGTTGGAGTTTAGAAATGTCAATCCTCAAGTAGGTAAGGGTTCTTAAACTCTACTATTGACTGATGCACCTAAGTCAACCAGAACTCTGGATAGCTTAAATCTGCCAACATCCACTATAATGTAGAGTGAATAGTTATGCTTGATCATTCTTAGAAGTAGGTCTTCATCCATGAATGTAACCATTAGAATCTCTTTTGAAAAGCATGCTTCCTCTCCAGTAACAATTAGTTGAGCTAAGCATATCTCAAGATCAAGCAAAACTTTGATTAGAGATTCCCTCATCTCTTTAGATAACACAAGGGCATCATATATGCTTCTTAGTTGGTAACTTTCTAAGGTGTGTAAGGACATTGTAGTCAACTTTAGGATAGTCCTCCACAAGCATATCCATGGGCGGAGCATCTTATGGAGGGGCTACTATTCACTAGAACCAATGACCTTATTACCCTTATCTTGAGGTGCTATCCTAAGAGGTAGAACTTTGCCAATTTTGAGGTTGACTTCAATGACTTCTTATGAGGAGCTTATGGAAAGTCCTACCTGCTTATCGGGTATACCTACAGTTTCTGCTAAAGGATCATCAGAGTCAAATAACTCTAAATCAATCTCAAGAGGTGAACCTTGATGATTCAAAAAAGAGAAATCCATTTATGAATTGGATTGGGATTTATCAGAATTTCTTGAGTTATTATTATTTTGACTTGGAGAGGATTCGATTGGAATAAAATCAATAAAATCATCGAAGGTGGAAAAGATATAAGTGGAATAGGTCTTCTTCATTGATTTCTTTAATTTAGGTGGAGGTAAATAGTAGAAATTAAGTAAGCGGAGTGAGGGATTTGGTGCCCATATCCATAGATTCAATGTTTCTGCTGGTGGAAGAAGAGCTGGTGGAGGTAGTTACTGCAATGGTGGAAGGAGTGCTAGACTTAGACGATGGCTATGCTACTAATCTATCCCAGGCAAATGAGGTAGGCTTCTACTACTACTATTAGGCTTCCACACTCCTTGAGTTTCCCTTCACAACTGGCAAACCTTCCTTGGTGTTGGAGGTTTAAGCTGAGTCAGGCACCTGCATAAAAATTTCTTGATTGTAGAGATTATCTTTTTAGAGGTACATGATAGAGAAATATCTCAACCTTCTTTTGTCTTAAGAGGATCAGATATTTCTCCAAAGATTACTTTGACAGAAGTAGAAAGTAGGTCTGTTAAGTATTCCTTAGGGATAAATATGACTCCTGACTTGTAGCTATGCTCAAGCCAATCCTTGAAGCTGAACAATCCTCTTAGACGTGGCCTAACATACGATGTTAGGGGTAGAGGTTAGGATCATCACTCTTTCCCAATTCTTCTGGCTTCTTAGGCTCAGGTAGCTGAAAATCAAGCTTCTTCAAGAGATTATTGAAGATCATCCTGACTGCCTCCTCTTCAATGAGTATAGTTTATTGAGCTTATCAGCAAGAGTAGGTGGAAAGTAGTTACTTGGTGGTGGATACTGATACCATTGTTGAATAGGCTGCTGCAGAGATGGTGATTGTTATGGCGACCATGGTAGTGAAAGAGGTGGTGGTAAAAGTGGCTGCTAGAATTTGGGCTTCTCAAACTGAGGCTTCCTAGCTGCTTCCCCTTATCAACTGCCACTACTATCTGAGGCTTCTTTTCATAGACCTTTTGAGGCTTTAGCTTAGATGACTAGTTTGAAAAGGGTAATTATTTGGCTTCCTCATATAGATTAGTCACCTTATTAATTAATTTCTCAAATTTCTTTATGGTAAACCTGTTAAGCATGAAGGTGACCAGGCCATGGAAATTCTTGAGTAGAATCTCAATGGCATGCTACTCTTGCAATTATGATTTTCATTTCATACTTAGGTTACGCCATCTATGAATATAATCAACAAGAGACTCATTTGGTTTTTGTTTCTCTACAATGAGGTCCCCTAAGCTTCTATAATTCTCTTGATGAAGAGATGCTCTAACTCTACGAAGGACTTCACTGAACCATTGGGCATTTTAATATACCAATCAAATGCAACTCCTGAGAGACTACTGAAAAGGAGCCAGAAAATAAGTGCATCACTGCTACCAACATGGCAACAATTGGCCCTAAAATGGGTTATATGCAGCCTTGGGTTCCCACTACCATCAAAAACCTTGAAGGATGGTGGCACAAAATTCTTGGGGTATTGAATTACATCAAATTCCTTTGAGTATAGTCTACCCCTTAGAATATATGAGCTCCCTCGAGCTTGCACCAATGCATCCTTGACTTATTGTTCCACCATTTACTTTACATCCTTTTCATGCATGGAGGTGCTATCGGTGACCTTCCTATGCAAACTACCACTATCTTCATCCATGAGAGTGCACTTGGGATGATCTAGGGTATGCACTAACTCAGTTTGCTTGGCCTCCATAGGGTTAGGCTGTGAGATGGGTGCTTGGTTCTACAATGCTAATACCACTACCATCAACTCTTCTCCCTTTCTCTCCATCCCGTCAATCTAATCATCCTTCTAATTGATTTGTTGGAGGAGGTGTTGAGTTGAGTCTGATGCCTCACCTTCCTCAACTACAGTACCTTCCAGCTGGGTTGGTCCCAATCCAAGAACCCTCAGGTATCAACCATATGGATTTCAGCTATGTAATCTAGAAGGTCATCCACATCAACTTTAAAGTTAACCATACCCTCAACATGATTAGACTGATCATCTCCCACTATCTGACTTATCGCAACACGATAGTCCTCTAAATGATATCCAATGAACGATCATCTACTCGACCCTTCTCTACTAAAACATAGGCTGGCTAATGACTGACTACTGGATTGAGTTCTATAAAAACTATGCACTAAATACACTCGATAGGTGGAGTACTCTCCCTAGCTGGCTCTACAATCATGGGAGATACATCAATATCCCCTCTCTTTTCCTTCTATTGTGGTGGTGGAGTGACCACAACACTCTTTGGCCACCACTCCTTCTTCATCACTGTAGGGATGGACAGTCAAGTAGGGGAGCTTAACCTCACCTCAATGGGTGGAGTAGATAAAGTGAGGTCCTTGGGCTATATCCATATCACCAATGGTGATATCCTCTCTCTAGATTGGCGCTTATAAAACTTGGTGGGGACTTCTGATGGTTGAACTTGGATGAGTAACAGTGGTCGACGAGTGGAGAATATAATGGGAATGACACCAACTACCTCTCTGCCAAGGACCTCTTCATACGACTGGTGGAATCAGTGAGAACTATACGGCCAAATTGATCAGCTCTGTCAACTTGTCAATTAGAATGATCTATCAAAGCGGAGGTCGCTAACTATCTAGCAGACCTCCTTTCATCCCTCTTCCCACTTAGGTAGCAATCTTGGCCTCAATGGGCCTCTTTCTACGGATCTGATCATTAATGTTCCTAGGGATAAACTTCCTCAAGATGTGCAAGTTTTCAGACTCTAACCCTCTGAGCACATACCGTAGACCAAAATAGGGCCTCCTTCTATCCCTAGCTGATGTCTCATACTCTGTAGGCAATGGGTTAATGCGACAATCATTTTATAGTCCTCCTCTCCCTCTAAAGCTAAGATGGGGTAAAACTTACTACCACCTAAAAGGGGAGACTCACAAGGTGAACCCTCCACAGTAACATGGGAGGTTTCCTCTACCTCCACGGCCATGCGCTCGTAATGACTCTTGATCTTGCGGTTCTTATTATGGTGCTGAGTTTTAGTGAGTGGGGCTGGACAGGAGCTAGAACTGACCTCAAAGGTGGAGGAGACTATCTTAGAGGCTAAGATAGCCTTCCCCTTCAAAGCAGGGGCAACAATAGAAGTGGTACTAGCCCGCGTCGGGACCGCGGTGGGCACAATAGACTGTGCTAGCAACTATGGTAGGAAAACCTCAACTACTTTCCTCTTTAGCTAGAGGAACTCAGAATCATATTGCAAGTCAAATTGTAGGAGTGGCTTCTTTCTTGCCACCTCCTCTCTGCTAATAATGGTGAAGGCTAGTCCCTCACATGTTAAGTTCTCAAAGCCAAGGCCAAACTTGATGATGGGGGCGGTGGTGAGTATGTCATGATCTAGGGCCAAATCCACACCATAAGGAGAAGATCGACTCAGAAAGACATGGTGGAAAGCTGACTAAAGTGGAGAAGAAGAAAACGAGGATGGTATCTTTACTTATTGGAAAGAGAACTGAATTATACTTTTTCTTTGTTGTTGATTTTGATTAATGATTTGTTGATTTAACTTTACTTTGGAATTATAACCCTCATTTAACAAATTTGATTATGTTAAATGGGGTTCTTGAATTTTGTGGGAGGATTTGGGGATTGAGCTTTTGCTTTTATTATTGTGGACTTTGAGTTGGAACCTTCATTTAACATATTTGGTTTTCTTAAATTGGGTTCAACTATTTATTGGAAAGATTTTGAATTTCTTTAAGAAGAGTCTTTTGCTTTGTTGTTGAATTTTCTTTGGATCGTTGAAGAGTGTTAAATGAACCTTACTTTACCAATCTAGTGGTATGAGGTTCTTGACTTTTATTATTTGATTTATTTTGGTGGGTTAATTTTTTAGCTAATTTTGATTTTCTTTTCACCTGTTGGGGATCCCAATAGGATTTTTAAGACTTACTTAGAGTGAGGTCTTAAAACTTAAAGGATGTTGGCTACACTTGCTTAAGGACAAAATAAGTAAGGTGCCAACGGAAAGAATGATAGCCTCAGACTCATGTAAACTACAAGTCCACTATCGATACTTGGAGACGATGATTAACTACTAGGGATGGAGAGAGGAACCTTCCCCAACATAGTGGCTAGAAAAATATGTGGTGTTTTAATTCAAAGTCATATGGACATAATGCAGATCTTAGAGGGTACTTATTAAAGTGATCAGGTGTGACATCTAAGTATGATGTACCATCTTAAAAGATAAAAACATCACCCTAAAATGGACCTAATCACCTAATAAGGACTCCTAAGGTAGATGGGTCTACATATATACAAGAGATCTTACCCCTACTTTACATGAAAAAGTAAAACAAGGTTTATTTTATGTTGAGTTCTTTAGTTCCCTATGCAAGCAAGCCTCTATAGTTAATTACATCCTAAGAAATTTGATTTCTTAAGAAAACTTCCAATTAAAGAAGTTAATCACTGTCACCAAAGATTTCAATGTTAGGTAATCAAATGATTAGTTATTTTAGAAATCAAGTGGGATAGTTCAAGTGGAAAGAGTTATTTCTGGATTCAAAGGAAGATAAGTAGGAAGCACTCATGATACTAGGAATCTTAATAAATGATCTAATGTATCCTATGGTGAGGCTTTATATATTTGAAAGGTAGAGTTTATGTTTGTTTGTGTTGAAATTTTATTAAAAAGCTAAGGCTTATAGTCCACCAACAAAAAATTGGGAAATTGCCTAAAATGAGAGGAATTATACTCATAGCCCGAAGGAAATAAGAAACCTCGGATCTTGAATCAAAGGAGCTTTGGTCTAAACCAAAAACACAACCTAATTCTAAGTAGAAAGAGAATATAATGGTTCACTTTGAGAAGAGAGAGTGAACTTATTGACTCTTCTGGACTTACAACTGCTGAAGGTGGCTGCCAACTAACACCTCCTATGCTTTAAATCCATCAATCCAGTCTTATGTATGTGCAAGATGGCTAGGCTTATTATTTAATTTAGAAAGGAAGATAGAGCCCTAAACTCACTCTCTATGAGACTAGAGCATGAGTTGTATGAAATCATTACTTACTCTAAAATTCAAAATTTTTATAACTTTTATTTCATTTTGACACATTCATTTGGACAAAGGCTTGGTATATTTTATGACTAATTGCATGATGAAATTTATTTATTGGCCAAATAAAAAGAGAAAGAGGGTGAATATCCACCAAAAGGGAATGCCCTCATAAGTTAAGTGGTCTCTAAAGTGCAACAATATAGGCCCTCATTTTGCAAGAGTGGTATAATCTGATATGCATGATATTAGACATACAACCATACATCTAAGGGGTTTCTAAACTTTTAGTTATTTTATTTATTTTCTTAGCTTTAACATGAGGTTGTGAGTTATTTTAAATTTTGTTATGAGTTGCTAATTGGACAAATAAATTAGTTTTATCCTAAAGAGCCTATCACATCCAGGCCACACATACAATCATCAATCTTTAAGAAACCTATGAAAATCATGTTGTTCTCTTGCACAGTCTAAACACAACAACAATTATTTTATAGATTTCATAAAAGAATAAAAGCCGGTGCTGTTGGGTACCACAGTACACCTTAGAAAAGAGAAAAAGATGTGTAGTTGAACTCTACCCTTATACAACCCGGATTATAAAAGAATAATTATAATTTAAAATAGAAAAATGCTATGGGGGGTCTTCATTAATTTCTTCTTTGATTTGATGTGCTCCAAGGCTTCACAAGGCCTCCCAAGACTATGCCTTCTATCTATTGCTCATCCTAAACCACTTAACACTAATCCTAACTCATATTACAAAAATTTACATTTTATAGAAAGTAAATCTAACTACACCTACAAAATAGATGTTAGCTAAATATACATACAAACCCAAGCAGTTATATTATATAATTTGGATTTAGCACCCTGTACATAGGTAACCAAGCCCACATGTCCTAATGTGGATCATGCTTAGGGGGTTTAAGCAATCCTGAAAGTTGAAGCATATATATTTTATTTTTAGAGGCCCCTTTACCATAATCCCCTACAGAAAATATGATTAGGCTAATAACGGCCTAACATTGAATCTATGAAATATACACCCTAACATCCAGTCTAAAACATTACATCATAAAACATAATACATCATTATTACATACGCTATCCCAACCTAAAGCTAGAAGTGGTATCTTAGTTCTAATGGGTGTGTTAAGGCTTCGTGTGGTATGTCTTAACTAAGCTTTAGATTTATATTTTTCTATGTTTGCAATTGTTCAAATTACATGAAAAGTAATTTCACTTTAAGTTCTAATCCAAGTTAATGAATTTTAATTTGTATCTTTGATTTATTTCATATGACATTACTTAGAATCTAATTGTTACAAAGAGAAGAAGAGGCTTGATTCCTTTCATCCCTACCTTAGGTTGTTTCTAAAAGACATGTTATTATGGTTTTGTTTTCTTTAGTGAATGACTTATTAAATATTTTCATAAATCCTGAGTTTATGTTAACTTTAAAAAATCGCATTCAACATGAGAGACATCTTAAGATTAATGTGATTGAATTGCTATCACATAGAATATGTTGCACCATTCCTTTTCATCATCTATAACATACATATGACTTAAAACATAGAATACCTATACATGCAACTTATTTTTGGCACTATTAGATGATTAAAAATGCATATGTTTTGATAGAAAGAAGAACTTTCATTCCTTACTTAAATGAATATACACATGTATTAGAGTTTTAAGTAAGTACGTGTTATTGTTAAATCAAGAAGTGAGATAATCAAATGACCTCTTTGGGGCTACCTAAAGCCTAGTATTCTCAAGATGTCCAGATTATATACTTGTTATTATTAAATACATGTGTATATAAATATAATTGTAAAATTGAGAATCATGCAAAAGTTGTATTTTTGGTGAATTATTTATACATGTAAGATAAAGTTCTATCCATATTCTAGTACAAGTACACATAAGTTTTGAAGTTAAATAAGTACATGTCTTTGTTAAACTAGAGAAGTGAGGTAATCAAAAGAGCTCCTTGGGGATGCCTAAAGCCTCGTGTTTCTAGGATGTCCAGACTATATACTTATTTTTAATCAAACCCATACATGAATCATGAAAATAAAATAATATTCCAACATGCTCAAAATATAAACTCATTCAAATCACATAGAAGTATTCATAGCTAACATCATTCCAAATTTTTATCATAGATTTATAACTTTGAAAATAGCTTCTGAAATTTATTAGTGATAATAGCCACACATATGATAAGACTAAGTCAACACATGCAACTTACACATAAATAGATTCAATTGATTATTTTCACTTGAAAATATGAATGCATGATATCACATGGCATATATATAATTATTGAATAGGAATGATTAAATATAACCACGTGATTCATTCAACTACCTTAATTCCTAAGGACAATCACATCAAATGAAAGCATTTAAAGAAAACCAAAGCTTCATATCAAATTTGATTTTGGATTTAAATTGAATTTAAAGGAGAGGAAATATTTGTTGTTTTTAATGCCATTCCCATGTTGGTAATTTAATATGTTTAAGGAAAGATAAATAGGTAACTTTTATGAATTAATTAAGTTGAAATCATTAAGAAATTCATTTAATTACTCTTTTCTATGCTTCTTTAATTTAATTAACCTTATAATCATGAACAACAAATGATATGCACATGAGAAAAATAAAATTACAATGCTCCTAAAGAACCTAATGTAATTAGCTCATATTAAAGATTAATTAATTTAAAGAATCTAATTAGGTACTTTTATGACTTTTTCACACTTATGGATTAATCATAATTTCATTAAGGGTCTTTATGTTATTCAACGCATAAAGAGAAATCCTTAATTTTAAATTAGATTATCAGATCTAGTTATTAATTTGGTTCAACTTAATTTAGCCAATAATTAATTAACTAATTCTTTAATCAAATCATGCATTGATTAACCCTTTTAATGAAATGATTTTGGTAAAGTAATTAGGAAATAGGCCCTAATCATTCTCCCTTATCACCTCACTATTAATCAATGATTAATGAAGCTTAATCGATCAATCTTATTACTCTCTGAAATTTTAAATAATCATTAAATCACTTAAGAGGGTAATTAGAGCTTGAATTTCAAATTCCCCTAAACACATAGGCAATCCCATGAAAATTATTTGAGGCAGAGATCATCCTATTATATCAACACATCAATTTTGGGATTAGTTTCCCAAGTGATTAAGGATTTATTAAGCTAATTAAAGAAACATTTAAACCATAATTAAGCTCTATTCACTGTTCAAAACATCAGAGAATCATTTTTATTAAATTTTCCTCTATTTAACCTTTCCAAAATGGGTTTATTTGTATTTTGTAGATTTTTCTATAATTAGTTATGATTTTAGAAAGTTCTGGCTAATTAAAATATATTTTAATCACTAATTAATTCCTAATCCCATCAGCGCCACACGAATGCTAACGTGGATGCACTTTCCATGTGGCATCGCAAGATGGTGAGGATTAATCCTATGGTTCAAAATATGATTAAATCAAATAAATCTAATGGATTAATCACAACCGTCCATTTTAATCATGCGGAATGTACGAAAGATGATCCTACTTCCCCAAGCAGTAGAGACATATCTACCCTCCACTTTCGATTCAAACTTCTCTCGTGAGACCTCGAGATAGACTCCAAAATGTTCAAGAAATAGATCTAGATGGATCTAATGGTGGGATTCATACGAAATCATAAAATCTTTCACAAATGACCAGCACTTAATGTACTTTCTACTATTTTCTAGAGTTTACCTCATCGGAGCTTAATACCAATGGTCTATCAATCGAGGTAGCTTTGTCTTAAAAAGATGAATCCCTATTGAGAAGCTCACATAATGCCTCCTCATCGATGTCTCTGTGGACAAAATGTCACCAGAATCCTTGCCGGAGCTGGTCTTGGCATGGTCTATAATGCTCAAATTGAGTGGGAATCGATTCGTTCTTGATCACCGGAGCTTAAAGAGCATGTGGGAAAGTTAATAATATGTGGTGGAGTTTAGGTGGAGTTGGACTGAAGTAGTCCTCTATTTTTCTTAGGTTTGGTATCACCGGTGACGGAGAGGCTAAAGAAGCTCAGAGATGCACTCGGGAGACTCATTTCAACTCTAGGTGGGTCTTTGAATGGCTTGCCTCTATGTTGGAATGAGATGGGGAGGAGTATACTCTCCTCCCCCTCAAATTATATGGTGGGTATTTTCTCTACATTTGGAAGTCATCTGGCAAACACAAGCGGCCAAAGACATCAGAGAGGTGCTGAGGTGGCTCGGTTTGAGTGGGTGAGGATTTGAGGTGGGCTGTCATGGCTTGTCCTTATTTCTCATGGTGAGCCAATGAGGGGAGCTAGGTTAATTCACTTCCCTTGACCTATGGCTAACCCAACCAGCTTTGGGTCAGGTTAACCATAGGGTCAAGGGTCCAAACTAAGCTAAGGGTGGATGCCAAGTGCAAAAAAAGGGTTTAACCACCCAAAAAAGGATTTTGTTCTATTTCGAGGGCTTTACCCAATGGGTATTAGGTCAATTCGAGTTTAAAATGGTGAGTTTGATTTGGGCTAATCCATGGTAACCCAAGAATGGGTCCAGTCAAGTTTGAATGGGTTTGGGTTTGATTTGAGTGGGTTTAACTCAATTTGACCCATGTAGGTCAAGTTTGGCTATGTTGGGTTAGGTTGACCCATGGGTCAAATTGGGTCAAACCATAGGTTGAGACATGTTCAAATTATGAATTGGTATGTCTTCGTTTAATTTTTTTCAATCAATTTGAAGTATATTTGAATTTGGCTCATATGGATTCATATGGATCAAATGGGCTAAGTTGACCAATTTGGTCAATTTGGCCAAATTAGCTTGGGTTTGGGGCTGCCTTAAGTTTAATTGATCATTTGAAGATGATTGTAGTTGTTGGCTTCAATTAATTTGGATTTAGGAATGATTTAGCTCAAATTGAAACTTTAGGTCAATTTGGGCTAAATGGGTCAATTGGGTTGACTTGGCCAAATTAGATTCAATCAAGGGCTTGATCATGTTCACTAATCAATTCATGATGGATTTGGCCCAATTTGGCCCTTTAGGTCAAATTAGGTCAACTTAGGTCAAAGAGCCAATTAGATTTGAATTGGCTCAATTGATGTCACGTCATGTTCAATGGATGATTATTAATTGATTGGAATCATTGGCTTCAATTGATTGAGGTTGAAATGGTATTTGGTTCAATTGATTCATATAAGTCAATTGGGTTAACTTAGGTCAAATGATTGAATTGAGTTGGTTTGGCCCAATTGATTGTAGTTGATCACTCAAGGAAGATCAATAATCACCATAGAAGGGATTGAATGGATTGATCCACTCCAATTTGGATTGGGAGTTTGATTCAATTTGATCAAATTGGTCACTTTGGGCCAATTATTGAGGCTAATTGGCTTGGATTGATGGATTTGACTGTTGGGCTGAGTTCAAGGATGGATTTAAGGTTGATTATTGGCTTTGATTATAATTGGTTTGGATTTAATTAGATTTTGACTCACTTGGGCATTTAGGTTTCAAATAGGCTAAGTTAGGTTGATTTTATTTGATTGAATATGGATTTCTTTGCTAGATTGTAGATCTTGGATAGGTTTGGAATGATGGTTGAATGGTTGGAGCACTTTTGAGAAAATTGATTGAATTTGGTTCAATAGAATGCGCTTTAAGTTAGGTCCATAGGGTGGGTATAGGCCATTGGTCCTATAGCATAGCCTAAGGATAAGGCAACTTTTCATAAGTCTCTAAACTTGGTTTAGTGTTCTCTTAATCACTAAAAGTGTCTTATTACTAAGGAATTCCTAGTGTCTAGTAGGGTCCTAAAGATGGGAATATTGAGTTCTCACTCTAAAAGTGAGGTCATATATATATATATATATGTGTGTGTGTGTGTGTGTGTGTGTGTTTGTGTGTGTGTGTGTGTATAATTTTCAAATGAAACAATACATAATTTTCAAGAGCAAGCATTAGTACAAGAAAACCTAAAATTCCAATAGCATTAACCCTGGAGAAAATAATTTCTTGTGGATGTTCAAGAAAAAAAGCAAATGCTATTTTTTCTGGAAGATTGCAATCTAGAAAATTGATCGTGTAGCATTATCAATTTAACTACCAAAACTAATAATTGGAGATGGACACCAAATTTTTAGTAATTTTGTCACTAAAGCTTTTGCCAAATTTAATTGGAGGCATGTTCATCAATTAATTCACTATACATAAGTAAATGACTTTTTCAGTTAAGGACAATAAAAACTAAAAGTTACTTTAACCATCCTTACCATCTTCCCCATTCGATCATTTATCCAACCTAGAGCCATTCATTGCCACATATTTTCTCAAATTTTTAGTGAGAAATTTGGAAATTTCATCATGGTTTTGAAGATACACCTCATGCCCCACTTTCAATTACTATAAGTTTAAAAGTTTGCTAGAAGTTTACCTTTTTTTTTTCTTATTATCTTGATTCCAAAGTAATTTGCCACATTAGGTCAATAACTCTTTAAAACAATCTTATATTAATTGGTTCAATTATTATTTTAAATGTCTATATTTGTGGAGTTCCAAATAAGGGGAAAAGATCAACACAAATTCTTTTGCAAAAATAACAAAATATTTCATAGGATTTAACATAAATCATGCCAAACAATAGAAATGACAATTTAAATACTACATAATTTTAAATCTCATTTATCCTCCATTTTGCTTGAGATATTGGATTTAATGAATCATGTTAACTACGAAATTTATGGGATTTATACAATTTATCTTGGCTAGGGTGTAAGTGAGCTGAGCTGGCTTAAACTCGATTCATTAACAAGTTTGCAAGTTAAGCTTATCAAGTTGCGAGTTTGAGCTCGATCTCGTATTTGAGCTTGAGCATATCTTGATTCAACTCGAAAGCTTATTGAGCTACTCATTAGTTTTAATTAAATTTAATATAAAGTTAATTTATGATAATAAAATCAAAAAAGTCTACCCTATTGTCGTTCGCTCGCTCAGTTCTTATTCGAGAGTCGAGACCTAGTCTTCAATGTGCAATTTTTTAGTCTTCAATTGTTTATTGCCTATTGTATTTTTTTAGTCCTTTCTTTTTTTTGATGTTTTGCATTTATTCTCTTAATGCATTCTCTAAATGTGTATAAAAATATTACGAGCTATTAATTTTTGGAAAAAAATTAAAATATGTTGGAATTCTTTTAGAGTTGCTATTTAATAATGATTATAACTATATTAAATTCATTTCCCTCACAATGACTCTTCATAGAGGATGCATTAATGCTGCTATTTACTTCAAACAAAACTAATAAAATTGAATTGCTTTATTTTAAATAATTATTTGCAATTTTTTTTTCTCTGTGAAATCAATGAAGAGTCAATTTTGAAATTAGTTCTGCAGAGATATGGAAATAAAATTGGCAAAGTAAATTCAAAAAATTTCCTTTTTCATTGTCTCGAGTTTAAATTTTTTTAACACATTGGGTTTTAGCTATGTTGAGTTAAGCGGCTCAAAGAGTTGCTCGGCTCTACTTGTCAAACAATAATCCGTATATATATTTTGATATAACTTTCCAGATTTCTTAGATTTTAATTGCATAGAAGATGGGAGATTTTGAAGTTTATGGGCTATCTCAAAATTGGATAAATGAAGGATTTTAGTTAGCATCGAGTTTAATTTTTTTGGCTGTTGAAAGCTTGCCTATGTTATGCAAATGGTTAGACTATTCCGTGAAAACACAAAAATAATTTAAATTATTTAAGTGATGAAATCTACTAATTTAGTTATGTCTACAACAAAAAGTTATAGAAAATTTTGATATGTATAAATGAATTTGATGTCAATAATTGAGTCAAACTAGAGCTTTTTATTCGAGCTCAGGAATTCATGTTGAGTTCTAGCTTTATTATTATTAATTTTTTTTTTTGAGTCAAGCTCGAGCTCAATAAATGAGCTTGAGTCTAGTGTTAGGTCAAACTCAAGTTTGAGTTTGAGCTAACAAATAATTAAACAAACTTAACTTGATTTAAATTGAAACTCGACTTATTTACACTCCTAATCTTGGTATCATCTTGTTGCTACTTCTTGATGGATGATTTCGTGTATGAGCAGAGTGAAAGATGAGAATTTTCATCGGCAAAATCTCAATGATTGACCCTTATTGATTTATCTCGTCTTTTGTCTATCTCAACTATATCACAGTTGACCCTTTTAAAAGATGATCCATTTTAAGTTTCATTAAATAAAGTATATAATTGGTTCAATTATATTTATGTGTGTTGATAAATAATTTATTCACATTATGATAAACTATAATTTAATTTTTTTTTCAATATTTAATTACTTGAATTTGGTTTATTAAACTGACTTAGCATGACTGAAAATCAATATGTATGTCCTTGTTCAAATACATCAATAGTCATAATTTTTAAGCAATCCAATTTAGATAACTTTTGGGATTATAATAATCATGAGGTTGAAGCTGATGTGTGAAGTCAATATTCAAATTTATTTTGATTGGACTCGAACTTTGAATCCAATCCGAAGATTTGGATTCAAAGTGATGTGATTTTGATTCAATTCTTTTAATTTTGATTTTAATCATCTTTGATTGAAGATTAATTGAGTTTTCATTTAATTAATTCATTGAGAATTGAATTAATTTTGGATTTCATTACATTTCAACCCATTTAAGCCTAAATGGGTTTAGTTTGACTCCAATTGGGTTCAAATGCCCAATTTGACTCAATTGGATTGGGTTGGGACTCCAATCATGTTGATCATATGTCTAAGATGATTTGGAGTGATTGGTTTCATTTAATTTCAATTGGATTTTAATTTTAACCCATTTGACCTAAAGTGTGCTTAATGGGTTAAGCTTAGATTTCATTGGGTCAAATGATCAATTTGATCAAATTAGACCGAATGATAAATTGGATTATGTTTAATTAAAATTTCTAAATAATTTTGGGCAATCAAATTTAATTAATTTCAATTTGATTTGGGTTTGAACCCAATAAGACGCATTTAGGATTATTTAGACTGAGTAGTCTAATGAACCTAATTAAGGACTAAATGAATTTAAATTTCTTTGGATTTGTGATCAAACATGTTTATTTAATCATTTGAAACATTTGGATTAATTTAATTTGGTTAAATTCTTGGGGAGTTGATCTTTGACTTGGTGGAACCACCTAAGTCAAACCAATGTCAAATGGGTTGACTAGATTTGACTTTGGTTTAATTTTAGATTTTTTTTTTCATTTATTTTAATTTGATATTAATTTGAGTTATTTGGATTTGATTTGATTTAATCCAAATTTGGAATTTAGGTTGAGTCCTCATAAGCCAATTAGGTTAGATCAAACCCAAGGAGGTTCACTAGGTCATTAGGTATATTGTCATAAGCATTGAATTAGGAGATTCCTATTTGAGATTAGGACATTCTAATTATTGATTTCAGAAGTGATGTTAACCTTATTTATAAATAAGGTCAGCGTTGATTATTACGAGCACATATCGAACCTCTAACACCAATCATAATTAATTCCCTGTTGTTGTCGATCATTGATGATCAATCATCGATGTCAAGCCACTGATTAATCATTGTTGTCAAATTACTGACCAACCATCATTACTTTACTACTATCTGACTGTCTTCACCAAATTATCACCAAATCAATGATCGGCCACCATTATCGAATCACCGTATTTTGATTTTCATTGTCAGACCACCTCTTGACCACTAACACTTGTTTGTCTCTTGAATGACATCATCGAACCACTTCTTAACATCATTCATATCAAATAAGATATGTTTTATTTTCTAACCATAATCGAGAGTGCTCTCTTACTGCAGTAAGAGGGGTAATTAACTATGAAAGATTGCATTCATAGAAAGTGCGACCCAGATCTAAATAAAATCTTACATAATGTTAGAGGAAATCTCGTTGAACATATATACCAATATGTCTTATAAAAATATACTCTTACCCAACTCACCAAAGATAGAGAAGAACATTCTTAAAGGTGATTTTCAAGAATGATCAGTATCTAGTGAGCGACAAGTTTATTACGAGTTATTTGGTAGGAGAGCAAGCACCTTAAGAATTTTTTTTATCATAACATTCATTTTTCTAGATTTCTATTGGATTTCTGTAATGATTTCTTTCATATAATGATTAATGTACATTCATATTACCAAGTTTTGGTTATCACATCTATAAATTGTCTTTCACCATGGTTAGTTGAATTTTTACTGGCTCTCATTTTCCTTGTGAAGAGAGCAACTTCTTATTATGTGAGTTACTTCTTATTTTCTCACCCACTTTCTTAACTTTTTAAAAGTTCTTGTAAGGTATGGTAATGGTAGCTCTAAAAATAAACCTGATGCTAGATTTGTGCAAGCTAAGACTAAGGAATTGATAGAACTTTAGACATTGATAATCCCAATCATTTTCCATTGTTATTGTTAAAATAATATGAGATTTTGAGTGTGAGTGGCTGATGATGATGATGATTTAGTACTATCTTGTAGGATGAGTTATGCATCCATTTAGAACACTTTGGTTTAGCTATACTTGCCATTTTTCTATAAGTGATATTCTTCACTGCTATAGGGTGGTGCTCACTTAAGTCATACTAAACTTTATGATGAACATAATTATTTAGAGTGTTCCTTTCATTTCATATTTAGGGGAATGAAAGGGTACCAACCGCATCGCTTTGCCTTGGGAGTGACCAACCTCACAATGTATTGATCTTACACTTTGGTTGCCAATCATGAAGTATTGGTCTTTTAGTGATCTACTAATGGGTGTTGGTCGTACACTCTAACCATAAACTATTATTCTTGAAGAGTTATCAACCCATGGGGTTTGATCTTACACTATAGTTTCTCATCATGGAGTATTGATCTTGGGAAATGACTAACCTCATAAGCTATTAGCCTTACACTCTAGTTGTCAACCATAGAGTATTAGTCTTGGGGAGTCGCCAAACTTATGAGGTGTTAATCTTACACTCTAGTTGTTGACCACAGAGTGTTGGTCTTAAGGAGTCGTCGACCTTACAAGGTGTTGATCTTACACTTTAGTTACCAACCATAGAGTGTTAGTCTAAGAAATTGTTAACCTCATGGGGTGTCCAGACATACACTCATCAATCCTTGTTAATTCATGAAACATCTCTATGCAAATATGATATTATTATTTTCTCGAGTATTCTATCAAGTAAAGTTTTACTTGCTCGACTAAGGATAGTTTTCACTTGAGCCAAAAGTGGCATGCTGAGCATTCTAAGTTTATAGTCAACTCTTCAAGTGTTAACTTAGATTATTGCCAAATTTTTGTAGTGGGTAAATTAATCACTCCATTCATTATGTGAAAAGATCTTTTTAATATTATATTAATAGCAAATTAGGGAAGTATAGTGCAAAAGTATGACTTATCTTATGAGTAGAATCTCTTTAGATCCTTTGCATTCTAGTTGCATAGCAGGTTTAATCCAGAGTGAGTTTGTAGTTAATATGCTTTGAGAGTGACTTCTATCTAAACTATATAATGCTTGTCCCAAGTGTGGGCAAGTTTTCCTAATTTATTCTAGTAATCCACCATGTCAACTTTCGTTAACACTAATATGCTAGTTTTAAATCACTTTTCTTTAACACGGTGATTGTAATATTAGCCCATTTGCATTTTTGTCTCTTCTTATCTTAACAAAGCTTTGATCCTCAACTCTTCATTATATTAGGAGTGATTTTCACAGATATGGAACTTGAGTTTCACCACTCACCATTCTCTTTACCTGACTCGACAGTTGTAATGACATTTTGACATGAAAGCTCATACTCAACTGATAATATGGCCTCCATGCCATGGAAGAGCGCAAATGGCATGTGACTAGTTGTTAAGGTTGTAGTTGTCATAAGGGCCTTATGTGGAGTGGGTAGGATATCAACTCAAGTTGATTTAGGTCCTCGCTCTCTTTTACTTTAGCAAGTTCAAGATTTTATCATTCACCACTTTGATCAGGCCATTGCTTTAGGGGTGATTTATCAAAGCATAGTTCAACTATTTTTCTTATTATTTGAAGAATTACCTTTATTGCTTATTAACAAATTAGAGTCCATTACTCATTATGATTGACATTAATATTCTACACTTGCAAATGATATCGATCCAAATGAAGTTTTGAATTATCTATGTTATTTGAAGTGGTGCAACATTGCCTCAATCCACTTGCAAAAATAATTAAAGAGTTTTAATTTTTTTTGTCCACTTGCTAGAGGCAAGTTAATCGATCCATCCCCAAATGATAAGGATTTCAAGTTATAGATGAAGGAATATATATTGTTGATGATGATAATGACAACATCAACACTACTATTGAAAGTGTTACTAAATTTGGACCAGCTTCTACTTCACTTAAAAGAAGAAGCAAGGTGAGGCTGAAGTTTCAAAAAAAAATAATAAAAAGAAAAACTAAAAGGAAAGTTAAGCATAAAAGATTACTTGATTATGTTCATTATTATAGAGAGTTTGATGAAAGATCTACAAATAGAAGAAGTTGGAGATGATGAGATACAGTTAGAGGATGATAATTTTTCTAAAAATTTTGAAAATGAGGATGTAGACACTATATATCATGATCATCATGATTTATTTTATTTTTAAATGTGTGATTATTCTAAACCCTTATATAAAGTTTTTTTTTAGAGTTTTATGATTTATATCATTATGATAATAAACTAAGTAGTAAGCATATATGTTTTGGAAATTTTATTTAGAGTTTTATGATTTTCAAGTCTTTTTTTAAAAACAAATGTGGGATAATATTTTATTTGATATTGAAGATTGAGTTGTTATATATATAAAATTGAAGTTTAGATATTATATATGTGAATGCATTAGAATTGTGTGATATGTATGTAAATCATCATAAACACAAATGAAAAGTCATGTATCATATGTTATAGTAGCTTCAAAAGAGTTGAAGCTAAATATTAAGAATAGTTTCATAAAGTTGAAATTAATATGAAAAGGAATCATAAAAATTATTAATTTATAACTGAATATAAAATGTTCACTATAACCTTAATGTATAATGAGTTTGTTTTGAACTTACATGCATGTTTAAAGATCAACCAAGACTTTTGTAGATAGAGGAAATAGCATCTACAATTTATGTAATTGTTCTACTTTATAAAGAATCGATGCTTTAGTAGCATCTAATATTTGGAGTGGTGTTGGAGAAAGTTTAAAGTGGATTGGCATGCATTATTTATTAATATCATTAGAATTTTTAGGAAGGTTTCTAGAAGTGTTGGGGTTAATTGTAGGGAATTCGTTGTGAGGTTTGAGAGGTATAGGATATTTAGAGTTATTTTTGGATTTCTTATGATCAAGAGGTTTCAAATTAGAGATGTTAAATGCTAGTTCAATTGGGTAGATGGTATATTCAATTTAGGATTAATGGGGTGGGAAGTTTAGAGTGTCATGATAGTGAAGAGTCAGTAATTAGAGTGTCTATTGGAGAAAAGTTGTAGATAAAAAACTGAGAGATCATGTGAGAATAAGAATAAAATAAATTTGAAACCTATTGAATAATCATCAAAAGAGAGTGTACTTATTTATAAACAAAATAAAATAACTAATTATAATTTCAAAATCAAAAGTGTGGATAGCAAGGTGGCTAACTCCACTTTTTTCTAGGATCATTTTTAATGTTGTCAGTCTTCCTTAGTTCATGTAGATTTAAACTTAATTTTGTAAAAGAACCTTGACCAATATTGTAAATAGTGCTAACACCGATATTTCAACTTGTTTGAACTTGCATAGGCTAGCCTCATGAGAAATGAATGATGGATGATCCACCAATCTTATCTCAAATACTTTTCAAACAAACTTTTATAATTAAGCCACCTTTCCATTAACTTCCTAACAAATTTAACAACCATATTTCAACTATATTTAAAATAAAATAAATATGGTGAAAATTAAAATCTAGAAAAGCTAAACAAAATGATGTGGTTGATCTTGCTATTTTTATGATATTATTGTCATATGATGAAGCTAGTAATACATTTCGTAAATAATGTGAAATATAAATATTCAATGTGTTAACATATTTAATCTTATTATCATATTTTAATTTGAAATTAACATTTTCTGATGTATCAATCTTGATAGATGGAAGACTCCTTGTTGGAATTAGTCTAGTACAATTGTTCTCGAGATGATCAGTTCTAAAAAAAATAAGAGTGATTGATGCATCAAATGAATCTAAAGCTACTTATTGTTACTTTGCTTTAGAATAATTCTTCTTGAAGGTCATAGATAAAATAATTAAATTGTAACTATTTATATTGATAACTACTTCTAGTCCTTCACGTTTAAAATGATAAATGATAACAAGTTTTTCCCTTCATATATATATACATATATATATATATATATATATATATATATATATATATATATATATATATATATATATATTGTATGTGTGTGTGTGTGTGTGTGTGTGTGTGTGTGTGTGAAGGATAAGAACATGATATCAATTTAAATAAGTACAACTTAGCTATTTTATACTATAATCTTTAAGAAGAATGATCGTAAAGTAAAGAAATAGTGGGTAGATTTAGACCTTTTTATCCTTCATATTTAATAAACATGATACATGCTCATAGGGGTTATAATTATCTTTGTATTGTTAGTGTTTATGTTCACAATGATTGTGATATTATGTTTATCGAGATAATTATGTTATATTTTATGTAATTTGGAGTAATGCATGTTAGGAAATATTTGTTGATCTCACTTTTAGAGCGAGGATTAACATTTCTTATCTTAGACTTTGGAACCTTCTAGACACTTGGATTTCCTTAATGCTAAGACACTTCTAGTGATTAAAGGGACACTAAAACTTGAGCTTGGAGACTTAAAGGTGTGACCCTAAGCTTTTGACTTAGGACAAATAGGTTTCATCGATCCCATGGCCTAAATTAAGACTCATATCTATTCACTCATCTGAACTCAAGCTCATATAGATGAAGCTAAACCAACTCTAACTCATTCAAATAATCTCATTCGAATTTGGTTTTCTAATCCAATCTCTAAGATAAATTACCTTGGGCCATAACCTTTAAGCCCACAACAATCCTATAACTCAACTCAAGCCCATTCAAGAAAACTAAATCCAACTTAATTTTCTCAATTACTCTAATTATTCAATAGAACACTTAAAGCTATTCCAATACTCAAGCCAATTGAACCAAAGGGAGGTGACCAAGTTAACCCATTTCACCTAAAGTTTCAAATGAGCTAAAATCTAAATGAGCCCAAATTAATTACAATCTAAGACATCAAACAATTCAACTTTATCATTGAATACACCACAGCCATCCATAGCCCCAATATATCCAAGTTGACTTGACCAAGTCACTTGACCCAAAGTGACCAAAAAGAGTTTATTGAACCAAACTCCAATTAAAACTCTCATTGGATCAAATCAAGCCGTCCAATCCCTTCAATTGTAGATCATTATAGAACACTCCACTATAATCAATTGGACCTAATCAAGCTAATTGGACTATTTAACCCATGTTGACCCAATTTAACCTAAAGGATCAAATTGAACAAAATCAAATTCTAAACCAAATTGATTGAAATCAATGCTTCCAACCAATCACTAATTCAAAATTAAACATAATCCAACCTTCAATTGGATCCAATTTGGCCAACCTAACCTAATTAGCCAACTTAGCCTAATTTGACCTAAAGAGTTAAATTGAACCAATTCACTCCATAATCCAAATGAAGTCAAATCAACTCTTACAATCAATCATTAATGATCAATTGAACATAGACCTAACCCATGCTAAAGCCAATTTGAGAAATTTGGTCAATTAGCCAATTGAACCCATGTGACCCATATGGGTCAAATTGAGCTAAACCCAACCAAACCTGGCATGACTCATCCTTAGGTCACCATGGTCCTACCCAAGTGGGCCCAACCAATGGTGAACTCAATTTGGGTTTGCCCAAATGTGATCAAATTTCCATTTGGATGGGTTCTCCACCTCTTTACCTCATGACAGCCACCTTTGGCTCTTCTTAGATAGAAAGACCACTCACTTAACCTAACCCAAGGTTATTGGGCTCAGCCTTTGGCCAATAGATGGTGAGTTTACCCATGGAAACCCATTGGTCTACCTAAGTGAGAGTTTACACCTCATGCTAGCCCCCTACACTCTCTCAGCCTCTCACCCTCGGCCACCTCAGCACCCTCCATATCCGAACCTACCACTAGACATCGCAAAGGATGAACCTATGCCAGCCTTTGGTTCAACTATAGAGAAGGGTATACTCTTCCCCATGGATTTAAATCGAGCATAGACCTTCCCCAAAGCCTTCCACATAGTCCCTTAACCTCTTCCGAGCTCTTCAAGCACTTTACCTTCATCATGACCAGCTCTTGATCGAACCCAAGAATTTCATTTGTCTAAGTTTCCAAAACCTCCACCAAACCAAAATTTAGCTCTTTCCACACCTTCAACTCACTCTAAATAATTGAAATAAATCATTTCTTGAGTAATTCAACCACTAGAAAGCATCTCAAGACCAACTCCGATGAGCTTTGCGGTGGAATTCGGTCTATAAAGTGATCGGCTGGGAGGTAGCTCGTGATCTTCTCAATAGAGCTTCATCTCTTCAAGATGAAGCTACCTTTATCAACAGACCATCAGTCTATAGCTCCAGCGAGGTAAAAGTCTATCAACCGTAGCTTTGTTCCCTTATTGTTAGTCTTATTTCAGGTGAATCATATTTTTGTGTGATTTCCACTATAAGATCTTATTAGATTTATTCTTTAATCATTTTAGAGTTGACTTTGCCATTGAACGAGCTCTGGTGTGCTCAGATCGAGCGATAAAAGTTAGACGATGATCATTTTATGGCCTTCATGGGACGATAAATCACCGTTGTCCATTCTCGCATGATTATAGCGATTGTCTTGATTAATTGCATTAAAATTTTTGATTTTATCTCTTTGGAATCATAAGATTAATCCCATAGTCAATCAAAAGATCGATATAATTTAATATAATGGCGCCATGTGGAAAGCGCTACCATGTTAGCATCTGCGTGGCTCCGACAGTTTAAATGGTAAATTAGGTTTTAAAATGTAATTAATGATTAGAACTTCAAAAAATCATAACTAATTATAAAAAAATCTAAAAAAAATGTAATTAAGCCCGTTTTGGAAAGGTTAGACATAGGAAAATTTAAGAAAAATAAAATCTTTGATTTATGTGTAGTGAACAATGTTTAATTAAAGTTTGAACCTTAGGCTAATCACCTTAACTATAGACTAATTACTTGGCTAATTAATTACAAATATGGTGAGATAATTCCATGGGATGTCCTCTACCTCCCATAATTTTCTTTAAATTATATTCAATATAATTTAAAAAATTTAAAATTTCAATCCTAATTATCCTTTAATTAATATAATAATTATTAAAATTAATAAATAGTGAAAATTAAATAATTAATGATAATTAATCATTATGGATAGTGGAATAGTGAGGACCAATAATTAAGACCTCTCCTAATTTGTTAAAGTCATATCATTGAGAAAGGAATTCATTGTTGAAATAAATGAACTTCTTCATCATTTGGATAATGCCCCAACCAAGCCCAAAAGTGTGTATGATCATCTAAGGTATACTTAGATGATCCTGGGAGTAATACTATGAGCTAGTGAGTGTCCATTATATCCTTCCATAGACTCCCAAACACTTGACATGCTAAGCTTTAGCATCAAAAAGGATCATAAGAAATCTTATAATGAACAACAAAGTTGCAAAAAAAAAGGTATGTCATAGTGTGAGATAATCATCCATTATCCTTAGAGGGAGTTCTTGTTAGCTTGCTCACTAAGACTTTCCTCTATGAAATGAGTGGAATCTCTTAATCATCCCCCAAGTATTGGTAATCTTCTTTATGCCAAAACTATAGCACTCTCCTTAACTACAATGAGAAAACTCACTTCCACACGAGTCCTTACCATTGTCCTTGGCTAGGATGGTGACCTCATTATGGGAAGGAAGGCGCCACTAATGCTTGTGGTGTTTATTTTAAAATTTATTTCATTGGGGAGGGGGACACCATGTAGATCGAGGGTGTACTTATTAAAGTGATCGAATATGATATTGAGGAATAATATACTATCTAAAAGATAGAAGTCACTACCCTACAATGGACCTAATAACCTAATAAAGACTGATGATGATCTTTAAAATATATTAGTGATATTTCTCTACTTTACTTGGATGAATAAAGTAGACTTTATTTAAAGCTCTAAGAAGCCCCCCCATAGTTAAATACATCTTAAGGAAAATGAATCCCTTAAGAATACTCTTAATTAAAATAGGTGATTATTGTCTCCAAAGAATTCAAAGATAGGACTATCAATGAATTAGTTGTGTTTTAAAAAATCAAGTGAGATAGATCAAAAGGAAAGAGTTATTATCGAAACTAAAGGAGATGAGTAGGAGAGCTCATGATACTAAGAGAGCACCCCAATCTATCCTATGGTTGGGCTTTATATTTTGAAATTAAAGAGATTTATTTGTTTGAGTTGAAATTTTATTAGAAATCTAAGACTTATAATATCACAATACAAGATTATGGAAATACCTAAGATGTGAGGATTTTTATAGCCCCAAAGGGAAATATCAACCTCATATCCTAAATCTAGAAATCTTTGGCGAGGGCCAAAGCATGACCTAATCTAAGGCAAAAGTGGGTATACGATTTACCTCCACAAGAGAGAGTAAACTACCAGACTGCTGGACTTATAACCGCCTGGAGTGGCAACTAGTTAACCTCCTATGCTTCAAATCCATGTAGGCAAGTTGTATTCTTTAACAAGATGGCTAGGTTGTTATTATTTACAAAAGAAACTAAGTCCTTAAACCCACTCCCTAAGAGACTATAGCATGAGGGGTATGAATAATGACTTAAATCTAATGCAATTTTTTATCAAATTTTATTTAATTTGGGACTCTTTATTTTGACATAGGTTATGATATTTTGTATGCCTAAATGCATGAGAAGTTGATTATGGGACAAATCAAAAGGGAAAGAGGTGTTCTTCAATCATAGGCTCTCAAAGGTTAAGCCCATTCTATCTGGCAAAGATGAAAGCTCTCTCTTAACATGAGTGAAACAAGATGACATGTGTGTTGTTAAACATACAACATTCAGCTAAGGGGTTGCTAAATATTTTATTATCTTGATTTAATACTTAAGCTTTATGTGAGGTTATGAGTTATTTTAAAAGTTTAGTTATGAGTTATTAATGGGATAGAAAATTTATTTTTTATCATAAGAGCCTAATCGCATCCAGGCCATACAAAAATCACTAATTATAAACAAACTATGAAAAGGCATACTTACTTCCTCCACCCCTGGGATAGGCTCTGGAATTACTTCTTCCTTTGCCTAGTGGAGATTGGTTCATCCTACCCATATGCTTAAATGGAGTAATAAACTGTGAGTGGAATCTAATCTCAGGCTCTACTTCTTCCCCAAGGTATTTTTCTTGCTCCCTTTTCTAATCAATATCCACTTCTTTTCCTTTTTTTTTCTTTTCTTTTTCTTTTTTTTCTTTTCTATCTTTTCTTTTTTCTTTCCATTATGTGTGGATTTTGACTAAGTTTGTGAGGATAGACCTTTTAGTTTTGAGGAAGGTAGTAGGCCACATTTTCATATATCCTGACCTCATGAACTACAAATGGCTTGAGATCTCCTTTGACACACTATTTGGTCCCACCTCTTATAAATGGGATGCATTGATGTAAAGAGGATGGAACCATATTATTCTCATGTATCCACAGCCTCTCAGGCAAAGAATTGAAATATGTATCTGAATCTATTATGTGAAACTTGGCTTCTATTTTTCCAATCGATCTCTAGTGGTAACACTGTGGAACCTAAGGCCCTCTCACCTTGCTCATTGGATCCTCTCAACATCATCCTCTCCTTTTGGAGTTTAGAAATGTCAATCCTCAAGTAGGAAAGGGTTCCAAGACTCATAATATCCACTAATGCACCTGAATCAACTAAGACTTTGGATAGACTAAATCTGCCAACATCCACTGCAATATAAAGAGGATGGTTATGCTCAATTATTCTTAGGAGAGGTCTTCATCTATGAATGTAATTGCTATAATTTCCTTTGAGTAGTGGTCAGCTGAGTTAAGCATATTTCTGGATCAAGTAAAGCTTTGATTAATGACTCCCTCATCTCTTTGAATAAGACTAAGGCATTATACATGCTTAACTTAGCTGGTAACTTTCTAAGATGTGTGAGGATATTGTAATCAACTTTGGGTTGATCCTTCATAAGCATATCCATATGTGGAACATCTTGTGGAGGGGCTACCTACTCACTGTAACCAATGACCTTATCTTGAGGTGCTACCTAGGAGGTAGAACTTTGCCATTGTTGAGGTTGACTTTAGTGACTTCTTGGAATGAGTTTGTGGAAAGTTTTACTGCATCGAGCACACCCACGCCTTCTCTTATAGGATCCTCGAGTTAGATGACTCCAAGTCAATCTCAAGAGGTGAATCCATGTGATTGAAAAGGGATGGTCTATTTATGAATCGATATGGATTGATCATAATTATTTAAATTATTGCTATGACTTGGAGAGCTTTCATTGAAATATAATCAATAAAATTTCCAAAAAGTGGAAAGGATGTAAATAGAATCAAATTTCTTCATTAATTTATTTAACTTTGGAGGTAAATGATATAAATCTAATAAAGTGCATGAAGTGAGGGTTTTGGTGCCCTCATCCACAGATACAATGCTCCTGTTGGAGGAGCTAGAGGAGTAGTGGTAGTAGCTACAATGATGGAAGAGATGTTAGACTCTAAGGTGGTTGCACCCGATCTATCCCACAAGTAAGGCATATGTTGTTCTTTGAAGGGCTTCCACCCTCTCTAAGTTGTCCTTCACAACTAACAAACCTTCCTTGGTGTTTGAGGTTTGAGTTGCTTTAGGCACCTACATAAAAAAATTTTATTTTAGAAATTATCTTTTTAAAGGTACGGGTTAAAGAGATATCACAACCTTCTTTTATCTTAAGAGGATCAAAGTATCTCTAAGGATTACTCTAATAGAACTAGATGGTTGCTCTACTAAGTATTCTTTAGGGATGACTATAGCTTATGAATTATAGCTATGCTCAAGCCAATATTTAAAAGTAATGCAATCCTCTAAAACATGACATAACATACTATGGTACGGGTAGTAGTTAGGATCATCACTCATGCCCACTTCTTCAGGCTTCTTAGGCTCGAGTAGCTGAAAATCAGGCTTCTTCAAAAGGTACTTGAAGATCTTCCTGACTACCTCCCTCTTAAATGAATATAGTTTGTTGAGTTTCTCAGCAATAGTAGCTAAAAAATAGCTACATAGTAGCTGATACCATGATGGGTAAGGCTATTGTGGAGGAGGTGACCATTATGGCGACCGTGGTAGTGGAAGAGGAGGTGGTTGTGGGGGCTACTAGGATCAAGACCTCTCATACTATGCTCTAGCTGGCTGCTTTCTCTTATCCAATGACACTACTATCACAGGCTTCTTCTCATAGACCTTCTGAGTCTTGGCTTAGATGACTAGAAGGGTAACTGGTTGACTTCCTCTTATAGATTAGCCACCTTTGATTAGATTCTCAAATATCTTTATGGTAAAACCATTAAGCATGGAGGAGACTAAGCCATGGATATTCTTGAGTAAAATCTCAATGTCAGCTACTATGGCTCACGCCTCTTATACTTAAATTGAGCTATCTAAGAATATAATCAATAAGGGACTCGCTAGGTTTTTATTTCTCTACCAGCGTCACCACTGTTACCCTTTTGAGCTCCTACAAATCATTGATAAAGAAATGCTCTAAATTTGTAAAGGTTTTACCAAACCATTGAGTAGTTCAAGATACCAATCAATTTCAACACCTCCTAGGCTCTAATAGGCAAAATATAAGTGCATCTACCACTTGCATTGCAATAACTGGCCCTGAAGTATGCTATATGACACATTGGGTTTTTATTTCCATCAAAGACCTTGAAGAATGGTGGCACAAAACCCTTGGGGTATTGAATTACTTCAAACTCCTTCGGGTAAGATCTACCCTTTGGAACAGATGAGCTCCCCCAAGCTTGCACCAGTGCTTCATTCACTTGCTGCTCCACCATTTTTGGTATCCTTTTCATGCTTGGAGGTGCTATGGTGATCTTCTTATTCACAAGCTACCACTATCCGGTCCATGAGAGAAGTACTCTTGGGATTATCTAGGGGTATGCATAAGCTCACCCCTCCATGAGGCTGGGTTGTGAAACTGGGGCTCAGTTCTGCAAAGCTAAGACCACTACCAGCAGCTATTCTACCCTCTTCTCCATCATGTTAATCTAATCATCCTTTGGTTTGATTTATTGCAGGAGGTGTTGTGTTGAGTCCAATGCATCACCCTCCTTAACTATAATACCCTTTGAGCTATGTTGATCACTATGGAGGGATCATCGGGTGTCGACCATATGGACTTCTGCTGAGTCCTTCAACATGTCATCCTCATCAAGGTCAAAATATACCCTACCATGGTTCCTGACCGGTCATCCCCAATTCCCCGACCATGGTAATCCTATATAATGTCCTCTAAAGAGGTCATCTACCGGCTTTTGGAACATAAGTCGGTTGACTAATCGATCAAGGATTGTGCTCTACTGAGACTATGCACTGAATACTATGGGTTGGTGGTGTATTGTCCCTGGTGGTCTCAACTTCCATGGGGACCATATTGGTGTCCCTTCTCCTCTCCTCCTCCAATGGCTGTGGTGGTGGAGCGACCACGACACTCTTGGGTCCCCACTCCTTCTTTGCCATAATTGAGATGGAAGGTCAAACTAGGGAGCTTGACCTCACCGGATGGGTTGAGTGGGATCCTTAGGCCATAGCTAGGTCACCAACGGAGAAGATCTCTCTCTAGACAAACTTAGCTTGGTGGGACTATGGATGGGGAACAATTGGTGATGGTGAATAATGAGTGGAGTGGTGTAATGGTAGGGACAGCTACTTCTTTGATGGAGATCTCCTCATATGACTAGTGGTGTAGAAGAACTATGCGTCAAAATAATAAGCTCTATGCGATCAAGAAAATCCATCAAAATGGAGGCTACCAGTATGCAGTACCTCCTCTTCTTCTTGCAGCTAGCAACTCTAGCCTCAATGGCCCTCTCTGATCCTCTAACACTCTTAGGGATCAAGCTTCTAAGGTGATGCAAAGCACCAAAGCATCCATGGGCTCTCCCAACTCTGCGATGAACAAATCGGAGACTAGCATATGGCTTCCTCATCTAGCTAGCTAGTGTATCATACTCTGCAGGTGATGGGGGTAATGCAATAATCCTATTGTATTCCTTCTCTCCCTCAAGAGGGGGTAAAAGCTATTGCCACTCAGGAATGGAGAGGTCTTACGAGGGGAACCCTCCTCAACAACATGGGAGGCTTCATCCATCTCCCTGGCTGCAAGCTCATACTATCGCTTGACCTTGCAGTTCTTATTGGGTGTTGGGTCTTGGTAAATAATGAGAACTAAAACCAACCTCAAATGTATGGGAGACTGTCTTAGAAGCTAAGATAGCCTTACCCTTCATAGCAAGGGGAGAAAAGAGGTAGTGGGGTTATAGAGGGCAACACTGAACTACTGGCACTACTTGCACTAGCACAGCCAGGAGAACCTTAGTGGCCTTCCTCTTCAAAGAGGAAAACTCAAAGTCAGTCTGAAGATTGAATTGAAGAACTAGCTTCTTGCCTACCAGCTCCTCTTGGCTCACAGTAGTGAGGGCTGACCCCTCGCAAGTGACTTTTAAGAGCTCAAAGCAGAGACCGAACTTGATCACAGTGGCACCAGCGAGTATATCCTATAGGGCCAAATCCACACCAATGGAGAACAAGAAGTTCAGCTTGCCAGAAGACATTGTGGGAAACTGACAGAATAAAGGAAGGAAGAATGGGGCTAGTATCTCTGCCATGTTGAAAGAGAAATCTTGCATTAAACCTTTGCTTTGATATTGACTTGACTTGTTGATTTTGATTTTAACTTTTGAGTTTGAACCCTCATTCAACAATTTTAGATATGATAAATGGGGTTCAATTGATGTTGAAAGATTTTAAAATTTGGAGGAGAGACTTTGCCATATTTGATTTTGATTTTGGAACCCACATTCAACAAATTTGGGAATGTTGAGTGGGATTCAAGTATTTTTGGAGAGACTTTTAAAGATTTGATTTTGTTATCTTTTATTGGAGTTTAATTTTGGAATGCTCATTTAGAAAATTTAGGAATGTTAAATAGGCAAACAACTTGTATGTTTGACGATTTTGAAGGCTTTTTTTATTGTTATATGTTGATGTTTTTAATTTGATTATTCACATATAAGTCTTATTTAACAAATTTAGGTATGTTAAATAGAGTTCAAATGTATGTTGTTTGTTGTTGATTATTGATGTGTAATTTTGTTTTGATTTCAAAAGTGGGGCTCTCATTTAACAAATTTAAGTATGTTGAATGGAGTTAGTTAATTTCTTTTGAAAAAGAGGTTCGATATTTTGAAGTAATTTTTTGTTTCTTATTTGACATTTGAATTTTAAAATGGGGTTCTTATTTAACAAGTTTAGGTATATTAAAGGGAGTTGGTTAATGTTGTTTTTTTAATGGTTTTGATATTTTTGAAGGAATATGTTGTTTTATTTTAATTTTGATTTTGAAAAAGAGATCCCCACGTAGTAAATTTAGGTATACTAAATGAGACTCAATCACTTTGTTTTCTTGTTTGAGTTAATTTTTATTTAGTTTTAATGAGTGAATTCCCACTTAACAGGTTTGATTATGTTAAATAGGATTAGGTAGTTTTATTTGCAAAAGTTTTAAGATTTTTAGTGAAGGGATTCTTGTTTATGATTTAATTTTGATTTTAATTGAGAATTTTCACTTAATAAATTTAATCATGTTGAGTAAAATTCATTAATTGTTAGTTTGAAAAGTGTTGTAAATTTGAAAATATTTTCTTTATTCTTATTTTGAGTTTTTCTTGAAATTTAATTAAGCAAGTGGTGAAAGGTTATTAATCTATCCGGTTTATGTTTGTTTATCTTTCTTCTTTAAAATTAATTTCATCTTTTCTTTTATCTATTGGGGACTCAATAGGGGTTTTAGGACCTACATGGGTGAGGTCTTAAAACCTAAAGAATGTCGGTTGCCTTTGCTTACGGATGAAATGAGTGAAGTGCCAATGGAAAGAAAGATAGTCTCGAACTTATATAAAATATCAGTCCACTTGGAAACAATAATTGTCTATTATAGATGGAGAGAGGAACTCTCCCAGAGAAATGCCAAAAAATTTGTTGTGTTTTAATTGGACATGACATGTGGTACTTATTACCCAATGTGATCTGATGATATGGATAGACCAGAGATGGACCATCAATCACCACAATGGACTCCTAAGGTATGGTGGGTCTTCAAATATATTACTTTCCCCACTTTACATGGAAAAGTAAAGTGGGGTTTTTTTTGGGTTTCTTAATTCCCCATGGATGCAAGCCTCCATAGTTAATTACATCTTAGAAATGAGATTTTTAAGAACACTCTCAATTAAAGTAGTCAATCATTGTCTTAAAAAAGATTTCAAGGTTAAGACTATCAAAGTATTTGGTTATTTTGAGCAAAATTAAGTGGGATGACTCAACTGAAAAGACTTATTTTGGATTCTAAAGAAAGATAAGTAGGGAGTACCCATGATACTAGGAAATCTAAAAAGTGCTCCAATCTATCCTATGATGAGGCTTTATATATTTGAATAAGAGGGGACTTATTTTGTTTGAATTAAAATTTTATGAGAATGCTAGGGCTTACAAGCCATCAACACGAGATTGTGGAAATGCCCAAGAGGTGAGGATTTATGCTCGTAGCCCAAAGAGGAACAAGCAACCTCAGTCCTAAATCAAGGGAGTTTGGCATAAACCAAAAGCATGACCTAAATCTAAGTGAAGGGTGGACATAAGGGTTTATCTCCATAAGAGAGAATAAATCTATCTAACTTATGGACTTATAACTACTTGGAGTGGCCACCAGTTAACACCTCTTATGATTCAAATCCATGTAGGCCGATCATATCAAATTGCAAGATAGCTTGGCTTGTTATTTAATTGAAAAGAAACTAAAGTCCTAAACCCACTAGAGAGACTAGAGCATGAGTGACATGAGCACATGACTTAGTCTAAAATGCAAAATTTTATAATTCTTCATATCATTTTGACACATCCATTTAGACATATGCTTGGGATATTTATGCCTAAATGCATGATAAAATAGGTTTATTGGCAAAATCAGTGAGAAGAGGGTGTTCTCCACCACAAGGGATGCCCTCATAGATCAAGCATTCCCATATCGTGGAAGGATGGAAATCCCCCATATTCAAGGAAGAAGGAATATGCATGCATGGCGTGAGACATGTAATATACAGCTAAGGGGTTAATAAATCTTTTAATTATCTTGATTTACATCCTAGGCTTTTAAGTGAGGTTATTAGTGGTTCTAAAACTTCATTATGAGTTATTAGTTGGGTAGAAAAATTAATTTTACACTAAGAGCTTATTGCATCTAGGCCACACATTCAAGCATCAATCATCAAGAAACTATGAAAAGCATGTAATTTCTAATGCACAATCTAAACACAACATTAATCAAACATGTATAGATTCTATAAAAGAATGAAATATTGGTGCCAAGTACCACCATAACCGAGAATGTTCAGACTACTTAAGGTTTTGTGTTTCCAGGATGTCCAAACTATATACTTGCTATCCTAAATACATCTGAACATATATATGATTGGAGGAATAAAAATCATGGAAAGGTTGCATTTTATTTGGTTAAGTCATTTATGCATATGATTTAAAGCTTTATTAAAGTTCATATATAAAAATACTAAGAATGAAATTAAATAAGTATGTGTCATTGTTAAACCAGGGAAGTGAGGTAATCAAATGACCTCCTTTGAGCTACTTAAAGCCTCATGTTCTCGAGATATCCAGACTATATACTTATTAAAATTCAAGCTTATGTAAATCTATATAAAGACTTAAGAAGGACAGCTCACTATCACATGACTAAGCTATAAGCACATGCAAATCCTATGTGCATTCATAACTATGAACATTCCAAATATCGATATCAATTTATAAATTTTGAAAAGTTATCTTAAATTTACTAGTGATAATAGCCACACATATATTAAAGTTAAATCAACACATGCAAATGTACATAAAGAAATTTCTTTTCATTTTATTTGAATTTTAAAATATGAATGTATAGAAATAGCAAAATAATACCATATGGTTCATTCAACCACAATAATTCCTAAGGACAATCATATTAAATAAAATCATTTAAAGAAAACTAAAGCTTCTTATTAATTTTGATTTTAGGTTTTGATTAGATTTAAAGAGGGGAGGAGTTGCTTGCTAATTTTAATCCCATTCTCATGTTGGTGATTTTATTTTGCTTAAGAAAAGATAATTAAGTAGATTTTAAGTAGATTTTATGAATTAATTAAGTTGAATCCTTAATTAATTAATTAATTACCCTTACCTATACTTCTTTTACTTAATCAACTAATCATGAGCCATAAATGACATGAACATGTGAAGAAATAAAATTACAATGACCTAAAGGACCTAATGTAATGGCTCATAATTAAAGATTAATTAAGTTAAAGAATCTAATTAACTACTTTTATGATTTTCCCACACTTATGGGTTAATTATAATTTCCTTGGGGTATTTATCTTATTAAACACATAAAGAGAATCCCATATTTTCAATGTTGATTATCTGATGTGATTAACATTCTAATCAATTTGATTTAATCATTTGATTAGCCACTTAAACACTTAATCAATTTCCATCTTAATTAATTACCTTTAATGAAGTGAACTTCAGAAAGAGATAAAGAAAAGGGTCTTAATCATTCATTCCCATTCCTTCACTATTGATTGGTGATTAATGACATTCAATTGGTTAATCTTTACTATTTAGAAGATTAATTAATCATTAAGTTGATTAAAAGAGTGATTAAGATTCAAATTATCAATTTTTCTAATTACATAATTAATAAATTCCAAGGAAATTATGGGAGGGAAAGGTCATCCCATTAAATAATTAGGCCAAATTTGGAACTAATTTCCTAAGTAATTAGGGCTTAATTAAGGTAATTAAGTGGACATTCAAACCTTAACTAAGCCTTAATCACTATTCAAAGTCCGATGGAAATATTTTTAATAAATTCTTTTCTGTTTTACCATTAAAATGAATATTTATTTGTATATTTTTAATTTTTCTATAATTAGTTATTTTTCAAAGTTCTAATGATTAAAATTAATTATTAGTCCCTAATTAAGCCTTAATCTCTTGCGGTGCCATGCGGACTGCTAACACAGCACTGACGTGGCAGCAGATGCACTTTCATCCTGCAGTTTGTTCTAAGATCAAACGGTAGAGATTAATCCTAGAGTTCCTATAGGATTAAATCAAAATTTATCTAGTGAATAATCATGACCATCCATTCTAATCAAGCGAATGACGACAATGATCCTTTATCCTTATGATAGAGCAGACACCATCCACCTTCCTCCACCCAATGATCACTAGAGCTTGTGGGATGCCAGAATTGATCCCAAATCCATCACAGAGAGTTTCTAGAGGATCTAATGGTGGGATTCACATGAAATTATAAAATTTGTCACAAAAGATCAACACCTAAGGTTTTTTCTATGATTTGCCGAAAAAATACCTTGCTAGATTTCAAGACTAATAGTTAACCAACCGTGGTAGCTTCGCCTTGAAGTGACAAAGCCGATGGCGCTGCTCCCTCGTTTGCTTTTGTGGACCAAGCACTGAATTCCACATCGAGTTGGTCTTGAGTGGTCTCCTGCTTGAATCTCTTAGGAAATAATTCATTCTTGCTCGTTGAACTAGGGGAAGATGTGGGAAGAGTTAATTTAGATTTGGTGGAGGTTGGATGGAGGATGTGCTCTGCTTGGCTCAGTTTTGATATCGTCTGTGATGGGGAAGCTCTAGGAACTCGGGAAGGGATTTGTGGAACTTGTCTCTAGCTGCTAATGCTCACTAAGGGCTGAATGTGTCATTTTTTTATTGAAATGATGGGGGGTATACCCCCTCCTCCCT